>VSDK01017240.1:459543-491606 GCA_009767595.1 Symbiodinium kawagutii | reverse complement strand
AAAAAAATATACCATAGTAAGTAATATGTTACCTGCAGATATTTTTCATCATATTTTGCCATATGTTGCTTTATACCATATCAAATGTTTTTCTTAATTCAAATGTTACCATAATATCTCAGATTATTCCATATGTTTGCATTACTAAACCATATTACATTGTACAATAAGACAAAAATTTTTAGAATAATGTCATACTATGCCATAGTCAAGCAGATCATGCCAATTTAGTCTAGATTTAGCCATTAAAAAACCATATTAAATCATATTCTGTGATATTGCACCATATTCCTAGCACATTCTTTTATATTTGCATAATTTCTTCCATATTACACATAATTTGATGCCATATGTCGCAATATCATATTATGTATTGCAACCTGTTGCTTTAATGTCAAATTCCATTTGCTAAGATATATTCTTCCATATTGCATTTTTTCCATCTAAGACTAAATCCAACCATACTATACCATATTTTAGCCTTTTACACCAGATATTACATTATACTATGCCATTTCAAACCAACTTTTGCACCATATTGTGCCATTTTTTGATCACATCCTTCCATACTTGAGTTGGGGGGGCTGATGTTATATTTTCTACCATATTTTTCCATATTTCGGCATTTGGTACTTGATTACGTTTTGACATTTTACAATATAATATGCTCTTTACTTTTTAAACAATATCACATTTCACCATATCATATAATAAAACCTTCTGGTGGAATATGAAATCATATTATAACATATTGTGGAACCAGTTGACTTCTTTTATGCAGTTTGTCATGCATTTGTGCTTTCATTCCCAGCTATACAATGGAGGTGGTCAGAAATTTACATATGTATTATTTATATTTGGTTGTAGCCTATCATTTGCTAGTGTATCATTTACTAATGCCTGGGGCTGAATGAATTAGAGCACGAACAACCATATAATAGATCTAAAAGAAAAATATGGATAAAACATGATATATCTTTAATTTTCATGATTTAGATTCAGTACTGGCAATTAATTTGCTTCATTGCTATTCCGCAAGCATTTCTGACTAGTGGAACTTGCAATATTCACGCACACGTTGAGGAAATCATTTGCTGAAACCTGCATGCAAGCCATGCTGGAAACCAAGTCTGATTAATGGACACTGTGATGCTTATTCCTGCCTCTGTCAGCTTATTGCTTCATTGCTATTCCGCAAGCATTTCTGACTAGTGGAACTTGCAATATTCACGCACACGTTGAGGAAATCATTTGATGAAACCTGCATGCAAGCCATGCTGGAAACCAAGTCTGATTAATGGACACTGTGATGCTTATTCCTGCCTCTGTCAGCTTATTGTTTCATTGCTATTCTTCAAGCATCTCTCTCCACACAAAAATGGACATGAACCAGTCAAAATGGGGGGTTCTGGTGGGGGGGGGTAGCATATATATATATATGTATAGTGCCAATCATGAATTAAGGCATTAACTAAATCACATCATACTTACCTCTAGCTATGGTCATGATGACAACTCTACAATCTATAACTAGTTAAATGACTCCTCAAGCTCACTAGTTGATAAACTAATATAATGAGAACTAGTTCCAATAACTACTTTTGTGAACTAGTTAAATGACTACCCGTTCATAAACCAGTTAACTAGTTATATTGACTACTAAATCCGTCTAACTCATTCTAACAAACTGTTTGAACTAAGTATATCTTTTAAGCTAGTTGTATAGTTTAACTAGTATATGGTGGTTTCTCAAAATGCCGGTACCCCCAAATCATCCAATATTAGTCAGTTATAGGAAATAAACCAACCATTTTTGGGGCTCCCTATTTTGAGAAACACCCATATAACTAACGATATCATTTACCTATGATAAACTATAGTTTCACTATAGCTATAGTTTAGCTAGTCATCTAGCTTATAGAAGCTAATTTTGCTATTACTAAACTAGCTAAACAGTAATACTAGAAGCTAGATAATATTGAACTATACTAGATTACTAATTAAATCCTAATTTAGTTGAAAAAAACCTAAAGCTCACTCCAACTCATGACGCCTTCGCCAGGAGCTCCATCGCCTCGAAACAGCTCAACTCCCAAGACGTGGCGCCAGGCACGCTGGCTCCGAGCCTTCGCATTGGGAGCTGCGTGCCGCGGTTGAAACCAGTGGTTGAACACGGTGGTTTCTACAGCTGTAGGTTGGTTGAAACAGAGGTTTGAAACAGCTGTTGAATGGTGTTCATGGTGGTTTCGAAGCCTGTCCTAATGATGATTTGAGGCTTCGAAGAAACCACCGGAGCTGGGGGCGATGTACTAGAATGGTGTGCTTGTGATTGCGCTGAACTTCATTTGCTGGGACGCCATCAACCCCCAAAAAGGCAGCCGAAAGGCTCCCAAAGTGGGATCCTGAGCTGTGGCGAGCTACAACGGTATTTGAATATTTCTTGCTGCGCTTGCCAAGAAGAACGACTAAGACTGATCCAATTCACCCTCTACTCCAAACCCGAGATGGTGATTTCACAGAAAGCAAGTTGGAGTCAGAACGGCAACTGAAGGCGCCATGAGATGAGGCCAGCGCAAAGGCACCAGCATCGATGGCCTGATGACGTTGTGGTTTTCACAGAAAGCATTCAAAGTGAACAAGCTCATCATGATGCTGCTGACACCCAAAGTGAGACATGTGAGAAAGGACATGTGAAGGGCAAGCCATTTGCCACTTGGATCGATGGAAAGTGTGTTGGCCAGTTGATGGTAGGCTCACTGCTGAACTGCTATGACAATGCCAAATGGTGATCACCCAAAGCCTCTACTTTTTCATTTGTTCATGCAGGGAAGCATTCGGCAGAATGGTGGAAATCTCCGGGTTGATGACAATGCTGGAAACAAAGGAAGAACAGGAAACTAAATCAATCCAGCAAATACAACCGAGGGTTCGTTGGAATATGATCCTGCGTTTTCATTTCAGCAGCCACCCGCAGCCGATCCATAACTCCACACACTGCCACAAACTATTCCACCTTTGACAACCTATGAGAACGAAAACCTCTGAAATCCTACGTTTCCAATTTAGGAATGCATGTTGAGTCGATCCTTAGTTTTTTCTTTTTTCCAGGTTTGCCTAGGGGGAATTAGGCCTTTTTCTTAGAGATATTGAAGAAGAAATTAGCAACATCTCTATGTTTGCGTGTTTGCAATGTCGTCAGATGTGTTCTCCTAATCGTAGTAAGTGGAAAGCAATTTTGGGCCATTATTTGCGTCCAAGTGGTGCCCAACCCTGGGTTTCTTGTGGTTTGAAACCTCTAGAAACTGAGCATTTTCCACACTCGCTTGGCATCCTACAAACCCGCAAGAGAACTTATCAGTGCCTCTTTGGAAGGCAAAGGAGATATTCAAGGTTATGAAAGGGTTTTCCAGACATCATCGGCCATTATCGGAGCCGTTTGACCATCCCCATCCAATTCTGGTCATCATTCACCGTTCTCCACCCGTGACCTGCCATCAGTCACCATCACTAAACTATCGTGCACTGACTTGTGCACCATCAATCACTATTTTTAATCATCTTTGTTTATGATTGATACAAGCTTGGCAACCCCTCTTCACCGCGACTGGCAGGCCGAAGCAATGCCATCTACTATGCCAGCTGTTTCCTGCTGCTGGCTGCTGGTTGGCGCTTTGTGGCCGGTGGAAAAGGTGCCAGGGAACAGTTGGACTGGGTCTGAAGGTAGTGGTTGTGAGGGCATTGTTTTCGTCGTTGTCATTGTTTTGGAATAATTCATTCGCCTTTGTTGAGATTGAAATTGTTGTTGGTGCGTGGGGCATGGCAAAAGTACTTACCAATTCGAGGTCGCTTGATATCCAACGCAAATGGATGTAGCTCAACATTGCCACCAGTAGGATTCTTTTTGGCTTGTGCTGAAATTTGACCAGTCAACCGTGATTTGCATTCACTAACACTAATCATCACTCCAGCATCAATTGTTGCCGGTCGATTTTCTTAATGATTCTTGATATCTCCAACGTCCAACTTTTACAACAACCCCAATCTTAGTCACGTTTGATCAAACCCCGCCAATGATTGTTTTGTTTCCCCTTCTCTTTTCGATTATGCCCCTAAATCTTTGACTCGAGCAATGAGCATCGGCATTAAGAAATAACAATTGCAACCCACAAAGGGTCCATGGCCCCAGCGGTTTATGGCCAGAGCTGATCTTCACAATGGATTTACAGCTGCGGCAGCCCGCAACACCATCTTTGCTCCAGTGGGTTTGGGATGATCAAAGGCCAGTACCATCGCGATGGCGGACATAAACAAAAAGATAACTAGCAATAGCAGGGACATAACCAGTGCTACTGCTGATGCAGCCAACAACAAGTGGGACAAAACCATTTGCATAGATGAAGTGAGAGATGCGCAATGTAAACATTGAAAGTAGTATTCCCTTAAATCAGTATTGCGTTTCACTCACCATCAATTCATAATCGTTCTCAACCATATTTTTGGTGCGTATCATGAGCTCATCATTAAAATCATTCCTTGAGCCTTGGCGCTTAGTAGATAGCCCTTTCAGCCACTATCAATCGTCAAGCATCACCTCCACAACCCCCGTGTCTCAAGGGCACACGTCGCCAGGTGCTGCCGCGTTGCCAGAGCTCTCGTTAATTCTGACCTTCGTTTTTTGGATGTCGCACGGCTGTCTGAATGGTGAAACCGTGGGTTGCGATCAGCTGTCCTGGTGTTTGGGTTTTCTCCGGGTGAAATACTGGTACAGTTACAGATGTCCAAGAAGTTTAGGGTTGATTATGTGGTGGTTTAATTAAGCATCATGAATGGCTCATCAACCACCAATAGATCATCGAGCATCCTAAGAAAGGCTAGCAAGCTGACAGAGGGCATGTCCTCCCGATAACTGTTGGGCAAAAGATGTAGTTGATATGACCAAAAGTTGGGTTTGTACATTGCCATGGTAGTACCCCTTATCCAACCAATGATCATTGGTTCGTAGGGAAACTGCCAGTCTTGGGGGTACACCATTTGTGCACAAACCTACTTTGGACTGATCGCTGTTGGACACTTTCAGATTTTAGTGTTTGATGATGCAACTGTCGGGTTTCTTTGGCGCGAGTGATCCCCTGCCTTGCCAGCAATGCCACGGGCACTTCGCCAGTCTGCTGCTGACATTTCATGATTCGCTGCATTTGTTCAGTACAATGGTTGGTCCCATCCATGGTGTTTTTTTGCAGAGACGGTTGCGGTTTATACATGTTTATACTACCTGTGTAATGGCTACCCAGGGTTAGTAAACCCCTGGTTGATTGACTAGGGTTTCCCATTTTAATGGAAAAAACCAAGGCTTTTAGGGGATATTAATATATATTAATCCTGGGTAGCCATTACCAATTTGTGTACGCTCTTAGCAGAGATGCTGTCACCGCTGTCACTTTGGTTGAACGGTCGACTGCCCGGCCCTCTGAGGTCCTGGTTCCAGTACTTCTCAGGCGATCCCTTTGATGCTTTCGCAACGCGGATGCCTTCGGCTGTGTTGATCTTCCCAAAGATTATTGCCAATGAGGACTGAAGCATTTCATCGTCATAAACCTTCTAGAACCGATATTAGGCTACGGGTCAATATGAATCAACCAACTAATGGGGGATTTCCACCAACAATAATGAGGAAAACAATGGTTAACAGGGGGGAACCAGGGGTACAGGGTTTTGACCCACAGCCATATGGTCAATGAGGACTGAAGCATTTCATCGTCATAATCCTTTTAGAAGCGATATGATCAAGACATCGATGGATTGGCTGCAGATATTCTCAAAGGCTTGGAACATGTTGGAATGAGATTCTGATGCAGCTGACCCATGATGCATCAGGGCAGCTGGGTTGATATGTGAAGCTGTCTGTGTGGAGAATTCAGCTGGCCGCGACCCACGCTAGACTTTCATCAACCCTTTTGAAAAGCATCAAGCCAGACTACTTCACAGCTCGACCACTATTGACCACTTTGAACCAGCCGAACCAGCAATTGTCCCAGCAGACAAGAAAGTAATCAAACCATGACTAGCCATCATTGAACCATGACCCGGGGCTAAACAATTTTCAAACATTTTCTTGAAACCACTACGAGGTATCATATCGCTAGCACTTCTCCATATCCACCATGAGGCCATCCAACCCGAAACATTATTTTTCAACCATTGCTCCACCATTGGACCACCGTTCATCCATTCTTGATCTATCCTTTTTCCATCATTTATCCATCATATTATCATATTTGTGGACGTCATTCAACCATCATGAATCTTCACAATCATTGGACGTAATTGATCCACCATTGATGCACACCACACCAATCCATCAACTCACCATCCGTTGATCCACCCGTCGTCTCAGGTAGAGAGCAACACGCGCTGTGATTGGCCGCTGCCCAGTGAGGGCCGTTGCCCCAGTGGCTCGAGTGCCTTGACGGTAATGGTTCAATGGTGGTGAACCACAACGAAGAAGCCAACAATGGTGAGTGATGATGAATGGTTGGTTAATGCTTGGTGAGTGATGATGATGGTCGATTAAGGAGTGATGATGGTCGATGATGATGGTTGGTTAATGAGAACGAGCATCATGACCATCATTGCTCACCATTCATTGATCAATAAGGCCTGAAATGGTGAGTGATGATGATTGGTAAATTAAAGGCGAATTGATACTGGTTGGTGGTTTCAAGCATTGTTCCCCAATGGTTTGGGAAGGTTGATCGATTGACTACTATTTTTGGGATGGCTTCTTAAGCGCCAACCAGAATATGCCAAGAGGATCTGTTGGACATGGCGATGTGTAAATGTGACATGTCTTTTTAAACAACCAACCTTGTTTAGATTGAAAACAACCATTGTTGAACATAGTTCGCAATAGAATCCCGTGGGATATACAGTATCTCGGATATCATCCACAACAAGAATCTCGCGACGAACGGGTTTTGGCAACGGCTGTGCCCTGACACTGGTTGAAAGTTGATTGGCCCGTTCGTGTTACACTGAATCTACCATCGATTTATAATCTTTCTTAATCTCTGAAAAAATCAGAGATTGTCAATGTCACCGTGATGTCACCGAAGGTTCAGATTCTGTCAGTGGTGGCAAGACCATAAAGAGGAGACAGCATAAACCACGGGAATCACTCTTCATAGTTATATAATTGAGTGATGTGGAAGTGTTTGTGCAAATTGCAATTGAAATGGCCATGCTAAGGGATGCGCAATGTCATGCAAAATGGTAGTTTTTTTGTTTTTAAATTGCTTAGTTTTGACGACATGGCGGCTTCTTCAAGTTTTGGAACCAACCGATGGTTTCATGATATCGACCGTTGGTAAACTAACCATGATCATCATATTGGAGATCATTATCTCCAGATTTACTAGAGAGCAATTTTATGATGATAATATATGATAATCATCCAATTGGTTCCGAACTCCAAATGTCAATGGTCAATCTTCAATGACCAACCATAGGGGATCATGAAAAGAACGACTGCCGTGCGACTGAAGAATTGCTCCCAGCCGGCTGATGCCCTCGGAAAAGAAGGTGATGCCAAGTAATGATGAATGATGTTCAACGATCATATTAGGTAAATTTAAGTTACAATTAGTGATCAAGAGTACCATCCATGAGTTAACTATGTTTAATGCTACTCTAATGATACAATCAATGATACAATCAATGATTGATGTGGTTACCATGGCGATCAATGATGGGTACTCCAGGTTGACGCTTCAAAACGCTGCCAAGGATTCGAGAACGGCGTTTGTGTGGCTGAAGGAAGGCACCCAGCGATAGGAACTGATGTTAGTGGCGGCTAGCGTGGGTGACCACAAGCATCACCAAGGCTGACCGACAGACCAACCAACCAGATGGTGGACAATGGTTGATAGTAATAGTGATGGTTGACCCTTTGGTTGGTTGATTGGTTGATAGTACCAAATGATGGTTCAGAGTGGTTGGTTGATTGTACCGAATGATTGTACTTAATAGTGATGGTTTTGACTAGATTGACTGATTGTAAGAATCAATCGCGGTCAATGATCTATGATTAGTGGTGGTTGTTACTAATCACCTTCAACCATTGCTTAAGTACCATCAACTGCAACAGGTTACTCGCCAAAATCATCACATTGCGAGGCTGAAGAGCGCACCATCAGTCACGACAATAGATCATTATTTATCAGACCTTAAAATTGACTATTCATCAATTCACCATGGTCACTATATCTATGAGCTATCAATTCGCAGTGGCTATTATGACAGTGGCATCACCATCAACTATGTGCCATTGTCGTGTTGTTCAAACATGTTTGCAATCGCCACTACGTCTGAAGCGGAATTGACCAGTAAGAACACAATCAGTCATCCTCATGGCCATTCACAACCACCATCAGTAGCTTTTATCGATCAATATTTATCACTGTCACATATCATGGATACTCGCCACGATTTGATTTCTGAACTATCAGTAACAATCGTTCTTAAATCCAAAATCCTTTGTCACTATCCTTCGAAGAATTATCAACAATTCACAACCCTTTGAAAAAGACATTATTTGATTTCTAAATAATCTTTAATGATTAGTAACTCATACCGTGTAACAACCATGATTGGATTTTTTATTCAGATTACCATGATTACCATGATTTTGACAACTAACCCTGAGCAAAAGCCTCGGTTCTTTCTATGATTTGATTTCTAAATAATCCTTAATGATCAATGATCAATAGATAATCCTTTGTAGAAACCGTGATTTTGATCACAAATCCTTAGTGAAAGCCTTGGTTTCTTGGCTTCTTGGCTCTGCTGAGCAGGTGGAGCCCTGACTGGTCCTTGTCAGTGCCGCGGATGTCGTGCGGATGAGCATGGTGAGTTTCAAGTGAATCCTTGGGGAATGGTTGGGTAAAGGTTGGGTACTGTAATGGTTGGGGAATGGCTGGTAAGAAAGGCGGGTTACTGGTTGAGTAATAGTTGGTTGCTACATGTTGCTACATTCTTCAACCAAACATTGATCACAATGAACAACGACTGGGCATCAGAAAAACTACTCATGGAAGGGTTGGTGAAGTGATGGGTGCGGACCAATGATGGATGGGAAATGATCAGAGTAAAGAACTGTAGGACCAACGATGGTTAATTGATGATCAATTTATAGGTCATGTTTGGTCGGATAAATTTGTGCAAAATGGTTAATAATGATGAATCACAAATACGTAGCAACTACCTATGATTTATGATTTATGATGGTGAATGACATGATGTTTAAGAGATGCTTAGCTGTGGTTTAGGGCGATTAATCAACAAAAATGGCACGGACATTTTGGGGACAAGAATTTGGATGTTTGCTGGTCAGCTGCTTGGCTGGCTGGTTCTTGGTTGTTCGGGTGGTGGGTTGTGGTCCGTGGGTTGTGGAACATCACCCTCAGTGTCCAACATGTACGTCCTATTGCTCCACAAGGCCTCGAGCCGTTTGCAACATAGCGGCAGTGCACAACACTGGATGGGATCACATCCAGACCCTGACATAACCTGAAATACATAGCGGTTGCCTCTTTGCTACGCATGCAACCAACCAAGAATATAGGCATAGCTAGTGTGAAATATAAGGTCATCATAGATAATCATTTATGGGTGGTTTCTGGTATTGGCGCTTCACTTGTGCAGTGGGTGATCCTTGGGTATGAACGATTTGGAAAGGTCCCTCCAGTAATCCCTCGTGGCAATCAGATCGGAGGCTGAGGTGCTGGCAAATTGAATTTTTGAAGATCCCCTGCAAAAAACAACCAAACTCTAACCGAACCGCAGCATCTTGTTGGATCCAAGCTTTGCTGCTAATCCACCTGATCCTTGGTTACCCATGACTGGTGGTTATTTGGTGGTTAGGAGGGGGCAGTTTGGAGCCAGGGGTGGCCACTGGCCCTTTTGACCTAACCAGATGGTGGTTACCGGTATCCATAGGCGAGAACCGCCTGTCCTGTCCCTAGGTGCACTGCGCTCAAAAGAGCCATGCGCTGACTGAAGCGGCGCGTGACATGGTGAAGTTATGCTGGAGGGCTGAGCCGCGAAGGTTACAGTACGTAGATGGTTACTGATGGGTTACTGATGGGTTGATGGTTGGTTAATGGTTGGTTAATGATAGTTAATGGTTTATGGTGGTTTCCAATGGTTAGTTAATTAGTGGTGGTTATTGTAATGATAGATTTTTTGGCCCTCCTTCTCTTACATGAACCAAGCGGGATATACCACGGTTGATTCATGGCCATGCATCACTTGAATAAAATGATCCTGCTTTTACGCGAAACTGCCCGGTACTTGGAACCCAATAGGTATTGAGAATGGCTGCGGGTCAAACCACCAAACAAGCGGATACAACATTCTAAATTTCAGTTGTTTGGGCAGTAGGACAAAGTAAGACCTAAATATGTTTTATTTGTTCGTTAGTTTGGTTGGGATTCGATCAATTTTTGAACATCCAGTGCGATACCAGAAGAAGGTAGTCGATGTTTGATGATGTGCGTGGTTCACAACTCGCTAGATTGACTGTACTGACACTGTAATGCCTGGTTGGGATTGCTTTCATTCATATATAGAATGCGACTATTAGTCAGCCCACCACGCTGATCGCTTGCTGACGCCACGAATCATTTCCCTACTATCACCAAGCCGACAACATCACGTCAATGCCTTCTGAGTTCTATCTAGGAACGCCACCTGGTGATAAGTATGATGCACTTCGCGGTGGCAGCAAACCTGACCCTGCCCAACTAGTTCATGGCGCAAATTACCAGCTGGTACACCTGAAAAAATGGTTCCCAAAACGTGGATAAACAACATCAATTTTCACCTATTCAAAAAAGGGATTCCGTCTCAAGCCTACCATTGGTGGCTCAGTGCTAAGCCACGACTTCGGTCAACCTACGGGTGATCGAAGTGGAGCCATGGCTACAGGTATCAACGGCATCAATTCATCGAGCTCCAGTGGCATCAGCATGATCACTGTGTTGATGGCCGGAGTCTACATGGATAGGACCCCTCCTCCAGGGAGCTGCATGTTGACGTGGTGACTTCAGATCGACGAGTGCCCCACCAGCCGGTGAGTTACCCCAGCTGAAACAGCTGGTTTGTGAGAACCAGGGGTAACTCACCAGCAGCTGGTGAAGAAAAATGATAGCATGCTAGTTTGTTAGTTTCTTTGATGAAAACATTGAGTTTATGCTATCAATTTCATTGGTGACCCACAGTCTGTGCGTCTACTGCTGGGAAGGCATGGGAAGTCGTACAGCTGGGGTGGCCTCAGGTTTGTTTGGATCGAGGGTATTTCCTGCAGCTAACTCGAGCCCCCAGGATCCACCACCATGTAGCTATGGAATCCAACACCGTGAATCATGCACAGTAGGGTCAATGACTGGGTCAATGATGGTTACTATATGCATATTGTCAAGGCATGTAATTGAGCCCGGCTGACAAGCACTAGTAACTCCTCTCAACCATCATCGATTGTCATTCATCAAAGAAAAAACTATGGAGTGTTCGCCATCATCACCCATTCATGAGCCAAACATATACCCTCCACCCTTTGGTTGAAGCACAAAAATGGATCCAACTATCATTGTGTATACCTTTTAGATCCTTTTAGCCTAATGGATACTCTCGTTTGCGAAGGGTCCATGGTTGTCAATCTCGGGTAACAGTCACTTGATGCGGATCCTCGCCTTCCGCTGGTTACAACGGATGTGCCATGGCACTGGTACCTCGTCAGCGTATCCCAAAGTTGCCTCCCTAAGATGTGTGAACCTGGCAGCAACGGACCATCCGCTCGTTGGTGGCACATCACCAGAAAGTGCTATGAATCCAATCAAACAAAGGGAAAACTGGAACACCTGTCATTTACTATTGTCAAACATCAATCAAAGCCTGAATTTGGTTTGTAACCTTTGGTCATGGTATGTCATTCAAAATCATCAAGGATTAGTTTGATATGTTTCACATTTGGCATCTTATTAGTTGGTCATTGTCCATCCACCACTGCCATGGTGCCGCGGGCGCTTCACGGCACGGCAGGACTGGTCGAAGACCTGTGGTGCGCTTCTTCCTTTTGATGAGTGCTTCAGCGCAAGCCACAGAGAAAACGTCAGCGTAATGGTTGATGTAATGGTTGATATATGTTGATAGGATGAGTATTCGTTAGTGGTTGATTATTGCTTAGCAAATGGTTGTCAATATCAGGGTAGTGTTTGATAGTTGATTGGTGGCTGTTAATATAATTAATCCTGAATTGTTTGTTGTTAAAGGTGCCAATACATGCTTGAGTGATGGTTGTTAAGATAATGGTCACCAGTATTAGTGTAAATAGTTCATTACTGGTTTACTAGTGGTTGTCCATCTAAATCTATTGAATCTGGTGGATAGTTGTTGATAGGTTGTTAACGGTTGTTCCTGATGAATTAGTGATTGTTAACCAATGGGCTCATTGGAAGTTCATTGTTGATGAATAGATGTTTGATATAGTGACATTGATTAATGGAACGGTTACCCTTTGGTGAACTAAGCTGAAAATGGAAAATCTATCATGTATGGTTGTTTACCGAAAAAAATGATTTTCGGCTTCCGGGTTAGTTGAGGGTAGTCTAGTGGGTAGTAGGCTTCAAATTCAGAGACAGTTGATGATCACTTGATGATTGTAGGGGGAATAAGCAACAGCCGTATGGTGGTTGAAAACTTACCCCAACTGGTTGTAGAGGTTCAAAACAACCAGGTAGGGGGAACAATCCCTTCTCCCATATTACCCAAAGAACAGAATCAATACGAACAGGTTCCGGATTGATTGCTCATTTTGCAATTTTTACTTGTGTCAATTGAAACTGAATTATCAAGAATATAACCATCAATTTGCCATTCATGAAACCATCCATAAATGTTTTGAAAAATGGCTTCACCCCCGTTTCGTTCAAGTAGGTTGCATAAGACTTCATGATGAGGTGATGGTTGCTGATGGTTGTGCAGCTGAAAGATTGAGAACCACGTTTGGTAACCATGGCGGGTGTGAAATGGTGCTCCTACCATTCTTCTGGGGCTCATGGCTCATACCGTCAATGGCTGAACGGAGTATGGGGTTTGTTAATCTTCTAGCCATTTACCAGCCATGGGATAGTCATCCATTTCTGGTAGCAGAAATCATCGATTCGAGTGAGTGATGCAAAGGCATGAGTGATTTTTTTCAATGATGAACCAGCCTTTGATATCAAATCGCTAGCTATTGTATATACACGCTTTAGGTTGATAAGAATCATGGAACGGATCTCCGGTTGATTGCACTATAGCAAGATATCAAATCACCAGCTATTAATGGTTTATTGCAGTGTTTAATCGTGGTTCAACCACTAATCAACCATTGGAATGGCCTATCCGCTGTGTCACCATGTTGTTGGGCTTCAAGTCATCCTGTCGATGTTACTGCCTAGGTATCATCGTGAAGCTGCTGTTGACCGTCTCCTGCTTTCTGGACTGGACTCCCTTCGTGGCCATCATCATCGTGCCTGGGCATCACCAGGTTATGGCTCAAGAGTGCGCTTGTTGGTCTGCAATGGGTAACGATGGTTCGTGGTGATAGGCGACCCCAACAAACCTTTGCATATCATCAGTAGCAATTACCTCGGTCAGTGATTATTGCTGTGTATCATCAATCGTTCCCTTCTTGCCGTGTTTTGGCAGGATTGCATTTTGCACATGAACACTGCAAGCTAGCAGCTGGCTTAGCAAGCGAGCAAGAGACACAACCCTCGTTTTTGAGTTACATGTGGGCTGAGTTGGATCAAATCTATTTCAATTTCATTTGTTTGTGCCTGTTTGGAACCAAAGAGTTGTGCGCTATGCCCTATCCCTTTTGCAGGGTCATGGCGTTATTATTGCTAAACCGCCGACCTGGGAAGTTTGAGAAACAACACGAAAACCAGCTGCCAACGCTGCGAGCGATGGTGGCCGGTTTGACATTGGGAATGAAAAGGATATGGAACGCAACAAAAACATATGTCCAAAACATGTAGTTTAGAACCATGAAAATATAAACCATTCTGTTTGCTGATGTTGGAAAGAGTATTTGGGAGTCGGTCTTAAGGAACATGACAGATTTATCAAGGGACAAGTTTCGTTGATAGGGCTGAAGAACTGTGCAGAAGGCCGGCGATTGACGAGCTTGCCCGTGACACTCTTGCACATGTCATGCAATAGTGTATAGTTGATCTAATTGCTAGTTATGGTTCTACCAGCGTTCAGTTTGTTGCATGTTGAGGTCTATAGCAGGTAATTCAAGGCAACCAACTGGTATGAGAACCAACTAGAGCAGGTGCGACTGGAAGATCTTCCTCTTAGGAAGCATCATTGATCAACTTGTTGTTAAATCATGTTTGGCCATTAGCCGGGATTCCTTCAGACGAAGACCATCAGCCTTCAGGAGGTGAAGGCTGGGTGCCAGCGATCCAAGCTGAAGTTGACAAACTGCGGTCAAAAGCAGTTCGAGAAGTGCCTGTGGCCCAAGCCGAATCTCAAATGGCAGCAGCCAGGGCCAGGAATGTGTTCGAAAGTCATTTGGCCAGAGGAATAGGAATAGCTGACCGTTCCCTGGAAAGGCGATGTTCACACGAAAAGCACGGAATGGAAAATAGAAGGTGTGTGGAGTATTGTGCGGGAACTTGATGAGCGAACGCTCAACAGAAGATCTATATGTCTCCGGCGCAGACTTAACGCAAGTGCGCGCCTTGGTGAGGAAAGCTGCGCTGGAGGACTGGGATGTGATGAGCCTGGACGTGAAGACAGCGTTCGTCCTTGCAGCTACATCGCAAAAGGAACTGGTTGTAGCTGTCACGCCCTATTTGTTGAGCTTTACTTGACCAGCATGAAGCATGAATTAGCCAGTCCACTAGCCATCAATGAAGCATTGACCAAAGTCTTGCCAGTGAGACACATGAGAAAATCTCCACGCTTAAAAAATCCGAAGTGAACGTGAATATCCCACCGCACCCCCTGCCATGCCACCACATAGCATCAGTATGGTTTGCAAGTGCAAGTGATGATCAACATCCCACCCCACCCTCCAACAACCGCGATAGAACAAGAGAAAGCTCAAACCCCTGTAAAACACACATTCGGAATTCACCCGTACAAAATAATCACCAATTACTGGTTGATATTGACCTTTGGCTGATGTTTACCTGAGGGTCAACAACATTCAACAATCATATTATGGAAAGTCTATATGAACCATGTATCAACTATACCACCAGTTACGAGCGCCACGACTTTCAACTAAGTCAACATCAGTTTCCCTAAGATGAACCACATTGACCATGTCAACATCAGTGATTAAGCATGTTTTCAACCATCATTTGCCCCCCATGTTCATCCATTAGTTTATTCTTAAACCCCGTTTTCAACCCATTACTAACAATGTTTTCAACAACATTAAAACAAAACTGTTTTGGTTGGAAAATAATGTGTTAAATAATGTGAAAACATGGTTAGTAATGGCTTGAAAAAACATGGTTAACATCTAACCCCCCATAAGTTAGTTGATTATTAAACCCTGTTTTCAACTCATTATTGACCATGTTTACCTAATAAGTTTAACCAACCAACATTATCAAACCATTACTAAACCCTGTTGTCAACCAACATTAACCCCCACGCCCGTTGACCTAAGCAACTCCTGAGCTCCGCGGTGAGGTGCAGAACATCTTCGAAGTCATGAGCGCAGCCCCGCTGTATCCAGCCTTGAACTGCTCCTGGGCAGCGCCCCATCGCCGGCCCCAGGGGTTCATGGAGGTCGTTGTGAAGCAACGGTTATAAAGCAGTTGGTGCTTGGGGAATGGGTTCATCATGGTTACTGTCCTATGGCGACTAGATGCTATCCTATGGTTACTGTGTGCTATCCTATGGTTTGGCTTATCATCCTAAAGCAGTTGATTTCATCAGGGGATGGTAGCTGATGATAAGCCAAACCATAGGATATTCTCAACAAGCAGATGATAAGCCAAACCTGTCGTGAGAGTTTCTGTTGATGGTTTCTTAATGGTGACAAGTTGATGGCTAATGAGACGTGGCCGCAGTCATGATCAGTGGCTAACGGTGGTTTTACTTTGCTATTCGTGGTGATGGTGGTCATCATTGGTGACAAATGAAGCATTTTGGACCATGAAGCATTTGACGGATGAGTTTGAGGTTCAGGTGCCACGATGTTTGTTGATGCGATTGCAATGATTATGTAATGTTTGGGTTTGGTAATCACTGGAAATGGTGGTTTAATGGTGGTTACGGTTAATGCTGTTTTTTTCATGATTAACAATGATTAATTGATCGCTAGTATGATGTGTAATGATGTGCAACTGATGATGAATGACGATAGTGACAATATATTACGAGAAATAGTTAGTATTCATCCGGGATGAGCTTGCACCTTTATTTAGTTGCATTGGTCGGATGCATCGTGGCTAGGTGAGTGTCCGCATCACTTTTCGAAGCATCCTCTATCAATGTTAAGAGAACAGGGTTCATTATGTTTCATTGGACCCGGGTTCACCTGGTGTCTACCTCTTGGGGTGAAGATACAAGCACCGCAGAAAACTGATCAGGCTGCCGAAGCCGCAGCTCCACTTTGAGCGAATGCTGCAGGTGGGATGCGTGGCAAGATCCTTCCCAGCAAAAACAAAAACTCCCCCACCAACTCGTCAGCAACACGCATACCATCACCACTCATGCAATCACAGCATGCCGCTCACGGACTCGCCTCGACATTTCGGATGTCCTGCCTTTGGGGTGACGGCGAGAGCATCCAAGAACCAGGTCAGAAGTCATACTCAGCATGTCTGGCTACCCGCAGTACCGAATCCGGCACGAAAAAAATGAAAAGACCTGCGGCTCATTAATAAAGCCGATGGACTGCGTGCGGTGTAGGACCTGCAGCCTGGAGTGGGCGCAGGATAATCATGTGGAGATTTGCTGGTCACCAGGTTAGGGATGGCGGAAGTAGAGTGACCTTTCGGGCCAACGCCATTATTGGTATAAGGGCAAGACGATGGGCTACGTGCTTGCCCGTTGAAAGCTTCACATCCCTTGCTCAGGCCTTACAAAGGTTCCTACACAGGAAGAGCATCTTAATGCCCAAGATCCGCACCTTGAGGTCTTTGCTGCTGCATCGGCCCCTGCGTTGGCTCCAACAGTGGAAGCCTTTCGCTTGCTTTGACAACTCTTCAGATTGCTGAAGTTGCATTATGTTGCACTGTGTGTAGGCTTTTGAACCGTTTAGATATCTTGACTTTGGTCCGGCAATTCCTTCAAGACCAAGTGCTGATCCGAATGGGGCCCAGGACAGCTTCCGTGCTTGTGTGTGACACAGTGTGTGTGTGTGTGTCTTTGGATCTACATTGTTTGCTTGGCCATGGAACTTCACTACCCACGTACCGATCAGAAGTCATGCTCTGCGGATATCACAAGGATGCGCATGAGATGACCTATGACGAGCAGGAGAATGCCCTGGAGTTGATGTCCTCATTCCTGATGGGTCGCCATCAAATTGGAACAAGCATACGTGTGTCTATGGTTTTAAAAAAAGTGCCAAAATGTATCAACCTGGTTCACTTATTCATTTTCTTTCAGATTTATTGCACAGTCACGAACCATCATCTGGCTGGTGGTTTCAAGCATTTTGATTTTCCCAAATGTATTAAGACATGGTTGGCTGTTGCATCGCGCATGTTTGTCATGACGGTGCTGGTTCAACCACCAACCAGTCATGATCATTGTTAGCTAATATTTGCATATATATATATGATTAATAAGCATTCTTCACCACCAATTATACGGGTGGTGACCAACCGCCAACCAGACAATAAATAAAATCCATCACTCACATGAACCACGCAATTGCAAACATCGCTTGTTCGGCGGTCAAGGCATGATCTCCGACCTCACGCGCGACGACGCGGAACTGCGAGGCGCAGCTGTCTGTCACGGGGGACGTGAGACATCCAGCGATGAGGGGATTTCTCAGTGGTGATTGGACCCCCAAAATCATCCAATAGTAGCCATTTATAGTAGCCATTTACGGTAGCCATTTACCATCCACAATGGTGTAAGGGATAGTCACCAACAATAGTGAAGACCACCAACCAGGTAACCATTCATAGTAAAACCAACATAAACCAACCATCTTTTGGGTTCCTTAAGAAACCATTATGAATGGTAATAATTCGGGGTTTCCCTACTTACATCCGTATTTGGGGGGTACAAGTGGAATATGGTAAGTAGCCCTACAAGGTAGGTTATAACTCTTATAGACATGAAGTAACCATGGCTATCAACGATTAAGCATCAGCCGCTAATGATGATGAGCTGGTTCATGATGGTCAATCATGGTTCATTGGTCGGTCATGGTCAATGATAATGACTGTTCATGATGACTGATGAGGATCTATGATGTTTCGTGTTTAGATGGTACATTCGTCATGGCTAACAACGGCCGAAACTTTTAGCAGTGGTTAGTACCATATAATGTTTCATAAAGGTGATCAATTAGAATCGGAATGAAACTGTTTAGGTCCATTCAGAACAATGGCCAACGATGCATATACAAACGCTGCATGTTGGTTCAAAGAAACCTAATAATTTTAATAGATGCTGGTGGCCATGGTTGATGATAGTGGTTGAGGTTCATAAGAATTTGCGGGCATTGGTGTACGGGATACCATCCAAAGGAGGATCCAAAGAGATGGTGATGAACCGAGGCAAAAATCACAGAAAGCAACTGCCAAAGTAGCTCTGTTGGGTATTTGTCAATGTGGATTCTACAACACGGTTGGTTGAAGGGTTGGTACCTGCTAACATAAATCCAGGTTTGGAAACCCTGACGAAGGATAGGTAGGTTGGGCTGAAAGCGTTGCAGAAGATAAGACCACCATCAAGGCATCCCAAGTCAGCCAATGGAGCAGAGCGTTCTTTGGTAATTCGCAATCATCGTTGCCCACACAATCCATCCCCACCATCCCTAGCCATCAAGCAGTGTCGTTGAAAGTCGGTACAGTATTTGGACATTCGATCACCCAGCATCACTGTCCGTGATCAAGTCTGATCCACTGTCAAGACCCATCAAGAACCATCACTTAGCAATATCAGTCGTGGAAGATCAGTGTCACTTCCATCAATCTGATCAACCACTAGAAATCAACATGATTCACCAGTTGTCTAACCCCACTTTGCCAACCTATACTGGATTTATAACTATGTGGCAACAATCATGACCAATGGTTACTAGATTTCAACTTTTATGTTTATACTCAAGGTAATTCACTCATCTATACCTAGCCTATCCCATGTATACCTATCCTTCACTCACATCAATCGGCTTTGTGACCGCGGCTCCGCCCCATGGCCGCCACATGGCCTGCAGGCGACTGCTTCAGTGCTTTGGAGGTGGCAAAGAACATGGCCAGTGCCTGGGCTGCGACCCGTGGTGGAGACCCGTGGTTGGTGACGGCCGGGGTTGACCACGATTCATTCACAAGTTATCATCAACCAACCATCATGATGGTTTTAATAATTAGTGTTGGTTGATGTTATGGTTCATTGGTTCATGACGAATGGTTGGTTTTTAATAATATGGTTCATGAGTGATGGTTTGTAACAAGTGTTTTAGATGACCTTTTGACGGATGATCTAAAGACAAACCATGACTGGTGGTATGACTGATGTCGATATGGGTTTGATTGTTGTTTTCTTGGATTATCCCATGTTGGTTAGAAAACCTCGCTAGTGACATGCCTCGTGGCATAGCCGGAATGGATGTTGGATAGGAATATTAAGCCTTCATTGGCTGATCACCTTGTAGTTGCTCTTTAAGTATTCATCACTGCGTGATCCTAATTGGTGGTTTATTTCTTTGTGGGTGTTTTTGACCATAATAGACCATAATGGTATTTGTCATCAACCATGATTGACCACCATTTGCCATTACTTACCATAAGTAACCATTGCTTGCCATTACGAACCTCCATTCACACTTTGTTAAGGTTATCCTCTTCCGTTGTTATTGGCACTTACCATTGTTTGTTGACATTGATGGTGGCTTCTTGACATTTGCACTTACCAGTGTTTACTCACCATCATTTACCATCATTACCCATTACTAACCATCCTTTACCATTAAACACCAACACCAACAGCAACAGCAACCATCAATGGTTATCAATAGCTACTATCCATTGCACTCGTGCCACAACTCATCACTAGCCATTGCTACTTGTTGTTACAGCAAGCATCACCACTTGTCATCATAGTTTACCATTACTCACCATTGCTACAGCAACCACTTGTATAATGACCACCCTTATACACTCACCATTGCTTACCATTATTACCACCATCACCATTGACATTTTGATTATTTTCCCCAGTAGTCATTAACGATTGGTTGGTTGACAAGCATATTTTTCAAAGGGGTGGTTCAACCACCAACCAGATCACCACTTGTAATCATCAACCACTCCTACCCACCACAACTACCGATCTCCACCAAGGTTTGCTGGCCTTGCTCAGCGGTTATCCGGTGCTGCGCGCGCACTTGACCAACTACTTCCCGCCGCTGTGTCCGCGTTGGGCAGCTGCGCACGGTATCCACGGGCTGTCCCGCGTGGTTTTTGCAGCAAGAATGGGTCATGATAGCTGGCTGTGGGTCAATATTAATCGACCAACTAATGGGGGACAACCACCACCAATAATAGGGAAAACAATAGTTAATGATAGGGAACCAGGGGTACAGGGTTTTGACCCATAGCCAGCTCTGTATTGGTGAATCATGGTTGTATCAATGGGTATTGCTGCTTGGTTATATTGGTGAATTTATGATGGTTGATTGGTGATTGATAATGGTTGTATCAATGGCTATATACATTTTTTATTGGGCTAATAAGTGGTTAAATATTGGCTGAATATTGGTTCATGGCTATGATAACCAGGAAGAATGCTTAAGATTTGTTGTGTAATGGTCAAGTATTGGTTCATGGTTCATGAATGGCTGGTGATTGATGATAGGTGATGATAACCAACAAGAAAAAGAGATATACCAATTTTGCTGCTATGGGTCATGGCCAACTGTTCCAAAGATGGGGTAGGTGAACATCTCAACAAAGACGGATTGTTTTGACCCACACACATAGAGAATCATGAGTTATATCAGTTATATCTTTAAATACACATGTGTAAATGCAAGTATATGAAGTAATCATAAACATGTAGTTTGATACTACCACCAGTATAGTCAATCAATTCGAGAAATCCATGTGAATCCCCCTGCCCCTCGTTTTGCCATAACTAGCTCGTGACTTTCCATGAACAATATGCGGGTTGCTGGAAGTTTGGGATTTTCCATGAAGGACATCAATGGTATCATTTGGTATCCAACTATCGAACGATTTATAAGATGAACTGACTCTCGTTGGATAACTCAAGCTGACTGGTCAGCTGGTGAAGCTGCTCTGATTCAACGTACCCCAATGTTTCAAAACTATGGCCCAAGATGTTGAACACCTATAGTCAACACCCAGTAGTCAACAGCTACAAAGAAAACCACGGAAGACTACTATGGTAAACCATCATTGGTAACCACGTAACTCTTAGTCAAAACAAGTCATTTACAGCCAGTAGTCAACAGCTACCATGGTAAATGATAAGTTGTCAACACCGCCGTTATCGGCAAGCCCCCAGGGATCGGAAATATGCCGTACCCAGGAATTGATCCGCGGATGCGAACAGTAACGGAGCATGATTCGCAAATGCGATGATCCGCCAATAATATATTATGATTGGTGGCTCATACTGGTTGATAGATTCACTACTGGTGGTCAAATGGTTACTTATTGGATAATCAGTGAATCACTGATTAATGGTTAATGAACACCCAATGATTCATGAATGATTGGTGGTTGATTGTTGGTTCACTTCCTTATGCCAATATATTGGTGATGCTTAGTGATAACGGATAAGAATTAATGGTTGATTGATGATTGATCAATGCTTAATTCATGGCTACTGATGCTGAAGCCATGGTTGGCTCATACTTTTTTTTGCAGGAGTTCTGCAGAACTTGACCTGGTATGTACAACACACACGCCATTTTATTCAAACTATTCCAGTTACTGGCAACTAATTCGTGGACAATACTCAATTGATACAGTTTCTATTGTGAACAACACTGAAATTTGTGAACATGGTCACCATTTCACTCACCAATACTTGGATAACTAACCAGGATCGGTCGATTTGTTGGTCAGTGCTTGCAGAACGGACAGCTGGTAAAATACTAGCAGATGCTCTTGGGGGGTTGGGAGGCAATCGGTACCACCATGGTGTTGATTTGGAGGTCAGGCCACCAACAACATGGGGGCTTCTCAAGCCACATGGAGCCCCAAAAATGGTTGGTTCATTACTACAAATGGCTAATAAAGGATGATTTGGGGGCGCCCCTTTTTTGAGAAACTACCATAAGGACTACTAACAACGGAATTCGCCATTATAGTGATTGTCAACAATCATTGAACATGTTTGCCCCCCAACCGACTATCACTTGTCATATTCATTCAGAACAATTCGCAATCATTATTGAATGATTTGTTAGCCATTATTAGCAGTCTTAATGTAACCATCAATTGACCACTGATTCTCCAGCTATGAAGCATCACTTAACCAACCATGACAAACTACTAAGCATCAATGAACTGGCATTTGAATATTTTATTGACCATCTTCAACCCAAAATTGTCGGTGCCCTGATTTTCGCACCTGTTCCGCTGGCACGTTCCACCGGGAATCGAAAGCCGGCGCTGAGGTTTTGGTCTTCCTTGGTTGCTCGGTACACGATGCGGCGCAGACCGGTGTTGCAGCCAATCAATGGCTGATAATCAACAAAAAGAACAGTGATTGATAATGAAAGTGCTTAGATGGTTGTGATTCTAAACATCTTTGATTTCCCCGCCAAAGGGTCGGTTGGTTCCCTCATATTTTGCAGAGGGGTTAGAACCACCCACCAGCAAACGGTGTTGCTTATGATCAATAATCATGGTCAATGATGGCCTATGATCATGGTTGATAGTGCTTGATAGTGGTTTTGTGGTGATTGGTTGATACTGGCTCACACTAGTGGTTGTTAATGGGGATTAATGATCCACTATGATATTGTTGAATAAATAGTGGCTAACGTTTGGTGTTGATGATTTAACCGCTGGTCATTGATAATCACTCACAATGATTGATATGATGATGGGTAATATTGTTTAGCAGTGAACAATACTTCTTGAGGACCATGGGTTAGGCAAAGAGTTTTATCTGGAGAAGCATCCCTTTTACATCTCTATATATATATATACATACACACATACAAATGTTTGGTGGAACATTTTGGGCAGAGCTTGAAGCAATATTGTCTTGGAATATTGTCTTGTTTGTAGACTTGCAGTGTATTTGCCTCTCCACATATGCATGTATTTAGATAAATATATATATATACATATGTATTTATTTTTACATACATACATATTATTGATATATACTTATATTTTTGTTTCTTTATGTATAAACAGATATGTTTCAATGCTATAAACATATAAATGTAAGCACTCAGAATAATATGTATATATATACTGTAATAACAGATTTGAATCTTGGTATGTATACTTATATATGGAAGGGTTATATCATGGTTATTTACATTTGTTGGAATCTTTACATGCATACATACCAGTATATTTATATATTTATATCAATATAGTTATAGAATCTACCCCTATATATGTATATATACAATAGATATATATATATATATAACTATATTTAAACATATTTACTTATTGTATTGGTATCCATATACATTCTCCCCATGTAACCCTATGAAAGGTGGTTGACATCATTCGCGACCTCATGGAGCCCATTGAGACGTCATGGAGCCCATTGACGATGCAGGCTATGACGATGCAGGCTATTCGCCTTTGCCGACGGGTAGGTATCCGTACAGCCAGCAACTCCAAGCCTGGCAAGCATCTGGATTACGACCACCCAGAGATGTGCGTTCCGGAAGTGGGTGGAGGATTCACAGCAGACGCCATGGATGGTCTGCAATTTCGACCAAGTGTGGACAGCACTGTACGAACACAGGAGTAAAGTCCTGCACAAGACCAAAGACCAACCGCGCAAACAGGACATTCCCAACGTCTCTGGCTTGGTGTCCAGTATCCTCAAATCTCACAACTTGAAGGACATAGTTGAAAAAACATTCTATGAACAGATACATATATATAAGCATTTCTATATCTATTATAGTCAAATATTTATATATTTATATATATATATATATTGACACATTATGTGCATGGTTGAAAATCAAATGCATATCTATTTTTTCAAGGATGTACATGAATATAGTTAAATATATATATATATACAGGTTTTTTTTGATATATATTTTAAATATAAATATATTTTTTTATTTTATATGTATATATACATATATATATATATATATTTATCATTTTATATTTATATTATTTTATATTTATATTATTTTATATTTATATATCTATACGGGTATAGATCAAGGACCAACGACCAACAAGTATGAATATATACATATATATATATACACACCTAAATAAGGACTTACTTGTAAACATAATATACATAGATATGTTCGACACGTATTTCAATGTTTGTTGTGTATCCAGGAACATTCAAGTGTTTACGGAAGCAACATGTGTATTTATAAATACATTTAAATATATATATATATGTATGTACGTATGTATGCATTTGTGTTATTTCAATTATATGTATACACTTCAAACGTTGCGGAAGGAAGAGAACTTGACGAATGCATACATTCCAAAATGACTGGTTTTCAATAATAGGGATAGATCAAGTATATATATATATTCATTTATATTGATATTTTAGATATATATATATATATATATACATATATAGTTGGATGGCCCACTATAGTTCTACAAGTCAGAAACTCTTTATATCTCGGGGGGGTTAATGATTGATTGTTGATTGTCTACGGTAACGACAGCTGCATGCCATGATATCCTATTATAGTTGTGCATTCTGATTTATGACATTCATGGGGCATCCATCAAGATAAGTTGCCATCACTTTGATTATGGCTGATCTCGCTTGACTTCACGGGTTATTGATTCTATCGGCGATCTCTAGTGGTTGAAAAATGGTTAATTATGGTTAACAATGGTCAATGGTTGACAATAGGTTGGTAGCTGTGGAAATGGTTACGTGAAATCATCATGGGAGTAGTGAGAGTGCTAAGAATGACCATTGAAAGGGGCTACACTTATGCCATTCAGGATCAAGAGACCTGCTTCTTGTATATTAACAGAGGATTGCTTCGAAAAGTACAGCTGTCACTGTCCCATATAGTTGATCCTGTATCAGCATCATGCTGGCAGCCTTTAGCAAGCGACTGAACCTATGACATGTACCGAACAACCCATCAATGCGCCAGCTCACATGATTCATGGCCATCCTCGCTACCACCTAAGCCGCTGACTTCTCCCAAAAGCAGATGGCTGACAAGGGTGGATCCTGGTTGATAATCATTATGGTTCACAACGGTTGTGCTTCATGATGGTTGTGGTTACTCATGATCATGGCTCATAAGTTCATAAAGCTTATGGTAAATAATGATTTTGCTCAGGAATGGCTATGGCTATGGTAAATGCTGGTCCTGGCGGATACTGTTTCTGGTTAGTTCATGGTAATTGATATTGCTGGGCAAGGGTTGGTCGTGTCTCATTTCTGTATAGTTGCTGATTGTGGTCCCAGGTATTCCTGGAGTTGGGATGATGGTGTCCTGTAACTGCTAAAAGCATAAACCTTCAGTGTCGCATAGCTTTATGATGGTTTCATAGTAGTTAGAATTATTCTGGGGTACTTGTTGTAAATCTACTCATTGTTTTGACAACCCCACAGATTTATGGTACCTATTCATAGTGTAGTTGGCATGGTAAATCTGTGGGGCGATTGTTTGAAGACGTCGGTTGAGCCGGCTGGTTCTCCCTAGTGTTAAAGGTCCAAACTCACGACAGCCAGCTGATGAGCCATTCCTGGAAGCCATCATTATCAACAGCCTTCAACCTAACCAAATATGATTGATATGATGATTGATTCTTCGCCGCAAAATCGACCAACAATAAATAATGTGAAGAATTGAAAATGAACTGCGAACATGTTCCCCATCAACTTCAAAAAAAGATCACTGCGGCGATCACATTGCACCAGCGACGAGGCTGCGATGGCTCTGTTGGCCACCGCCTACTTCTGGAACCTTCCCGAGACCTTGCCATTGGCGAAGCTTATGTCGAAACCTGAGGAGGTGAGCGCTTCCTTGTGGCGGTCCTTGGTGCAAGGAGGGGCGAGGGCCGCGAAAACGAGCCTAGCCATGGTGACAGGATTGGACAAGTTTAGGCAGCTGATATACACTCATCACTCAGCTGATGTACACATGCCATTTGGTGCCGCAATTGCATTGAAATACTTGCAGATTTGTAAAGCTTCGCCATCCATCGAAACCTTCGCCATGCCATACATCGATGTCCCAGTGGTTCTACATCCCTCAGCAGCGACATGGCGAGGACTGCAGTGCTGCTGGGAGGATCCATTCCTGGGACAATATCTGGTGATCTGGGCCACAGTGACCCTGGCGGTCAACGGTGCCTGGCTCCTCGACGCATACGGATCCAAAGTCAGAAACCAAGGGGTGGAGATGGTGCTGGTGATGGTTAGTGATGTTTCATGATGGAGTAGGGGACCCTGGTTCATCTCTTGGTGTGTGTTGGCGGTTGCCCACGAGTACGTTTGATTTACCCAGTTCGTCTGAAATGTTTGTTTCCGTCATGAAGCAGCAGAAATATTGGGAAACAATGCTGTTGGAAACTGCAAAAATTGGATTCAACAGTGGGGAATCAATGATCGTAGAAACCCCCCAGCTCATAGTACGCGTTTGATATACACAGATCTGATTCATTGCTTCGCTGGTCCCATTCACAGAGAATCTTAGATGTGGCCAAGCAATTTGGGTGATCAGATTTCATGTTCATCTTGAGGCCGCGATGCCAGACTTGCTGTAGAACATGTTAGAAATCTCCTGAATTGCCTATTTCTGTTGGACAGTTGTGATTTCGGGGGGCTTGAGGCCACACTACGTCACCACGCCAACCATTTCATGTTTTGAAAGGTTGCTCGTTAGGCCACCATTGAGGGCGTGGATCCGTTGTATGACATCCATCGACAGACCTGATACGACATCATCCCCTGCCCCCAGCACTTGTTCTTGTTCATGTTCTTGTTCATGTTCTTCTTGTTCTTCTTGTTCTCCTTGTTCTTCTTGTTGTTGTTGTTGTTTTCACGATAGTTTGCCTCGTTCAACTCAGTTTTGGGCACCTGCAATTGTTAAAAGCAACGGTATGATCTCTTCAAGGGGCAGTTCACACCAAACAACCTTTATCGATCAAGACACGAGGCATATAAGCCAAAAACAAACATCAGCTTCCCTTCAATTCGATGATGAAGCTTACTTGCTTGTCGTTGCCACCTGCAAACTGCCAATTACGCTTGATAATCCCGCAATACATTTGTTTCAGGTTCGAGAAATATTCGAATGATCTCACAGAAACGGAATGCCCCGAGTTTCTCCACCAACCTCGGTGACCAGTCGCTACACCAGGTTACTGCAACAATGGTCAATCGATCCGTGGTTCAGGTCTTTTCAACCCCTACTAGCCATTAGAAAGCGTTACTGGCAACTGCCAATCATTATATGGGGTGAATTTTGCCTAGGATGAGGCATCATTAACCAGTGATTCTCCCGGCTTATTGCAATGGTAAGGTTAGGGTAGGTTATGGGATAAAAACAATGGGTGGACCTAAAAAATGTAATGCACAGACCGAGATGTTACTGCCACTGTGATCGTGCCGCCAGAGCAATAGCCGAGACCCTGGCAGTGAGCTCGGTTGTTTGATAAACCAATTTCAAACCTGCTCATATTGAGGTTCAGTCATCCAATTATATGGAGGATTCAGTTGAGTCATGGTCACCGTGGTCATTGATATTATGATGATCATGGGGTTGAGAGTGATTGTTCATGGTTTGAGCTTCAGCGGGATCGCATCCCTCAGAGGGTCGAAGCCCCAACCAGCTTGTGATCCCAGTCAAAAATCCAGGTTTGCTTTCGTCACTTGGGGATACGCACCGTCAAAAAATTGGACCAGTATCAACAGTTCCTATCAATTCTCTCGTCATTTGACATGATCTACAGAGCATGGTAAGAGAGATTCCATCGTTTGTAGATTGTTTGCCTTTTGGTAATTTTCAATTGCTATATCTGATTTCCAGAGGGTAACCCGCCACAACCAATTTCAGTGACAAGTATCCACACATGAACCACTCTTAGCCGTCATGAAGAACTTCGTACTATGTAGTCACCACCTTAAACCCTTGAAGACAGGTGTCGAAGTTGGGACCATCGTTACGAGCCGCTACTGTTTGGTCAACAGCACTGTCAGCGACCAGGGGATTGTCCACCATGTACCTTCAATCATTCATCGGCACCTCGGAGAAGAAATCATGGGCGCTGCTGCGGGTGTGGTGGTTGCTATCCGGCCATCTTGGTGGGTGGCCATTAGCAGCCACTATCAGATTATCAACGCCATCACTAGCCACGTTTGCTAGTTGATCACCGTCAATTGTAGACGGGTTGTTGTTGGTGGTGGTGGCGTTTTCGTGGTCGTGCTGCTTTGTTTTGATGGTGGCGGCTATGGTGTTGGTTGTTGTTGCCCCCGTCAATTCTCACAATAGAGCGGTTGTGCATTTTGACCCAGGGCATGTGCAGGCGATCACTATATATCACTATCGTTCATGATTCAAGTAAAGCGAACATTCAGCAACCACTTCCAGAGTTCTGGTGAGTAGACTTTGAGACCTAGCTGGTCATACGTATCTACATGTACGTACCCGAGTCATGTTTGTCAAATTATATCATATCAATCCCCAGTTAATCATTGACGGACCATCCTCAATTTTTGACAACCAACGAATCAGCCATCATTATATAATCACTAATCAATCATCCAATCCACCATCATTTGACCATCAACTGACTTATTCACCACCATAAGTTCCATCCTTCAGTCCTCAAAGCATCCATTTCACCATGTAAAACCCATCCATTGCCCAGCTTAGCCACGGCGGCGGCCACCATGGACCACCAGCTGCCACCCAGCTGCCTACCCTGGCCTCCAGGCATGGAACAGGCGAACGCCTCGATCTGCCGTGCCTTTTGGTTCCTGGCGCTGCTTCTGGGCGCCAGCTGCAGTGGACCTTTGATGAGACGAGGCAGCGCCGTCGCGAAGCTCAGCGGTCGCTGAGGAGCTGATGCTTCGTAGGGAGCGGCTTCCAGCGATGCTGAGGTGATGTGCTTCGTTGATGGGTGGAATTGATGGTTGATGCTGAAGTTGATGCTGAGGCTTATTGAGAATGTTTAAGTCGATGCTGAATTCATGATGGTTATTTCGTAAAATCGACTTAAACATTTTCAACAGATCGTTGAATCTTGTGATACTCAACTTGTTCATTGGTGACACTGGTGGACCGCTCCTTTCGTTTCGTCATCATGGCCTCACCGTGTCGCAGGTGGCGTTCATGTGGTGCACGCTGCTGCGCTTCTGGCCATGTCCGGCAGTTGGGCGCTCTGTGGACTGGGGGCAGCCACCTGGCACTGCGCTCTGGGGTGGTCTTGGGCCTAGGAGTTGCCTGGTAGAACCTGCGTAACCAACCTGGGTAACCAATGTTGATGGTATCTTTAGACAACCAAGCAGCACGGCTATACAGATAATGCCTTGTGCCACAAAGAAGTGGAAAATAAAGTGTTGAATTGAAGCTGGTAGGATCTCAGGCCTGGGCATTTTCCAGCCAACCAGGTTGAGCATACAGGTAATACCAGCATTGATCATTGGGCCAACACTCGTAAGATCCCCAGCTATACTTGATCCTTGGTGCACCTCTTAGGTACCGTCTTATACCGTAACTCCGATGAAGCAACATGAATTATGTGAATGTTATATATCGAGGCATGGCCTGGCAAGTAAACACCTGCTAAAATGCATGCCGCTTGGCCAACACTGCCATTAGGTCCACGTGAAACCACGAGGCATAACCTGGACATACCTGGGCACGAAATAGCTTATAACATTTAAGACAAGTTTGCTCATCACATCTAATCACTACTGGGTACTACTCAGCACTAGGTGGTGGATAGCCACTACCCCTACTTTGCCTGAAGGTAACCTGGTATAGTGACAAAAATATGTATTTAGACGGTCAAATTTGTAGGGGACTTGGCAGCGGAACAAAGAAACATATATAACGAGGTATGTCAACCCTGGGGCAACAACGTGTGGCATACTTTGGAACCTGTAGCGTTATCTATAGTGGTTGTACCTATCGTGGCCAAGAGCTGGTACAGAGTGGTGCCCCTCAGCCAAGTTGGTTTTCCAAGCAAGGCGACTACCAAGTAATTAGGTTAGATATATCTATACTTAATTAGATTAAATGGCTTGTGGGTGGGGTTACCACTCTGCAATGCATGTTCTAAAACAACGTCAACCCCATACTTGCTATGAGCTGGGTATATGCCCAGCAATTAAACAGCGATCGAAAGTCTCTTGATCCACAACTAACCAGCTGACGACCAATTAACCAGCAACCATCAGTTGATCAGCTGACCAGCAACCATGCAGCCATAAGTTCACCCTCCACCATCAATCAACTATCAGTTGACCAGCCGTTGACCGTAACCACCAAGAAAACAGTGAAGAACCACCATTTTTGCCATCACTGGTTGCCATGCTTGTTCACCTGTTGCCACTGTACCATCGTTCACTGATCCATGGCTGTTCGCTGCTTACCACGGTTCACAATGGTGGTTCTCTGGTTGCCTGGTTACCATAGTTCCATGGTTGTTCACCGATGACTGATGGTTGTTCCATGGTTGTTCCATGGTTGTTCCATGGTTGTTCCACGGTTGTTCCGTGGATCCTCACGTTGAGGTCTTTCAGCGTCACGCTGCGCTGCTCTTCTGGAGCTTCGGAGTTGGCAGTTTCGGTGCCATGACCGCCGTGGAAAACCAAGAAGTGGAGAACTTTATGGGTTGATTACTATGGAAGTTGTTCATGGTCAATGATGGTTAGTGGGTAAGATTCTGTTGAAATAGAAGACTAATGGTGTTGGTTAATGGTTAGTTGATGAATGACAATGTTTAATGGTTAAAGTTAATGATTGATGGTGGTTAATGACGATTCATGATGGTTAACGATGGTTCATGGAATCTATTGATTAACTAGTCAGTGAGTGGTGAATTCGTTGGTTTAATGGATGATCCATCTAGTGACTACTGGTACTGGTACGTACAAGTGGTAGGAGTTTGTTAGCTATTCTTGACGATTAAGCATCCCACAACCAGGACATTACCATAGGTGAACCATTGTTTGATCACTGATTCACAGGTAGTCAATCTTTGAAGGCTGGGTCACAAACATTTCTGGCAACGACTAACCTAAAATCATTGACAGCCAAATAGCTAATACTTGCCCTTATCGGTTGGTCAACCATGAACGTAGCAGTCTTCACAATTCATCGACCAATACTATAGCCACTTAACAAGAATGGGTTGAGTGTGACACCATTTCTGTTGTTTCACAAGCCTGATTATGATAGCAATCCTACGTGTTTCACAGTGATTTTCATTTATGCTAATTAGCATGAATAATCCCTACAATCAAGCTCAAAAATGCTTTGTTCCCAACCCCAAGGAATTATAAATCCCATGAGTCATTAAACAAATCATCAGTCTACATCCTGCCACCCACCTCCAGCCCACCCCCATGCCACCACCTAACCCCCTTGACCCACCCCCAACCCACCC
>VSDK01017240.1:445257-459533 GCA_009767595.1 Symbiodinium kawagutii | reverse complement strand
CTCTCCCCCCCCCCCACCCCCCCCACCCAACCCCCCCCCCCCCCCCCCGCATCCCCCGCCGCAGGCGTGGCCTACGGCGTCCTGTCGCCGTGCTTCGCGTCGCTGGTGACACAGCGTGTGGCGCCGGAGCGCCAGGGGCAGATCTTCGGCATGGCCATCGTGGCGCCACGGTGGCAGAGCTGATGGCGGCCATGACCTGCGATGGCTTTGATGGATTCATTGGCTAATTATGGCTGATTATTAACATCATTAATTAGCCAATGATGATTAGCCATTTATGATGGATTCATTGACATTGCGATTTATGATGGATTCATGATGGTTAGTTAACAAATGGCTATCATTTATAGCTGGTTAGCCTGTTAAAGATGTTAATAGCTGGTTTGTTTGATGATTGGTTCACAAATGATAGGTGGTGAATACCTGTTGGTTAATTCCAGAATAGTCTGAAGAGCTAATTTGCTTAATGATAGCTATGATTATTTGGCTGGCTTATCAGGATGAGTAGCTAGTTGAATAGCTTGTCTACAAGGATTCATGATGGTCAACAAATGATAGTGACAATAGCTGGTTTATAAGGATGGACTAATGATAGTTAGGGATGGATTACTGACAGTGAATGGCTGGTTAACACGTATAAATTAGTCAGGATTGATAGTAATCAAGATTAGTTTATCAGGATGAGTAGCTAGTTGAAGAGCTAGTTGAAGAGCTAGTCTATCAGGAGTAATGATGGTCCACAGCTGGACGGGGAGTTGAATGGTGAGTTGATAGCCGATGGTTCATCGTTCATGGCTATAACAATAATGATTTTTATTAAGATGGTGAATAGCGTTTGATAATTGATGGTTAATCATGGTATATGGCCACAACTTGACAAGAACTATTTAATATGGTGAATGGTGAACTGAAGGTTAGTGATTGGCTACCGCCTCGTGGCTGATGACAGATGATCAGAACCAACAAGAAGAGGGGATATATCAACTCTGCCTCTATGGGTCAGGTTCTTCATGCGAACTGCCAAGAAACAGAACGTCGATCTTTTTCCTTCCTCTGGCTGTTTTCTCCCAAGAAAGTCATGTTGGAATTCTCAGTTCTTCCCTACTGGTACGTTCAAGAAAGTCAGATGCTTTGGCGATTTGAAGACTCTCTCCGCATTTATGTTAGGACTTCCTAATCATGGTCGAAATATGGCTGATTGGAACCGTCCTTATACATCCTTGCCATGATGCCAATGCAGATCACCAAGACTGCAAGGCGCCGAATCAGACTTGGCAGCAGGACAATAAAAAGCGACTTTCCATTGCACGGACTCGGAGTTTGAACGCTTCAAGGAGATGATAGCACCTTTGGGAACAGTGGCGGAACTGACGCAGGCTGAAGCGGCGAAGCAGGAAGAGGCGGGTGTTATGAAAAAGTGTTTGTTGGATGCAAGAAGTTGGCCGGTTCATCGCTTGTGTCGCGAGTTTTGGCTCGCTTGACGTACAAGGTATTGACTCACCGGATTCCAAGGCTATATCCATGTACCGTTGGTGATTGGGTTTGTTGGCTGATGGATGGTTCAGAAAAGTCGGTCAATGATGGTTCATTGATTAGTGGCAAGCATCGCGGTCAACAAAGGTTCATGTTGGTTGATAGTGTTCAATGGTTTTATGCTGCTGGTCGCTGCTGAATGATGGTTACCCTTTTGCGAACTGATATTGTTGATAAACAGCAAATCAGTGGCTCATAGATATGAGAACCCGACAAAAGTGAGTCAATTCATTTCTAGTATTCGGGTGGACGTGTCGGTTTTCCAACTTGTGGGAAACCTTCATAGCCGATAGGGGACGACCCAGCACCGATACCCCCCAAACCTTCACAACCGATAGGGGACGACCCAGTTTACCACATGGCCACTTTTGTGAACCAGACTTTTGTCCGCTACTCATATAGTTGTAGGTGGTAGTTTTAGTAACTACAAGTGAACAGTGCTGATTATTGGAAAATCCAACATGTTGATACCCTACTGTAATAGCCAGTGTCACAACAATACTTACCAGCCATAATATTTATACTTATCATAATGCTACTTTTGAAATTTACAAACCACGGTCAGGACGTGTTGTCAGTACAAAATCCATCATGTTTAACCAAAAAAAGCATTAACCATCATTATCCCATTAAGCAATATTGCTTAATCAATGAGGTAAATGATTGTACTTACCATGTGATATCGTGTGATAGTGTTCAATACTGGTCAAAACTGTTATTATCTGAAAAAAACCTGGTCAATACTGGTGAAACTGATTACTGAATTCTAACAATGATAGTTTAACCGATATTGTTTCACCATGATTGACCCAAATAGCTATTGTCAATTACCGCATTGACCATGTTAAACAATCACTAATTCACTAACCAATGTAACGTAAATAATGAGGTAAATAATCATGGTGAGCATTTGTTATTGGAACATCCAAGATGTTCTACATTCAACTTGCTTATTTTCGGATAATCTCGTCCTTCATTCACTCATCCGAACCAAGCACCATGGGATGATCACCACTCGACTGCGGCACGCGGCGCATGCCCAGGTGGGCACGTTGCTGGGGATGCCTCTAGGGCCACTGTGGAGCCAGGCGGGATGTGGAGCCAGGCCATGGGTTGAAATGGTTGGTTAGTGGGTAGTATGCATGGATAGTGGTTGGACCCAGGGTTATACCAGATATAACCCCGGTTATAACCATGGTTTCATTAGTGACATGGAACTATAGGGCCTCATTGGTTTGGAACAAGAGTTAAATGGTTGGTTATACTCTATGTAAATGGAAAATGGCAAGTATTCATGGCATCCATGGCTTTAACCTTGGCAAATAGCTTACGTATAAAGTGGGTTGGAAACCCCATAAGCGTGGATCATCATTGTAAATTGCATTGCTGACGTGTTGTTAATAATGTTTTTTGTTAGTTATATGAATTTCAATAGTAGTGTTTGTCTATGGCCACTGGAAATGTTTCTGAACATTTTTTAACGTGGTTGATTTTGCCTCTAGTGGCTAACATCATACTTCCGTTTTTGCTTACGGTGGCTTGTCATGCACCGGAGCCAATACTGGTTGTCATGGTGTTTTTAGTGGTTCATTTGATTATCATATTGTTTATAAGTGTTGTAAATGGTGGTTAATACAAGTTGATCATAACAAGTACTGAGCAGCAATCACCAAAAGCATTGGTTGATCAGCTTATCTACAATGATTATACAACTGAACACATGCAGGGGACTGTCTTCACCCATCGTGGAATGCCTTATCCAAGCAAAGTACGAAGCGGTTTTGCAAGGGCTCTTGACGCTGCTCAAGTGAGAGAAAGACAAACCGAAGGCATAGCCGGGGATGACAACCAACAATAATTGATATTGATATAGATTGATAGTTGCGTATTGAAAACCAGTTTGGCTATATAGATTACCAACTATATGAAAACTACATGTTAATTGATACCAAAGGTATATGCTGCATGCGCATTGCTCCTGGATAACAAACAACTGCAGGAATATACAACAACTCTGTTGTGCACAGTCAGCTAATTTGTCATATTGCTGATTCAATACGCACCACCACATAGAGCCCTGTCGGTGGATGGCGATGGGGCCCCATCCCCATGATTATTTTCCATCATGGCTCAAATGTCTTCCTCCATACGATGTGTACCCACAGGTAACGTCATGCTGTTTGTGAGATGGCGTCACCTAACTTGTGTGGTGGTATTTGCTCACCATTAAAATCGTTGGGCCATCCATTCACATGTATAATTCGATATCATCACATCAATGTAGTTTTTTTGCCACGCGCTAAAGGAACAGCCTGAAAAGCATCCTCGAAAGGGGTTGGGGGGGGGGATTGTTTGACATTTTCATATTGTGAGGGTGTGTGTGTGTGTGTGCGTGGCTTTAGCACTACAGTGGATCAGAATTCTGTTGCAAACCAAATCTTTGATCAAGACGTGTCAAGACCATTCTGACTTTGTCTGTCGTGTATGTGTTCTACAATTGCCACGGTACTGCTGTACACTTTCTGTTCACGCCAAATGATTTGCCACGTTCGCTTACCCATGGCTTTGGTGACAAAGCGGCGGTGGTTAAGCCGGTCATCCACCCACGGCTTTGCGAGACATAGACAGCAACCGCCCATGGGTCATTTTCTTGACGGCTACTTTGGGAGACCACGGTCATTCATGAAAACCGAGTAAAGTACTGGATATGTTTAGAGTTTAGAAATTGCTTTGTCCAAAAATGGTGCAATCCCCAGAAATGGCTACTTTCCCTTTTAATATTGGCTATTATCGGGATGGGTAGTTGGTACCAGAATTTATTGACACACCCAAATTGTGGGCGTCCATATGTAGTCCCAAGTATCATGACATGCATTGATATTTCCAACCATCGCAACCATCCCAATGAACCCATCTCGTGTTGGTGGACAGTCAAGTAAACACCATCTCATTGCATATCACATTCATTACTGAACATACATACAATGCATGTGGATTTTTTACATGACATGCCGGCTGTATACACATATTCACTACATATTTGCGCCTGCGAACCTTCAGATCAGTGGACAGGGAGGTAGACAAGCGACCAAATCATGACTAGCACTTCTGCCAGGCGAGTTGCGTTGATATAACTGGAAAGCACTACTAACTCATTGTGAGTAGTGGTTCTAACCATGAAATAGCACCACTACCAGCCATTCAAACAGTATTGAATAAGCATAGGATAAGCATAACCCCACCATTTTTTCACAACTGGTAGTTGTATCACATAGTTAGTGATACCATAGCGTACTATATATCATAACCGGTCGTTGTGCCACATGTCTCATGGTTTTCTGATGGTCATGTATCCACCATGCATGACAACTGCTAATGGTATCAGAGGTTTAATTGAGTAATAAACACCTACAATTAGCCACTACCAGTATACTGACTACAGTTTGATCATAGTGTGGTTATATATAAAGTGGAGTAACTCCCGCATTAACATTGCAGTAACTCAGTATTACTGATTCCACTCCTGTATATCTCCACTATAATAAACAACTATTACAATGCGTGTTCTTCCAGATACTCTATGACTCCAGTTAGTGATTCAATAGCATACTCTGTATATCTCTGTTTCACAACTGGTAGTTGTACTGGTGTACCATATGGCAGTGGGTCAAAACCCCGTACCCCTGGTTCCCCTGTCATTAACCATTGTTTTCCTTATTGTTTTTGCTTATTATCCCCCATTATTGGTTGGTTAATATTGACCCATAGCCACATATCTATCCATCATATCTACCCGTAGTGCTGTACCACCCATCCGCATCCGCCAGGTCTTCTTCGACCCTTCGGCCACGGATCTGCGCGCCACATTGCCGTGGTTGGTCTCCAGCGCACTGCTGGGGCTCATGGCGGCAACTCGGCATGGCGCTCGGGTTGCAACAGTAGAGGTATAGGAGTTAGGTCATGGTACGAGATCTAATGGGTATATAACCGGGGTATATCATAGTTGCTGACTCGCTCCTTGTCACCGTGGATGAGTTCGGGGCGGAGATCCCAAGAAGGAAGAGATCACAACGTGGTTTCAGAGAAAGAAGGCAATGGCTCAGGACTTCTCCCCATGAGGAGCTTCTTGTCATTCATCCCATGTGCCAAGAGCTAAGCATAACTGAGCCCCAAACTGCAGATGAAAGGGAGCATTTGGTCCGGTCACTCTTGAACATTGATTTTCTGGCCACGTAAATTTTATGTGGCCGCATGTATTGCAGTCTTGCAGGACTTGTGTAGCCGCAGAGACATGCAAGAAATCTAATGGCAGGACATGAATGGCGGATGCGGCCCCTTGCTAAGTTGGGAGCATGAAACTGCAAGTCCCAAGGGACGCAAAATGCGGAACCTGTTTCCGACTTGCCAATTGGCATGGCAGGCAAGTTCCATTCGTCGGCCGACCGCTTCACTGTTTGCGCTACTTAAGCTGCCGTGGCAAAGTGCCCCAAACACAACTCATGGCGCTAAACCCTTTTCTTCGCTATCTTATGCACCTTTTCGTTGCTACCAATTCCAACTCGCCTCCCCGCAGAAGGACGTCATCAAGGCTCCCACAAGGGGCGAGTGCCATCTTGGACCCACGACATGTCGGGCACCACGAGGTGCTTCAGCGGCCCTCACGGAGGCCCACAGGACTCCGGTGCCACGGCCCTGGTTGTGATATTTGTTGAGGTGAAGTTCCATCAGAGAGTTTACTGACGATAAAGTTCCACTGATCATGGAAAACATCATGGCTTCCCATAGCTGAAGTCGGTTCTATCAACTATGTACCCATCATCTAGAGCTAGCACTCAAATTTCTTTGCTTACAATCAGCGACTGTCGCTCAAGGTTAGGTTTTGGTATATGGGTTCAAAGAATTCGTGTTAAGAAGGGATGCAATTCTATTCGGCTTGTCACCTTCAACCGCAAGTTACCCATTAATCATATAGCTATGATTGGTTGGCTTGCAACCAGTATACCAAGCTGATATAGCCCGCCTCAATACTGACAGATAATATTTGGATATTGACGGTGAATGATGCATTGACTTGGCTTGCAACTAGGATACCAAACAAACTTCAGGTATGACTATGGCTAGATGGCTGACTGACTGGGCTCAACTTGATCTCCCATAACGGGTACGTATCCAAAAGCTACGTTCACTAGCGAATATGTCGAAACAGTTGGCACCACGACCTGTCGCTGCCTTGGGTTGCCATGGTTTAGATTTTTTTCATCAACGGCAGGCCCTTTGCAAAACGATCCCCGTCAAAAATCGCGATTTTTCCGTGGGTCCAGCAGATGATTCAAAGGCAAATGTTCCATGCGATCAGGGGATGGGGACTACCAGAATGGAAGTAAAAGTACAGATTGTAAATAATCCGAATGGATGGCTGGATTTAAAAGTGATAATAATGTTAATTGTTCCAGAGATGATGTATTGGTTTTGAATGGTCATCATGTTGCTGAATCAATGTTGTTTGATCATGCCAAACAACTTTTGATTGTCAGTGGCAATTATGTTTTGGCAAAGAATGGTGATGAAACGGCAAATAAGTGATGGTAATTCCAACGGTAGCGGGGTCCACAACAAACCCAATATATCCCAATATTGTTATTTGTTTACCACCTAGCAAGCGGGTGATTTTCCATTGCTAGTGTCTAGCAAACCATCATTTATGATTCTCAGCATTTTTTGGTAGCCCCTTGTAAAATCGCATGGCCGGCACGGAAACAACACATTCTCCGATGTGTAAAAAAGCAGCTGAGATGGCAAGCACAAAGTTCAAAGCTATCAATGGAGATTTTGTTCACCAGTATCCACATGTTACCTCCGGACGCTCGGACATATGATCCCTGGGAAGAATCACCAGCCGTAGAGCCGCAAATCCGGTGACGACCCTATGGGATGATCGTTCTTCTGGATTTTTTGTGTGGCCAATCCTCGAGTTTCATGACTATCATGAACTATCCAAGATTATCAGAAACCAGTGTGAGTTATTTGTGGTAGCCTGTTCAAAAATAAAGGACTCCTCAATAATCCCATGTTTTTCCAAGTGTTTGCTTGCATTCAGAACCACAGTTAGTTCCTTAGTGTGTGCCCTTGTATCAACCACTGTGAAGGTTGTTATGGGGAGCCTGCTAATGTTATTACGAAGAATGATTGACCGTTATCATGATCAGCTATCATTGGTTGATATACATTGACACTCATGGTTGTTCTAGAATCCATATCAGTTATGGTTGTATTGACCATTATTGACTGTAGCAATGGTTTACAAAGAACCCTAGGTTGCTCACTGAACTTCACATTATCATAGCTGGTTGGTATATCAGCAGTTCACTATGGCAGACTATTGTAAACCATTGTTGTTGACAGTTGGTCAAATAGTGGTTGTTCCAACAACTGGAGCGCCGCTTCAGCAGCCCAGGTGTGGTTCTCCATCATCTCAGCGTTGCGCACAGAGTGAGGGGCAAAAAAGCAGCCGTTGTTTGCGTCCAAACAAGTGTGCCATTATATGTGTTTTATTTTGTTTATTTGTTTATTAATTGATTTATTGGTTATTTTATGTGTTTGTACATCCAGTTTTTTTGGGTACCCTGCTGCATTCCAACCAAAGATAGCCTTGAACAAAAAGATCATGACTTATAAGGATGAGTTGTTGAGCCAGCGGTCAGAAGAAATGTCAGTAACAATATGGCGGTCGAGTCGCCAAAAATGTTCCCCCGTCACATCCCAAGAATGAAGAGAATGTTCATCTGCTGTTGGGATGTTCATCAAGCAGATTTTTCTTGGTAGGCTTTGTACGCAGAAAAAAAAAACATGCGGATATATGAATCTGCATGGCTACCTAGAAATTACACAATGCTATGTTGAGTGCTTTTGGGGGGAAGCCATCTTTTTTCAAGGCAGAACAATTAGACTTATGCCAACTCCGCCTGTTTCCTGGTGTCATTCCACATCATGAACCATCAAGAAGCAGTGAGAATCATGAACAAGCAGTACTTTGCACGGTGAAGCATGATGACAACCATTTTTAAAGTGGTAGGATACCCCTACCCCAAACTAGTATGCTTACCATGGCAATATCGCTGTAAGAGCCATTGCTGTATACATACATTCATGATCATCAGAACTGTTACTCAACTATTCCGAACAACTAAGCATTATACAACAACTATGAATATTTTCCAGAGCACATGATATATCATCTATGTCCGTATCTTTCATTTTACTAATGAGTACATATACACATGTATATGTGTATATATATATATATGTATGTATGTATTCATTTACATAGATACGGACAAATAGATTTGTACACACATACTATTAGCTGATCAAAGTTTTCAATGTATCCATCATTAATCATCATTGTGAGTGAGATATGAGAAGTTCATGGTTTAAACAACAATTAATTCATACATTAATCATTATGAACCATCCAGAATATCCACGAACTGATCATAGGTCTTAAGATATACATGATGAACCATCATTTAGTCATGCTGACTCATCAATACCCATCATTTGACCATATCATTTGATTCTGGGACTTTTCATATCCATTCACCGTGAATTTACGGAGCTTCCAGCGTCGCCAAGGAGCTCTCAAGACCTCTCGACAGCTGCGACGCCAACGCATCCACACGGTGCCGCGTCGGAATCGAGATGGGAAGATCCCGCGAAGGATGGCCATTTGATTGGTTGGTTGATGGTTGGTTGATGATTAGTGGTTATTGGTGATTAGTCAGGGAGTCAAGGATGGTTGATTGGTTGGTGGATGGATCAAGTTGGCTAATGATGGTTGGATTTGAACTTGTTCGGGTTTGTTTGATGAATGAGAATGATGGATAAACCTGCTTCAGGATGATCTACCAGGTTTCCCACAAAAGATTATCTGGGTTTGGGAAGGACTAGTGACCTGCAAGACCAAATCCTTGCTCGGCTGTCACGTGCCACCGGCCTCGAAAAGAGCTTGCTCCTCCCAAGTTTTGGAAGATCATTTTCCTATGGAACCAATTCTAGTGGTGGACGTAGAGCATCTTATATTGGTGAAAACTAAGAGCTTGAAGAGCTTGATCATCCCAAATGTTGGTGGTTGTAGACATTCATATATTATTTTCACCACTCTTTAGGATGGTTGGTTGACCACTATTGGTCATAGGGGTGGTTCAACTACCAACCAGAATTAGACAAGTCGGTCCCAGCAGGGTACAGGGCTCGGCCCAGCCCAGTGCTCGCGAGGTCCATTGCTACATCGCCCAAACCACCGTTTCAGCTGTGGCCGCGTCACTTGGAAGAAAAAGAAACTGGTGCAACCTGGTGCATCAGCGGGTGAAAAAGCACTGGCTTTTCAGGAAGATTCTTGAATCATGACCCATGACCCAAACACTCCAACATTCCGTGACCTGTAATTTTTATTTACCAACATGTACCTCACAATAATCCAAATGTAGGTAAACAAACATGTAGCGTTTGGTTGATGTGATGGAGAAATTCTGTCAACCAGCCGAAGGCGCGGGCAAAGAGCAGCCAGCTACCTGATTACATCATGAGGCCATGATGAATCAGCCAATCAACCCCCAACCACTACAAACCATCATTCTACGCATTAAGCAATTAAGCACCAATAGATTCACCAGCCAGCCATTGCTCTTGAATCGAAGCTATATGATTATTCTCACGGTTTCCGTATCCGTTGTGGTTCTTGGTAGCTTATCTCCCATGAAACATCAGCCATCAACTAGCCATCAGATGAACATGAGATCATCATCACATCATCACCATTCATCGCTGACCATTGCTTAGATCATTTCAGTGTGCCATCAGGTCTGCAGCCATCCTGTCCAGCGAGGCAAGTCAAAGGGTATAGCGGGGGGATTGTCCCCACTTCGGGATGATCGTTCCAAGGCCAGCTGTTTCCTTACTTAGCGTTTACAGCTATGATAACCATTATAGTTGGCGGTTTCATACTCAGCTAGTGATCTTATATTCATTTCGCGATAGTGATACTCACTGACGGGAAGGGATGGCTTGATCATGGTTCATTGATGTTGAATTAATGGTTGACGGCTGGTTAGTTACGATGGTGAATGATGGTTGTTATGAAACTCATCATGGCTTCTTACATCATGGCACCTGACAGTCAATGATGTTTGCACAATATTTCTAAATGACGATTAATGTTGCTCCATGGCTGGCAATCACAATTACAGCTCATTGGTGATAACTATCGATGATTGTGCTGTTGGAAGGGGATCATCCATGGGATTGGGATGGTTGATAACTTTTGTAAAATGTTTGGGGATGAATGGAAATACTGTTCAACAACGGTTCACTTTGGTAAATTCAGTCAGCAAGAACAATTCGTATAGATGAATAACGGTTGGATATGGTTGATGATGCATGAGCGCTGTTAACTAATGATGCATGACTATTGCTGATGGTCATTCCGCCAACAACTGTCAATGCTGATACTGATGAATAGCAGCCGGTTACACCATTCACTGTAATGATCTATACTAGTGGGCCAATTGCTACATTTTGCTAATCATTGTTACTCTACAATTATAATGATAAAGAATTGTAATCATCAACTAGTATACTAACAAGGATTATTACTGGCAACTAGCAATATATCATTAATCATGAACCATCATCTAGTTACTAATGATCATTTGCTTGATGGTTCATTGATATCGCAACGCATCATGTTGGAGCTGGCCACGAAACTGCACAGCCATAGAAACACCGTTCGAACCATGGGTAGCCATTATAACCAGTTACCAGGCTGGTAATGAGACTCGTGACCATAGTAGGCAACTACCACATTATGTTGTCTTTGACAAGTCGGTGTGTAGCTGGTTAAAAACTGTTATAACTTTTAGAGTTAGCTGTTATCAGATGTAGATCGTTATAAATCAGACTTATCAATTGTTGTGTGGCTGTTATTGTCTATGTAAAAATTCTAGCTTGAGAGCGAAAAAACCTTACAGCTGCTTACAAACAGATTGGGTTTGGCCCGTCAAAGAGGCTTGACGATGGTTTATCTTGCTTCAGCAAGTCCAATGATTGTTCATTCTTCGCGGCGTCACCCTGATAGCTGGGAGCAAATAACTCATCAGGGTGAATCAGCTGATGATTATTTTGAAGCTCCAGCTGCTCGCTGGTATCCTGATGGCATGTATAATGGTTGATGATCATTATTCATGCATAAATCTATAGACATTTCTAATGGTTGATTGGTTGATCATTATCATATAGTCGCTTTTAATGGCTGATCATTTTTGACGGTCATTAGGCATCAGCAGCCTAACACTTTTGCTTGCTGGCAGTGGTCAGCTCTCAGAACCAACGGTGGCTAAATTTCAAAAGGAGGATGGATGTTGCACAGAAGCTTTGATACTAAGCGACAAGGGCTTGGTACATATGCTGCTTGTTGCTGTCTAATTTGGGACTACACTCTGGAAGATGAAGATATGTTTTGGTTTAAACCATCACCAAGCTACAGTTACTAACGGAGATCCATATTGATAATTGTGATCACCAATTACATGTAGTTCTAGTTTGATGATAATGATTAATTATCATGATTTCAAGATTGCTTGTTCATAATGAACCATTATTCAGCATCACTCACCAACCATGGCCAATAGTTGGATTGGATTCCGACTCATGCCTTTGTTATACATGTTGCACCATTCCCACCACCACTCCGATGCGCGCTCAACTGTCAGCTGTGGAAGCATAGAATCCAATGATCAGTGACGTGTCCGGATCCAAAACATCCGGTGATGAGAGTTTGTCCATTGCTGGTGGCCTAACCATCCAATAATGGGGACACCATCAATTAGTATGGCAAAATTAGCCACTATCAATAGGGAAAGCATCAGTTTTGGGGTACATCATTTTTGGACAAACTCATTCATGATGGTGACTCAGCCGAATAGCCGATCTCATCTTCAGCTCCAGTAGGCCATTTATCACCAGATGTTGGTTAAGATACATACCATCCAATATTTCAAGATGACATCGATGCGATTTTCACTTGCACTGAGCTGAAATCAGGACTAGTGGTGACTCAAGCTCACATGTTGGTTTTGTTGTAGTCATGGGTTCCAGCAAGAAATGCATGCAAAACAACAAAGAATCATCAACCCTTGTATTCCTATTGCTTGACCACATGGTTGTAAATTCACATTTTTCGGTGTATGTTGGATAATTTGATTTCTTGTCAGGTTCTGTTGGATAGTTTTTGTTGGATAATTCTTTCACAAGGAATTGACGAACACCAATGCTGCAGCACCAACCCACACGTTGCCTTGCTACACTCTGCCGTCGGTGCCATGACGGGAAGCTCCCTATGGAGTGGCGAGCGTGGAATGGTGTTGGTCACGTGCCTGGGAGCCTATTTTCTGTCGATGGCCATGATTTACCAGAGCCTTAGATGGCACCAGAGGTGGCGGTGATGGGTTGCTTGACAGGTCTTTCACATATCAAAAACAGGCGAGTTTGTCCAAAATGGTTTACCCCCAAAAGTGGTCGTTTCCCATATTTTCCCCATTCACAATGATGGTTATTGGTCGAGGGGTAGCACTATTTATGGACAAACCTATGTAGAAATCGGGACATGGGAACAGCCATTGATGTGCCCCATCCCGTCAATCTGGCTCCGGCCTTTGCGGCAAACTGTTGCGAATAATGAATGATACTACGCTAATACTGGTTGATGTTGAGACACAGCAACTTTAACAACAAGAAGCCAATAACCATCAACCATTCATCATTAACCATCAACTCATGACCAACGACAATGATGTCACTGTAAGGATCTGCTATACTCAATGCCATTTGGCAACCAAAAACCCACGTTGCTAAAGCCGCTTAGCACGACTTCAATGACGGTGCTAATGATGAGTCTTTGATTCACGGTATCCTCAGCAATTGAGCTGTTAATATCAACCATTCTATGACGCTTAATAGCAGTTAAACACATAAATCAACCGTCCCAAACCATCATTCACCATGCCAATCAACCATCATCCTTTAGCATATAGATGATTGAGCCAACGGGTGGATAACCGAGCCAGCGTTTTGAGGTTTTTTTTGGGTGCGGGATCAAATGGTTGCTACGTCATGCACGGATGGGGTGGGGTGGGGTGGGGCATGTCAACGTTCGGTGGCACTTGCATCATGAAGTTGATGCTACGTCATGCATGTGTCTGGGTTGGGGTGGGGTGGGGCATGTTAACGTTCGGTGGCACTTGCATCATGAAGTTGATGCTACGTCATGCATGTGTCTGGGTTGGGGTGGGGTGGGGCATGTTAACGTTCGGTGGCACTTGCTTCACGAAGTTGATGCTACGTCATGCATGTGTCTGGGTTGGGGTGGGGTGGGCCATGTTAACGTTCGGTGGCACTTGCTTCACGAAGTTGATGCTACGTCATGCATGTGTCTGGGTCGGGGTGGGGTGGGCCATGTTAATGTCGGTGGCACTTGCTTCATGAAGTTGATGCTACGTCCTGCATGTGTCAGGGGGGGTGGGCATGTGTCTGGGTTCGGGTGGGGTGGGGCATGTTAACGTTCGGTGGCACTTGCTTCACGAAGTTGATGCTACGTCATGCATGTGTCTGGGTCGGGGTGGGGTGGGCCATGTTAATGTCGGTGGCACTTGCTTCATGAAGTTGATGCTACGTCCTGCCTGTGTCAGGGG
>VSDK01017240.1:424686-445218 GCA_009767595.1 Symbiodinium kawagutii | reverse complement strand
ATGTTAAGTGTCGGTGGCACTTGCTTCATGAAGTTGATGCTACGTCCTGCATGTGGCAGGGGGGGTGGGGTGGGGTGGGGCACGTTAACGTTCGGTGGCACTTGCTTCCATCTAGTCGTCAGTACAAATATGAATGATAATCAAAACAACCACTATGTAAACTTGCTAGCTCAGTCAATTTGTTCGATAAACTTCATGATGTGCTGGGGCCATGACATTGTGAGCACGTGTTCTGCGGTTGTTGGCACTGTTGGTCCTTGTTTCGATTGTTGCCGAAGGCAACTGTTGGAAGAAGATTAAGAGGGCAATACCCTCCAGCGTGAACACATTGAAAAATGGCACGCTCAACCCTGCCATCTGGAGATATGTGAGGTGCTGGCAGCATGGCTGGGAATCTTCAGCTGATGGATGCCTAGCTTCTCGCACTGCGCACGCTTTGAACCAAGTGGGGTGAAGAAACAAAGCGCGCTTGGTGTGCGCAAACACACAGCGAAACACATGTTCGCACCAAAAATTAACCTCGAAGAATACATGTCAAAACACAAAAATGGGCAGAATTGTATGCAAAAAACAACAGTTTGCTTGAAACACAGTGGAGTTGCGACACAGAAAGCCCGACGTCCCATGAAGACACGTGGCAAAATCCATAGGAAAACACGCATTGACATATGTTGAAATATCACGAACATGCTTTTCGCGGGAACGGTTTCCCACCCGGCGGGATGATTGAGCATATGAATAATCAATCTTCACCACTGATGTTCAACGCTTCATCCAGCTGCTTGGTACACCTGAGGATGAGCCCCTTCTTCCAGCTCTATGCGCGAGAGACCTGTGGTGCCAGCACCAGCACCGTGGGTCTGATCTTCGGCGTGATGCCCAGTGCCTGCTTCTTAGGCGCGGGAGGGGAAGCAGGTGCCACCGTGGTGATCAACAGCATTGGACCTCCCCATGCGACAAGAATGGTGGGAGAACCGTTGAAGAATGCAGATTCTCAAGGGTTGTTAGTGGTGGAAGAAAGTTAATCTTTGATAGTGAGAGTGAGGGTTGATGAAATTTAGATCATGGGCAATTAATGTTAAATCATGGATAGACAAGTAAATGGTTTGACCTGATTTGACGATGTGGATCTTTGTTTGGGATCAAGGGGAACCACCTGCCAGGCACGTACAGCGTAAAGCTGCCAAGTTTTTCCAGCAGATCTGTGGTAGAACATGAATTGACATACATGACCAAGTAATTTTGAGCATTGCCAATCCTTTGTCAATCCTTGCTATGATTAAAGGGAGTTATGTTTCCGAACCCATGATTACCATGATTAATTACGCAATAATGCTGCTTAGCAGTAGCATGTTCAATATCAACTGAGCATTACCAGGATGAACCATCACTGTTAATACTTTACCACCATCAACGGCTGAAATTGAGCATATGAACCATTCATTAACAGACATTGACTGCTACAGTTACCTATAGGAACCGTGCATTACCAACCCTTCCATGCCAAGTAGGCTGGTTCTGGGCGCTGCTTCACAGGGCCTGAACCGCATCAGGTAACCTGGCGATGGGACCCATGATCAGCAGGCGGGGAGGAACGCTACGACAGTGCACTTGGATGTAGCCAGGGCTGAGTTTTGTGGGATATGATCGTTGTAAATCAGCCCATATGGTGGCTGAACCCCTGCAACATCCTATAAGCATCGTTGCTCATGGAAGATCCAGATCTCAACAAACCACACCTGGTTTCACCATAAATTGAAAGTGCTCTACCATAGATATGGGGTTTTATTCATTAGTCGGTGTTGGTTTATGGCTCAAGAAATATGATCGCCATTGATTAACCATCAGTAAGCCCAGAAAAATCATCAGCATGCACTGTTCTGATTCACCCCGATCTTTGATTGGTATGCCCCCATTCTTAACCACTAAAAAACGTTATGAACCACGGCATCAGCCACCATAGCTGGGTGATGTTTGGCAGATCTGCACCTGGCGCAGGTTCGGTGTGGAAGTCATGTTGAACTGCGGCCTACTGCTCTTGGCCGTCAGCTCGTTGGGCTTTGGCCTGTCGGACTCCGTAGCAGGCCACAGCTGCCGGGAGGGTGCCGCAGAGCTTGTGAATCTGCCAGAAACCCAGGGTTTTTTGAAATGGTCCATGGGAAAATGTCAAGGAATCCATGGGAAACCCAACATGGATGGTGATAGCTCCGGGCTTTTGAATGGACCTCGATAATTCCCATCAACATGTGTTTCTTGAGAAGAGTTGAAAGTTGTTTGATCCAGCTGTCAACAAAGTATCCCGAGGTCAGCACAATAGCTGGTGATTTACGCGAAGGTGGTTGTAGATATTTTCCATTGCTTGGTGATTTATTTTTGGGTCGACCAATGAGAAGCTGCTTCATGATAGAGGGTGACAAGCCCTAACAACTAGTTCACAATATCCATCAATATGGCATGATGAGGGATGGTGATATCTGATCAAAGCTGGTTCGTGATATGGGATGATAAGCAACAATAACCAACATGTCGTCAATATCTCAGACTTAGCCGTGTCACTCAAACACATGCCCCATGCCGAAACCCAGTTCCAATACTGCAACTGCTTGCACTCTGCATGGTTTCTGGGAGATATGCGAGTAGAAACAATCCACAAGAAGCTTTGCAAATGGCCGGGAATGGCCATAAATGATTATTAGATATTGCAAAGCAATGGGAATTCATCCCCATCGATTTCATTAAAATCGATCGGTAATGATGGGAATGGTCATCAATAGCCGTCTAAATTTGTCGCTCCACCAATTAAGAACCCCGGTTTCGTCAGTGCTCTTCGTACATTGCCATACTACTTGCTGATTCTTGAAAATATCACTGAGATTTTAACAGTTCTTAGATTACATCTCAAATCTTTTTGACTCCCCTATGGCTTGTGAAACCACCAAATGTTAAAGATACTTACAAGGCGGGGCCCCCAACATAGCTAAGATGGTTAAAAGTAGGATAACTACTACAAGGGAACAATGCCACTGGTCGCCTGGAAATGAACGTTAACATGCCCCACCCCACCCCATCCGTGACGTAGCGTCGATATCACACAAGACAGACCATGAGACGGAAAAGACAGTCGTTTTGACCAGGCGACAGACAGTGCTGTTGGCAACTACTAGGAATGAAAAATATAACTATATAAATATATATAAATGGCTTCTGAACCAGCTTATAACTAGGGGGCCCCAGTGTGTGTGTCTCGCTAAGATATCACCGATTCACCAGTGCTATCCTTCACGGATCCCTTGGTTCCCGCTGTGCCCGCTGTAGGTTGGATGTTTTGGCGATCGCTACAAGGCTTAGCAACGGCGCCCATCTACACCTCCATCAGTGCCAGAGCTGGAAATTGCGTGTCAGCCATTAGTTGATTAATGGTTGGCTAGTGGTTGGTTAATCTCAGAATACTGGTGCATTAATGGTTACTAGTGGCTGGTTTAATCATTAATTAGCTGATAATTATTGGTCAACTATCAGCCATTCGTTGGTTAGTGTTGGATGCTGGATGGTTTTGCTGGATCACTTGGAGGCACTGGTTACGATGGGGTCGAGAAAACTCGCTGATGTGCAAAAAACCACGGTTCGCAGCATGCTTCGTAACCTGGTTGGTGTTGGTTGGTTAATCGATGATGGGTGTTGATGGTTGATGGATGTTGGTTGATGGTACAATGATTAATTTACGGCACATATGATTTTGCAGCCTTTCAATACAGGGGATTTGCAGATAAGACTTGATGGTTTCTCACGACTTCTGTCGCGATAATATTAAACCCATCACCAAAAAGTCATAGATTCACCAAAAATAGAAGTAGCATGGATTTAGCATATAGTCCGGGACACTATTGTGGAAGATGCCTTCAAAATTGATTCAGGAATATCTTCTGAAATACTGTCCTAGATTATATTCATAGATAAATCATTGTGCAGCATAGATTCACCAACAGCCATGAGGCACACGCCTGGCTCGCACCTTCACGGGTGGCAGCGAGTTCAATCGCGTGGTGGGGATGCAGGCGGGCCCCCGGGGGTACCCGGGGAGGGGTGACCGTGGTTCATCGTGGGTACCGATGGGCTGAAATGGTTCCTTGTGGTTGATGCTGGTGATGGCTATTATCAAGGGTTGGTGATAATGGATGGAATCATCATTGATCATCATGATTGATGATGGCTAGTGATAGATTAATCATGATTGGGATGATCAATGATGGCTGGCATGGTTGATGATGATTAATCATCGTAGTCAATGGTGAGTTTGTTCGAAAATGGTTACTGCAGTAGGACTGTACAGCCACAGGGAACAATCATTTGAACTGTTTTGCATTCTCACAACGTGTTTGTCCATTCCATTTTGTCATTCCGGAATAGGTGTTTTGGTTTGCTAGTGTTGTTTGTTCGTTCGGTTTTGGCCTTCCTGAATAGTGGTTTTGCCAGCTGCGTTTGTTGGTGTTTGATCTTGACATTCCTGAATGTGTGGTTTTGTCAACCGAGTGCAATTTTGTTGGATTATGTTTAAGCATTTCTTGGATGATGTTGCTTATGCATGTTTATGTGGTTTATTGTTTATTCCGCATGCCATTTCTTGCACTCTGTGTGTGTGTTGCGCTTTGTGCATGTTCATATTGGTTTATGCCACTCGTCCTCTTTTGCGTTTTGTTTTTTTGACCGAGCAATGCAATGACGCTTTGGATTTGCGGAGGTAACGGTCAAAGACGGTTGACAGGCTGGTGAATCAGCTGGCTAATCACATATAATCATCGTGGTCAACATGTGCTAACTACAAAGGATTGGCGCTAGTGAAGACTTGCTGAGCATCGTTGCAAACCATTTAAGTAGGAGAATACAACAGGCACTGTGGTTGCTGCTTATAGTTCCTCAAGATATGGGTAAAGACATGCCGTCATGATCCATCATGATCCGTCATGTTCATGGTTGATGACTATAAACAAACTAAAGATACTCTCAACACGAGGGATTTTCATGGCTATCAGCCGAAGCTGCGTCGCTGCAGTCAAGTTTACGCAGCCCTCCAGAGCCTGCAAGGCGAGCCATTCATCATCCATAAGACGGATGCGGGAAACAATGTTGAAGCTTGGAGACGTTTGAACCGACGCTACGACCCAATCACAGGTGCCAAGAAGTCTTGACTGTTGCGGCGGTACATCTTGGCGCCAGTCCAAGATGGAACTCACAAAAGGGGCATCGAGGCGACAGAGCTTGTGAACAGGCACGAGTCCAGAAAGGACAGCGGTGGCAATCGTCATCGCCGACGATACAACAACGAAGCAGACGGTGAGGTCACGCCAACCAGACACCTGAAGGGTCGAAACTCCCAAGTCGATGCTCATCGCAGCTGACCCTGAACAGTCTTAAACAGTCAGTGGATCTTGACTGGCTGGTGGTTTGAAACATGTCTATTTTTTCGTATGTTAATGGTTGGTTGGTTGACTAACATGTTTCGTTGTAGTTGAAACCACCAACCAGTTGAGTTCATGCATCTAGACTCGTTCGGCATGACTCATAGGAACTTATATTGCATATATCAGTCTGAACTGTCTCTTTTGTGCAGTTTCGGCCTACCAGGTGAAGTTGGGCAATCACCATAATGTTTGATCCTAAGGCAAGTAATCACCATACTGCTCGATCACAACAATCATATCGTGGTAAAAGGGACTTGATGCACCCGCTAGGTACATCAACGATGACTTCACCCCAACGATCCCAAAGGTCCAGGTGTTCGTTGCGGAAAATCCTGAATTTTGGGGCGGCCAGCCATCGACCAGCTGCCACAGGAAGTCTTTGGGAATGTGGGCGTCACCATCGGACCATTTCTCGGTGGAATCTTGGCGGCTGAAAAGCTCAAGTGAAGCATTGACTGGTTGGTGGGTTTAAACATATTCGCCCGAGCCTTAGGGTTTGCCCCGCATGGGTCTGAGAACATTTCCCAACGCTCAAATTCCTGCACAGGGCCATTGTTTTATGACTTCTGAGTTATCAAACCCTAAACCTCAAACCTTAAAACCCTAAAACCAAAACCCTAAAACCCTAAAACCAAAACCCTAAAACCCTAAAACCCTAAAACTAAAACCCTAAAACCCTAAACCATAAATCACTGCGTATAGCCAGTGTTTTCGCATCTTGTCCAAGCCATCTCGACCTTGTACAACATGCTCCATTGCAGTGGCGCTTTATGTGGTGGGGCGAACGTTAAGGCTGGAGGGAACATATTTTATTTTCCCTAGTAGTTATTAGCAAATGGTGGATTGACTGATATTTGTCACAGGGGTTGAAACAACCAAGCAGATTGAATGTTTAGGTGATTGATGCTGAGCTGATGGATAGTGGTTCTATCAGATTGTTTTGTGGACAGCACTCCTCGATGGGAAGGTCCATGAACATCATGAACCTCAGCACTTGCCTTGATTTCCTCTCCTTTGAAGGACTTCGTGACACATGCAGCACCATCAACACTTGTTGTTTGGTCCAAGATGTGGTTTGTCATGCTCCATGATGGGAAGTTCCATGAGCAGACAACCCCGGCGAGATTCTGGCGAGTGCTTATTCACCTTTTTTTGTATAGCGAAGTGGCACAAGGGCAGTGGACTTCACTCACACATCAAGTGGCACCGGTTGCACGGTCTCGAAACCGAGGTGTGCTCTTTGAATATGGAGGTGGGAGCGTTTCGCTGATAGGGCTGCGCAGCCGATTGAGTTTTCGGTGCTTGGCCAGCTGAAAGGGTAGCTGGCTGCTACCCACGAATCATTAGGAACTGTTTAGATAAGATGACCATCGGACCATCGTGGTTGGTAATTATGGATGGTTGGTAATGGCTCGCAATTCATCAATACATGACCAGTCATCAACCATTCTCACTCTCAGTGGACTACCAACCATCGTGAATCATCACGGATACATATCCTACCAGTAATTTTGACAGATGAGCTATGATTGTAAAAGGATAGCACGCACGCTATGATTGTAAAAAGATAGCACTCACGCATTTTATATTTCACAAAAAGCATTTTGGGAGGCAGAGGGATCGCTGAAGTGATGGGTCAAGCCAACCAGTACTCGTATCAATCAGTTCACATGGGACCCAAAGCACTGCCTACTCTGGGAGGATTTGATGATAGCGATAAACTGTGACTGGTCTCATCCATGAGCCAACAAACAGCTGCTCTTAACGAAGGTCTCATGGTTGGATGCCAACAATGTTGTCAAGTCCTAAGGCCAGCTATCAGCGTAGCAGCTTCTAATCCGCAGGGAACATAACCTGGTTGGCGGTTTCAATTTTTATATTTTCTTTATATAGTAGTTATTAACAAATTTTAGGTTGACAAATATGTTTCATAGGGGTGGTTCAACCATCATAGGGGTGGTTCAACCACCAACCAGACTCTCTCTCTCCAGGATTTTTCACGCCTTTCGCCTTAAGTGCCGTGTTGCACTTGCTCTTCGTTGGGGTGGCTGAGCGGCACGGCGGCGCTGCGTTAAGGCTGTTAGCCATTCGTGGGAAGCTGGCACGAACGATGGGTCCCACAATGGGGTAATAAGCATGGAACCAGGTGGTGAACACTGACCTCAGTGTTGCTACCCATTACAACCCCCAATGAACCAGGTGGTTGTAGTCACAGGTGCTTCACAGTTGTTAGTAGCCATGGTTCATCATAGTCTATTTAAACTGAGTCGAGCCAGGTCAATAGCTGGTGATCTATGATCAAACATTAGAGTGGTGTAATAGCAGGTGGGCAATCTCCTATTGTATACACCTGTTGTAGCGGTACAGCCAGAAAAGTGGTAGTTGTAAACACCTCGACTGCCATTGCTTCCTATGACATGTTTTTGGCATGTCAGAACCAGAGCATGCATCCGCACTTGATCACACTCGTAGAAGCAGGATGGCAAAATGATTCTGCTGGAAATTGATTAGTAATGCTTGCAGTGGTCATCACAATGGTCAATAATCGGAAGAATGGATTAATCATGGTGTATGGATCACTCTGTTCTCATATATGGATATATATGGGCACCTGACCAAAAACGATCAGAAACGATCAACCCCCATTTTCTGCATAGCAACTCCACACTGGACTCAAGCGGTTCCACAGCACCGAGATCTCCTTGTGCAGTCGACCGCCCAGCCCTTCGAGTGCGGATGGCAACGAGCCTCTGATCGAAGGCTGCTAAGCTGACGGCACCGGCGATCCAGGAAGCGTCCCCTGTGATTTGGCGCATGTGACGCACCGTTAACAAGACAAACCAAGTGGTTATTCTGATCATGATTAGATTGGGGTATAGCCCCAATTATGATTATGATGAGTTGTATTCTGCTCATATCTCTGCCCTGACTTGGATGATTAGGATCACCCGATTGCGCCCATGGTAGAAACCAACTTGCTACTAGCAGCTAGAAACCGTCAAGTTGGGTTGGTCCCACAGCAAGTCCACATGGGTGGCTTTACACTGATGCAAACACTCGGCACAACCATCCCATCACGTCGCAGTGTGGTTGCTGTTTTTTGTGCTTCGTCAGGTCGCCAGCACCTACTTGTAAGACCAAGTGTATCTACCACGGCAGTTGCCCGATAGTGTCAAAAAACTGCTTTGGGTGTCGTGGTTGTAGCTTTTGTTGTTGCTGTTGCTGTAGCTGTTGTTGTTTGTCCCTTCCTCATTGGTTGCAAACGATCATGATTCAAGATCATGAAACACATTGAGAACGTGCATCACCATTTTTGTAAAGGAACAACATAGCAAGGTACCGAAGTCTCGAAGTCGCCACGCTGACGCTACCCACCTGCGCAGGGGAGGAGGAGGAGGATCCAACGGCCACTCGGCGTAGCGCAATCGGTGGGGGGCCTCCCAGGCAGTCATGAACCAAGCCTCATTAGGGTTGCAATAAGTAGCTGGCTGCTGGTTGGGAGGGAGCTGGTTGGAGCCAGGGGTATCCAGTCCCTTCAAAGGGGGAAGGAGCGAGTGTTATAACCAAAGGACAGCTACCGATGGTTGATGCTTGAGAAAACTAAGGCTGACTCCAATACTGATATGATGCTTCATGATGGTTATAGTCATGGTTGATGAATGGCTCATGGACAAGGATCGTTAATCGAGTTCAATCATGGGTTCATCAGCAACTATACTCCAGTTTTTGACAGTACCCAAATACACAGAAATCTAGCAGTAGAATAAGTGTAATTAAGCCATCAACTACCTGCTGTCTTACTATGATTAATTCCTATCCCCTAATGATTAATTAATTGCTATCCCCTATGATCAATTACTGCCTATGATGTTTCACCAATGGCAGGATGGTTCCCTCAGATTCTCATCATGGCAGTTGAGGTCACGGTGTGCTCGGTGTCCAGCGTGCGGCTGCTGCTGCTGAGCGGCATCAGCATGCTATGCCTCGGCGTTTGGGGCGGTTTCGAGCCTTTGCTGGGCCGCTGGGACAGCAATGATCTGCTGGGGCTAGTGGCTGTGCACCCATGGAACCCCATGGAACCACGACCAGCTGTGCACCTTCTGACGCATGATTTTCTGATAGTTATCAGTACTTGTATCAATTAAGAGCATGGGAAGAGTTACCAGTTTCGGCTTCGGCAAGTTCGGAACCGGCATGCTCAATACAAGGGACGGGATCACCACGATCAGTTGTTCAACATCGTTAAGCATCACTAGCGAACAGTGATTGGGCACGCAGGTGCTTGGTTCACGATATGGCAAGACTGATGGTTAATCACGGAAAGTTCGGAAAGGAAACTTTCGAGTTGCGGTTCCAAAAGAGGTGAGAACAGATTCTCGGAGAAGAGATAGCTCAGAGAAGCAATCGCAGAGAGAGATAGCTCACACAGAGGGTGTAGCATACACGGAGGAGATAGCTCAGACAATCCCTGAAGCTATGGCACCTTGTGACTCTCGTAGATGGCAGTAGTGCGAAACAGCCAAACAATGCGGTTTTTCAGTGCTTGGGTTGACTGGTGCTTGGTGCCAAACATCGCACCCTCAGCAAGCGCGTTGGACATCGAATACGAACTGTTGTGTTCCCGTTGGGCTGCATCAAGCACCAATCATTCGCAACATATCCCACCAAGCATTAGTTGTTTGTTATCACCCACAACAAACCTTCATTTATGCACCACGCATTATCAACCATTATCAACCATGAATTAAGCATGACCTGGCCTTTATCAACTATTATTAACCATGATTCACCATGGTTAACATGATCAACCCATGTTATGCACCATCACCACTGCCTCAGCGGTACCGCTGGCCCAAGGTGATCACTTCATCCAGGCCACCAGGGAAAGTGGGTTGGTGCCGCTCATTTGTTGGGGGTCCCTACGGTTCAATGTTCAAGTCATGGGAATCACCATGGATGCTGTTTGTGAAACCATTCGAATGTATTTTTGGATGGTTCATACTGTTAGCGCTGGTGAGATCATTGGTTCATAACGATGAAATATTGCTGGATAAGAGGAAACTTGTTCGCTAAATACTGAGATGGCAGGTTAATGCTCGTTAAACATGAGTGTGTCACTGCTCAATGCCGAAATGATGCTGAAATATTTGTTAGCATCGTGGTTAGCACTGGGGGTTCAAAATCGTGAAGTACTGCTTCGGGAGGGCGATTATGATTGGGAACGGTGAGTGAAATGATAGTGAACCTAATGAAACGTTTGGTTGGAAATCCTATAATGTGCCTCGAATTCCTTAATTCAAATATCCTACATTGACCAGACAATCGAAATAATGCGAATCACTTGGTGGAAACTGGAAACTGTTCAATTCGGCCTTGGTTGATCAGTTTTCTTGCAATGGCATACCGCCAACACGATGGAGTCATGGCAGCTGTAATCAATGATGGTTACTGCCAATGATGATCCAAAGTTATTTGATTTTCAATATTGGTCATCATTATTGATCAATTTATCACCAGCTACTGTATCATTTTATAAATTAATTATCCCTTTTTCACTGATTATCACCATCATTCATCATAGTTCATGGATAATATCGATAATTGGTTTCAGTATATCCTTTGTTATGATGATAAGTTTGTCGTTAGTGAGGATATAGGCCGGATCTCGTTTCACCCTAGAAATTATTGCAGCTTTTAACAGAAAATACCAACTAATTTTTGATTGGTCAAACACTAACAGGGAAATTGGCCACCAGTACCCAACAATACCCCACACTAACAGGGAAATTACCCACAGGTAAATTCGCACAAACAGAAGTTACCCAGCAGATTTTATTGAAACAGGCGAATTTCAACGATTCTCCCAGCAAGTTAGCCAGTCCAACAGGCTGTGCGCCCGACAGCAAGTCGCTGTCTTGGTGGAGCTAAGCAAAGGAGCGGAAAATTTTCCAGTACCGGCAGTTGCCATCAGAGAAGTTCTTAGACACAGACGCAAAGTCTTGGGTGAGTCGGCCGCCGTCTTCAAGGAGTCTGCCCAATCTTTCTTGTAGGCTGTGGAGCAATGGATGAGGAAAGACAATCCAGATCTCGGTTTAAAGACTGTGACAGCCAACGAAAACGAGTTCAAGTGGATAGCTGTGCTCCGCTTCTTGGACCGCGTAGATTTGTGAAGTCGTCCCTCCCCAGAGGCTGGAAGATACAATGGGTCCTTGGGAGGTGCTAGGGCATATCCAATGCTTGCAAATGGTGCTTGTTCAAGCCATAGGGAATCCCATAAGACGGTTGGTTTATTGCTTTAAGTGGTTAGTGTTGGATGATTTGAGGGTACCCCTATTTTGAAAAACACCCAAATGACTTCATCAATCATCCCATTTCACTGGGTTTCAATTACCGTACTTATAGCTTTGGTCTGAAAACTCCGATGGCTTCCGGGTTTTTACACTTGTAGCCTCCTTGTCTAGAATTGGGTGGCCATGAAGCTGGGACTTCTGAACAGTTGACTTTTTTGTTCCCCGCATGGTTACACATTATATCAAGCAGTTGTTCTTTGGTTTCCTGACGTTGTCATCATTTGTGAGTAAAACTTTGATTAAACAATGAAATGTTTGCAATTGTAAGTTGGCTTGCAACCCACTCAATTTTGCTTTGTTGCTAGTTTCCTAGGCGTAAACTAACTTCAAAACCTAACTTTCCACTTCTCCCAGTTGGTAGTTCCCCTAGTTGTTAACTAATGATGTCTTCCGATTACCCCTAAAAACGTTGGGAGGTTCACTTGGCAGCGCAAGGTCTTGGGACCCATCGACCAGTCCATGATTGGCTTCCTGATGTCTCTGTGGGGGGAACCCAGTTGGCACAAAGGTGATGTCGTGGAGGTTTGAAGGGAGGAAGTCGCTCTTAGGGAACTCAGGGATGACTTGAGGTTACCTGGATGTTCGCTCATCCAATTTCTAGCATCATTGGATTGTGAGGATTGCCATTGCAAGTCTTGCTTGTGAATCCCTTGGTCAAAACATCACCGTTTCCCATCGCAGTAAGGTTTCGGCTGCCAGGGGACCCCAACCGAACGGAGGGTTTTCGCAGGGCTGATGGGTTGAGCTGCGTCGGCTTTCCGTAAGATGCGTGTCCCAAGAATTGTTGTTTTGAGAGTCACAATTGATCGATCTTGTCTTTGCAATCACATCGTTGGTCGACTATCTGCAGCTAGTCACGTCCCACAGGTACTCAAGCCGCCTCCATGCCACGGTAGGGTTTGGTCCAGGAGTTTCAGCTGCCCGAAATCATGCAGACATTGAAAGGGCCAGACGTTGGTCAACGCCTAATGTACTACTGGCAAGAAAGAATCATTTCTTGCCATAAGTTTTGCTGCCGCTGTGAACCTGGTGCCAAGGTTAGTGAGATTCGCAGCATTCATTTCAATTTGTTTCCTTCTAATGGTTGTTTGATAAGTTGACCAGGGACTTACATGGTTTACCCAGTGAGCTTGGGGGTTAGCACCAACATACGGGTTCAGCTTGAGATCTATTTCAACTTGGATGGTTGAAATTGCTGACCAGCCATTGTGGAGCTATCAAACTAGGGGATTATGGCAGGGCGGGTGGTTCTATTTCTGGAAAGCTCGCTGGTGGTTGTACCACTATGTTTTTGTCGCTTTGTCAACCATTTGTTTCAGATTGTGTTGGAAATGGCGCCGGAGAAAAACGCATCATCAACATTCATCAACCATCACAAATCAACCATCAAAATCAACCATTCATCAACATCTGTTGGTCATCAACCATCAAATTCACCCCAAATTGGCCATGAATTCACCATCCCCAAGCGAATCACCATCCAAGGCATCCCCATCCTCAGGTGCGCGCCTCCCAGGTCCGCTGTGCCCAGCACCTTCGGAGCCATGGCAGTGCCCAGCCTGGTGGAGCTCGTGGGAACCAAGTGGCTGATGACCTCAGGCGCGGCAGTGGACGAGATTCACTGGAAGATCTTGAAGTTTTTCGGATTTTTTTGACTGTTTTTGTGGTTTTTCCTTGTATTTATCATAGTGTTTAAAGATATTTATGGTGTGTGTTTTCCTGTTTTGTGTTGTGTCTTTTTTTGTGTTTTTACTGTGTTTTGTTTAGAACCAATGATCTACCAGGCGCCTTCCATAGTGAGTTCAGTTTCAAAGAATGGTTCGAAAGTACCCTGGCGGTGAGGATTTCGCAGAAAATCAGCTTGTGCACACAATCAACTACGGTGTTCCATTTTATAGGGCAGATATTGGCATGTCGGCATGTCACATTTCTATAATTTCTATAGTGTGCAGCCTCTCGGGGGGTGGGGGGCATCGATTTACACTTCTAGAATGGCACCTCCCAGGGTATCTCTCTAACTGCAACGGGGATCTCACTCTGACCATGTGAACTATACACTTAAACATTTATGATGTCAAAAAACAGATTTTTGGTGGTTGATTTTGCTGTTAGTGATTCTCACCATGACCCAAGCACCGCCTACAGATCATCCCCGCGTCGGCGTTCGATAGGTGGCTACCCGAGCGAGCGCATGACCAGACATATTTCGGGATGGTTGGTTGATAAAGTAGTATTTTATCAGAGGGTTTGAAACCAAATAGTTCTTTATGGCTCAACTCTTGTTTCAGATGGTTTTTGAAAGAGTTGTTGATAAGAAGGTGGTTAAAACAACCAACCTGATGGTTGTTCATAAATGGTCGATGTTTGCGGCTCACCGTGTTTTTGAATGTTGAACAGTGATTGCTAATGATGGTTTCTTGTTGGTAGAGGTGTTTTTAATGTTTGATGATGGTTCATTGATTCATTGATCATGATTGATGATGCTTGACATCTAGGCTGTCAACAACTGGTATAGCTGGTAAATTGGTGCCGAACTACCAACGATTGATCTAGTAAACCTGTTTGTTTGTAATTAAACAACCGGGTCTTCCATTCATTCATGGTCGTGGCAACAACTGTAGCAGTAGCCACAATGAGAAGAAAGGTGGGCCACAGCGGCCCTGTCAGCGCACAAAGCTGCGTTGACACCATGATGCAGTCACATATAGCTCAATCATTATTCTGCATTGACCATGCGTAGCCATTCACTGTCACAATGACTATTTACCATCATTGTTACCCACGATTTTGTTATCCATGACTATTGGCGATTTGCATGCAACCATTATGAAGCATATAGATATGGCTATGAACGTCCAAACAGCCGGACTAGCTTGAAGCCTATGGGATGACTAGCTTAGAACCACTTGTTGAGGCGTAAGCTATTTATCACCGCTTGTAAGCCTGACCATAAATCAATCATGTTCATGTTTATATCCTGTGATTCACTTGCGATAATCGTTGCTTGATGGTTTGATCTAAAACAATGGAAAACTACAGTTTGTGCACTAGTTATAGAAATGGATACGGGACATGTTTTCACCACAGGACCAGGCGTATAACCATGACTGCAGCTGGTGAATATCACACTTATCATAGCCTGTGAATAATCGCGTGCTCTACTTCTCATTCAAACCTACTGTACTATACTTGGCTAGTTGCAACCCTACTAGACAATCATAGCCTTCCATGACTAATCATTGACCCGCTTACATCATGATAACTAGAGCTATCATAACCTACTATTACTACTACTAGACCAACTTGCATCATATTAACCCCACTAAACCTGAACCAACTTGGAACAGGTCTTTTGATCTACGCCTCTGGATGTTTCCTGCTGGGAAGTTGGGAAGTCGTTGAAGCCTGGACGTCTCAACTCGCTGGTCTTTTGTTGATCGGTGGCTTTGTTTGGAGGGCTGCGGCTGGGTCGGGTGGATGGGTGATGTGCCCCCTAGGCCCTCGATAGGCCCGGAATTAACAGGTGGGTGGGTGGATGGGTAGGTGATATGCCTGCCATCCTAGGCCCTCGATTACCTGGCTGTTTTCTCAACGGAACTGGTGGATTGCCCTGGAAGAGCTGACAGTTTGCCGAATTCAAGCAAGGTCATTGGCGTATCCACCCACTGGATCCTTGATGGTTTGTAGTGGGCTGTGTGGAGATTGGGATCGCAGAAGCGGTATCGGAAAAAGTAGGGTTGGCTAACCAATGGTGTGGAGGCTGAGGATGGCTCAGCAACAGCTCTATAGAGACTTCACCAACGAAGATGTGGAAGTCCAAAGAAATCATCAGCTGTGGAGTTTTCGCTCGATTTGTTGATGTTTGACTGTTCAACTGTTCAACCAGCCACGGTCATGAAGCCATCATGACTGTGGGGTATGATGCCCAAAAAGCAAATCCTACTATTGCGTTACTGACCACAAAAAGTAGGAGCCAGTGTTGACCTTGGGTTGCAAAAACCGGTCAGATCTTTGTTTGGCTCACCCGTGACGTTCAGATTCATTTGCCGTCGGTCAAGCATTATGCATTCATCAACCATCAACGAACCATCAATTACCCATCACTAGATTGGTTAACCCCATAGATCAATTAATCCTCACTTCTGTGTTTACCATACCATTGACTTCAGTTTCATCAACTCCTGGGTTTTCGGGTCACTCGGATGGCCATTTCGACCGCGTCCCAGGTAGTGGTTGGGGTCTTTGCTGGACTCCCGTGTTGCCCAGCATGGTCGGGAAGCAAAGGTCGTTGCATCGCGACCGATGAAGGAGCTTTTCGATGTTTTTCATATGATTTCATAGTACTGTAATTAAAATACTAAGTTTTTTTATGGTTCAACTGATGCTAGTTGATCAAGAGCTGGATCTACCACTAAGGTTGATGGTAAATCTGGATCAACGACAATCATTGCGACAACCCTTCGGATATCAAAGCACAGTGGAGGTCCAACCCAGAATCCGGATATCCCAAGGTTGGTTGCTGTGCAAGCTTGCAGGGTGCGAAGCACCCAGCTTGAACCATGCATATGAAGAGGGCGCTTGTTGGCTGACCATGATCCGCCACCTTCAACCAGTATCAACATGTATCAACCATCATTGACGATGATTGCCAACTGCATTCCACTGCTATAAATGTTATCAACCAGTATCATAGGCTATGTGTAGTATGATGCCGCTTCAACCATTATCAACCGTTAAGTGCTGGTTGATGATATATATTCATGCACTTGGGAATCTAATGGTTGATGACGGAGAATGATGCCGATGCTTCGTCAGCCCTCCTGTTCACTATGGTCCATGATCATCATCAGTATCCAAAATAGTTGTGTACTGGTTACATTCCAACTATTCACTTGTTATTGCTAAATACTGACTACCTGCGAGGGTAGACAGAGTCGCGTTTTGTTTGATGATGGACCTTGTAGAGATCCGATTGGTCCAAGAGGATGTTTGCCCTTCGGAGAGCCTTTCGGACTGGTGGAGCAAGGCTTATTGTCGCCGCCAACACCTTAAAGGGGATCGACAGACGTTCAAGCCGAGTACCAGGGAAGGCGCTTTCTTCCTCCAGGTGGCCCTGGAGTCCCCCGCGGTCTCACAAATCGTGTGGTGTCTAACACGAGGCAGACTCGTGCTGTTTTTAGATCTGCGACACCTGTACGGTGTGTCGGAGTCCTCGTACGATTCGTGGGAGTGGGGGCAGCTTGGATCGAGGCCTGGCAGACGGAGCATCAACCATCACTACTCCACCGTGCAGCATCGTCATCAAAATCATCATCAGCAGTAGCGGCATCATCATCATCATCATCATCATCATCATCATCATCATCATCATCATCATCATCATCATCATCATTTTCATCATCATCACCATCATCATCATCACCATCATCATCATCATCATCATCATCATCGTCGTATTCATTTTCACAGTTCTCATATTCAACATCATCATTCAGATTGATATCATTTGACATCATCAATATGGTGGTTTCTCAAAATAGGGGTACCTCCAAAATCATCCAATATGAAGCGCATTTGTATATCAATAAACCCACCATTTTTGAGGGTCCCCGTATTTTGAGAAAGCACCATATGACAATGATCATTATCTCAATCACCATCATTGCCCCACCTGGGTACCGCATCATCGACCCCTCCCAGGTGGATACCGCTTCCGCGCGGCTACACCACCTGAGCCCAGAGGCGCGGCCCATCGGGGTTGATGGGTCACCACCAACCGGATGAGGCCTCGCACAGCAGGGCTGAAGCGTTGTTCGGGGCCAAGCTTCATAAGCTTAGCTTGATATCTGGTTGTTGGTTTGATTGACATGTTTTATTTTCCCTATCATTAACAAATGGTTGGTTGGCTGATATTTTTCATAGGGGTTGGAACCACCAACCAGATAAGTTTTACCTATGGTTTGATCATAACCGTCAACCAATGGCTTGCTGATAAGTAAAATCAGCTGGTTAATTTTTGAATCAGCTACTAAAGAGCGCGGATGGGTTAAACATAACAACTGGTATCGCACAGCTGCGTGGGTTGCAAAAACAATGGCCATGGTTGGTTATGAACGGCTGACCAAAATTATATATGTGTACACATGGCACCAAGATGATGATTTCGGTGAAATTGGTTCCTATCGCTGGTTCATGGAATTAGCTTCATGGGAAGTATGATCGTTTAGCCAACCATTCAGCCGATTCTGGTCATATTAAACCATTGTCCCATGGCAAACTAAATGTTGACCATGATTAACTAGTAATGGGTTGTAATGGCTAGCAAGGTTGATAGTGGTTGCTAATGGTTTGCTCATGCAAAACCACTAGGTGAATGATAGTCAATGGTGGCCAAAAATGGTAGCTAAAGTATGAACGTATGGTCAGGCATGAATGTCTACCAGGGAATCCGCCATGATTCTGGACACCGAAGAAGCAACCTCGTGAAGGTTGATGGGTGCTTAAAGTAAGTATTAACTAGCAACCATCATGACCATACCAGCGTGGATTAGACCTGAGATCCCCAAGTTGTTGTATTCGGTTCTGCTACCAGCATGCGCTGGCACGGCTGCAAGAACAGTGCTGGATGTTAGCAACAACGGATCCCCCAAAATGGTTGGTTTATTACTATAAATCATTGATAAAGGATGATTTAGGGTACCCCTGTTTTAAGAAACCCCTAGGTGTTCAACCTTCAGAGCTGCTATATGTAGAAAATGCCTTGCCTGGCTGACACATGACAGTGCTCACACACAGAAAGAACATGTCCACACGGAAAAATGTCTCACCCAAAACATGTAGCAGGAACAGCTACGGTAGGAACCCAGCACGACGGACCCGCGAAACCCAAATGCACTAACTCCCATATCGCAGGTTGGGTGAAACCGGGAAAGAGAATGAAACCAGGCGACACGCAGCACGCTCCCAAGAGCCCGGGCCCCAAACATGAACACACATGCTCAAGCAGCGCACCTTCACACTGAACCTTCCGTGGCTCAAAGAGACATCCGATCAAATGCACAATAAAGACCACCAATCCATACACAAGCAAAACATCGAACGAGAGGCTAGAAAACCTATAAGGTTCGAGAACCACAAGCCCCGATACCACGACTCAACGTGCGGGGCTTCCGGGCTTTTGGGGCACTTTTTTTTTTTGCTTTGGGGGTTAATGTCCTGAGGCCTTTGTGAGGGTGTTGTGGAATCATGTTGGGTCAGACCACCTGATGCAGCCGCACTGATGGAAAATGGAGGACTACCTGCACTATGAAGCTTGACTTCATTGGAAGTTGAAAGAGGGGAGCCAACTTCTCCCTGGGTATGTGGGGAGGGCGTTGAACGAGGACGCTTGAGGCGAAATGTTGGGAACTCGGACAAAGGACTGACACGAACATTTCACTACCGCCTTCAATCCAAGACCGCATTCTATGAAAGTGTGCAAGGTGAGCAGTTGCTCACCATGGTGCCGCAACGCCCCCGCTTAAAACACAGCAATTATTCGTGGAGAACGAAGTTTGAGATTTGTCAAGTTGCTTGTTTTTTTGGGGGGGGCCTTCATGTAGACAGGCATTAAGTTTGCTGGCATCCTCTTATCATAGGATCTGAGTTACTCTTCACGCATGTGTTCAATGATCAATCAATTTGATAATTCATGAATACTATTCAATTTGTTGATCAATGAATGCTTTCGCTATCGCGATTGATTGCCACCTATTTGATGTTTAATTATACTCCGGCAATCTCACGTAGCAGGGGAAAATGAAAATTGCCAATCGGTAAGTATTTCGCACATGGTAGGTTATCCATTGTAAAATTGTTTTCTATCAATCCATTTTGACTTCAACTGATAGATTAGTTTTTAAATAATTCATGCAATGAACAATTGCTTATCAATCGCACCCTGGTGATTTCACCACGTGTCACCGGTGGGAAGTGGATTCCTGCGTTCACACCCAGTGTTTCTTTGGGGCCCCTTGGTTACTCCATCCCAAAGAGGCGACGAGATTGTGTCACTCCTCCGGTCTTGGCCTTAAGGAGCCTTTTCCATCATGAAAGAAGTATCATGATGCAAGTCTTAAAGAACCATCAGAATCATCACTCATCATGAGAATCTTTATGCCCTCATTAAAGAGGAGCTGAAAAAAGCTACCGCAAAGACACCATTCCATGATTAGATGCTTCTTAAACCTCGCGAACACCATTGGTGGACCAGCTGCTGACTCTTTCGGCGTGCCAGGTGGCGAGACATAAGGTGTCACCACCTGTGCAGGGAGCCTTAGGAGTCACCGAGGTGGACCCATAAAAGCAACGGACACCAGGCAACTGCTCGGTGAGTTCAAATCGCGTCAGGTACGAGTGTAATGGGCTCAAGCGGCACAAGCCAGCAGTGTTGAACCATGGAAGGAATCAAAAAATTAAAATGATGAACCAGTTATTGAATCTTTGAAGCCCAAAAGAAGCAACGTTACACCGGTGAAACGGGTGGAATGATTAAAACCGACAATTTATGAACCAATCGAACAGACGGAACCTAGCCAAAAGACAGAAGCCAATGGAATAAACAGCAACAATTGTAGAAGGTGTCAGCTGGGGCCCAGGCCATGGAAGGAGATAAGCACTACTACCCGGATTGCCAAGCAGACGGTAGAGCCGACTTCACAATGGACGCGGGTAGCAGGAAAGAC
>VSDK01017240.1:365477-422306 GCA_009767595.1 Symbiodinium kawagutii | reverse complement strand
CTTCCTGGTGCTCTACGCCACGGCAGCGCACTGCAGCGACGACAGCGGACGCCGTGCCTCGGCGGAGGAAGGGAGGCGCTTGGGCAGGTCACATGGGCTGAGGACTGGTGGGTAACTGTAACTATGGCTGGTGAATGGTTAATGATAGGGGAGAGCAACTAGCGTTAACCATGTGGATGTGGGTCACTATGAACCAACCAATGGTTAAGGATGGGCGACCAGGGGTGCAGGGTTTTGACTCACAGCCATGTGGGCTATGGTGAGTTTATTGCTATAAACGGTTTCCAATGGTTTCTGATGATAGTTATGGTGGTTAACCATATAACCTGGATGTGTTATGATTATGATGGTTAAGATATTGTGATGATGGTGGTCATTGTGATGCTTAACCTGGATGTCAACATCCCATTGCACCTGGATGTCAGTTGATATGGTTAGCTAGTTTGCAAATAACCTGGAAGGTTAACCATCTAACCTGCATATATTGTGATTATTTATGATCTATTGTGATTTTAAAAAATCAAGAGACTGCTAACTATGATGTTAACCACATAACATCTGATGAGAACCACATGATATGCTGGCCATCATAACCTGGATGCAATAGTGGTTTCTACCATCATAACCTGGGTATCATAATCTAGTAGTTTCTTACATGGAGATAGTATCAGTATATACATTTCAAATATGTTTAGCCATATGTTAACCATGATAGGGGTACCCAAAGCCATGGTTGGTTCGCTATTAAGAATTAGTTTTTAATGGATGATTCAGGGGGTCCCCTATTTTAACCTGGATACTTCATGATTATGATACATGAAATATGATGTTTATGATGATCCTCGTGACGATGAAGTGATTTACACATCACCTGGATGGCAACCATCAGGTCAAAATCCATCCTATGGCTAAAATTTTGATATAATGACGGATTAGTTGGCCCCTAAAGGGTGAGCAGAATGAGCGAACCCATAGTGATATATAGTAGTAATGGGTATGGTTACGACTATGTTAGCACATAAGCTTGGTTGACGTATGGTCGATATGATCTTTGGTATTCGAGGGTAGGAATGGTTGGCTGAATTAAAATGACTGATCATGATATAAGAGTTTCATAGTGGTCAAATGGTCAAGAACGGTTGCTAAACAGTGATTCAGTGGTTGATCATGCTTCCTTTACGGGTCAACACTGATCGTTACTATACTTAATCATTGGTTGATACTGCTCACTACTGGTTGGGGGCAATGATGATTGATCCGGCTTGTGGTGGGTGACCATTGTGAATGGTAATGTTTGAAAATACTAATCTTAGGAATGATTTATATCGATGATCGCAAATGATGCCCAGGGGTTGGGGTCAGTATGTTGCATACCAATAGAGTCCAGAACTGATTGTGGTCATTACAGCTACATCTATGCGACAACCCAGAGATTTGGCAGTTCTGCTTACATCCCAACACGTGAGGTACCGATTCTGTGATCGCATGAAGTTTGTGACCCCAGGAAATCCTCATGATTTTTTTGGGCACCCATGATCAAGAGCAGCATACCCAAATCAGATTTCGTGGTCTACAGGGTATGTCTGATATCGCGGTCAAATCAAGCGATTGAGTGCAGTGCGGAACATCCTTGTTCCAATTAGATGTATCCTTAACGATCAGAATGGATAAGCCATGATCCCACTTACATCCAACGAATATCCCGCTTTCCCAGAAATATCCAAGTCATATCCCATAGCTATGTTGTGTCCCAGTCGTAGGTCAGCAGGCGTTGCATCAAGAGTTCACTCGTTCAAACAGTGCTGTACGCAAAAAAGTTCGCAAGAACTTGTCCAAAACTGCGGCTTCTGGGAGACGACCGACGAAGACCCGCAAAGATTCGCAAGACATTTTGCTGCGCAAGGTGGTCAAAAGCACGCCGCTTCAGGGACCAAAGACATTGATCGAAAGACTCGCTCCATGACCTACTTTGCAAAGCACGGCCGATGGCCATCCACAGTGTCCCTCACCGTGTGGACGCCATGTTCCAGGTACATTCCAGTGCTGTTTCGGATTTCTCCTTGCATCAAGGGGTATCATTGTGACATCCCACGTTTCTTCCCTGGTTGAATCTCCTGTGCCCAAGTCATGTCCCAGTGATGCCTCAGTTAAGTTGCTTGATCATGTTCCATCCAAGGTTCTTCCCACATGCTTTACTATATATGCATGTATGCTTTTAGATATAGAATATATTACACATGTTTCTGATTTTGTTCTTTGTACATACATACATACATGCATGCATGCATGCATGCATGCATGCATACATACATACATACATGCATGCATACATAGATATAGACAGACAGACAGACAGACCGACAGACAGACAGACAGACCGACAGACAGACAGACAGACCGACAGACAGACAGACAGACCGACAGACAGACAGACAGACCGACAGACAGACAGACAGACCGACAGACAGACAGACAGACCGACAGACAGACAGACAGACCGACAGACAGACAGACAGACCGACAGACAGACAGACAGACCGACAGACAGACAGACAGACCGACAGACAGACAGACAGATAGACCGACTGACAGATAGACAGACAGACAGACAGACAGACAGACAGACAGACAGATAGACCGACTGACAGATAGACAGACAGACATGCATGCATGCATACATGCATACATGCAGACATGCAGACATGCAGACATGCAGACATGCATCCATGCATCCATGCATCCGTGCATCCGTGCATCCATGCATCCATGCATCCATCCATCCATCCATACATACATACATACATTTATTTTTACATACATTTATACATACATTCATACATTCATACATACATTCATACATGCTGGGGTTGTCCAGGAATGATGTACCCCTACCGTTTGTTGGTTTCACTCTTAATTGCTCGTAATCAAATGTGGTGATTGGGGGGTACCACCATTTATGGACACACCCATATGTACTCATTTTGTTGTTGGTCATTGTTGATCACGATCCTTGTAACATGCAGACTGTTGTCGACCATCATTGACGCTGATGATTGATCATTCTTCCCCACCATGATTGCAAGCGCTAAGCGTCATTTACCATCACTAGCTATTGATTGTTCGTCAACCATCCATTAGTTGTCCATCAATTATCCACGAACTATTCAGTGATTTTCCGTTGATGACAAACAGCACTATCACCACAACTAATCCCATTATGAATCATCGATTAACCACATTCTCAGCGCGTTTCCATCCTAAAACAGCCATCAAGCATCACCAATTACTATAACCACTAAAAACCATTTTGAAGCATCATGACCCAGCAACTGAGCAGTTTCCAACCCTTATCAATCAATGGATTTTGTCAAGCCGCGGTATCCCCGGGGTGTCCCCGTGGGTTCACCCACCAAGGCGTTCCAGAGCAACCGGTTTTGAGCCGCGCCATCACCGTGCACACGCAGACGCATTTGCATTCGGTGCTTCCGAGATCCAAATCCATGTAGGAAGCAGAACCAGTTTCCAGCTGCCCTTGGTATGCCTTGGTGGGTATGAATATATGGCCTATGGGTCAATATTCACCAACCATATGGCCGGCTATGGGTGAAACCCTGGTACCCCCAACCATTAACCAGGCTGTTTTCCCTACTATTGTTGGCGATTATACCCCATTAGTTGCTTGATTAGTATTGACCCACAGCCATATGGGAAAATCCTATGGTGCTGAAGTGAGACATGAATGAGGTTGTCATGAACCATGTCAGTGACATATGATATGTAAACAAATCGTTGTTTGGTTAGTAGTATTAATATTGTTGACGATGCAGATGATGAATGTGGATGATGTGGTTAATATGATTCATATCTGGTAAGGATGCGGTCAATACTATGGGTACTGATGCGAGTATTTATCATAGTGGTTTCCGACAGCTACCCTTAGTTCATTCGGACAAGTTGTAAACGAAGTGGTTGTAGTTGTTAATGAAGTCGTTGTCGATATGGTTAATGTTCCACTAATCTTAGTGTTGAAGAAAATCAACGATGATATCGCTGTTTCTGATTGTTCTATTTTCCAAGTGAGGCTTGTTATATGTGCGTCGTCATTGCATGAATCAGAAGTTACCAGGCTTGGAAACTGCCTGAGGACAAAGCTTCACGACTTTCCCCAGCATCCATTTGCGGATGGACTCGGGGATCGCCTGGACTTGACCTGGGGTTAGGTTCCAGCTTGGGGCACTTTGTTTGTACGCACAATAGTCCCAACAGGTCGACAGCTAGTAAACACTATGAAGGTATAGGAGGACGAATGCTGCTAGCCCAAATGTTCACATGCAAAGTTCTGATTTGTCTTCGGGAAAGCGACCGGCGAACGATACAGGAATCAAAAAATGTGGGAAACCTATGGACCGTGTGTGTGTGTGTGTCTTGATCTTCTGAATCAACTTGTCGTTGAGATCTTAATGGTGATGGCTAGTTGCGCTTGGACAGTTCACGACGTGTGCCGTTCATATCTTGAATGATATGATTCTCATATCACCACCATAATCATCTCACTATCAACCATAGCAAAAATGCTTGACATGAACATACATGAACCATTTATTGCCATTATTGTTTTGATACTGGATACGTCCGAATGATTTTGGTGCAGATTATTCACTACCACCAAGCATCACCATCAACCATCGCTCGCCTCGTTCCAGCGACCTGACCTACAGAGGGACAAACTGAGCGATGCTGGTGACCAATGTGTTAACGTGGCATCATCGATTCGATTTGACAGGAGAGCTGAGCCAAAAAGGATCCGCGCCGCGACCCCTGCGGCAAAAAGGAGACGTTGGATGATGGCTGATGAATAATGATGGTTCATGGCAGAATTCATGGCGAATATACAATTATTGGTGGGCCTTTGTTGATGGTGAATCGTGGCTGATGGCAAATGATTGTTGATGATGATCTTTCTCTACTTGACAACAGTGGCTATCTACAATGAGCCTTGGTTTTGGTTATTATTTACTGGTACAGGCACAGGTGGGATAGTTCCGACGGCACTAGTTTACAATAAGCGAATGTGCTGAAAGGAAGCCAACCGGTCTTACATAATCATACTAGAAGTTGCTATCATTGGCAATGGTACTGGCAATGGTAAATGATAGTGAAAATTGATATGGCGATTATTCAAGGGCCTTTGGTATCCTAGTTGTTCACATCCCACAAATGACAAAACTAATCCAACTAATGTGATGTTCATCCATCCATAAATTTGGATGGTTCTGGGTAATGACCCAGAGCCATATTGCTTAATCAGATGACACTGGGTCATGAGAATCTCCAAAAGCCAATGTTCGGGCGTGCCCAAAATCCTGGTCCATGGGCAACTTGATTGGTGTTTGGTTTTGTGGGTTATGACGTGAGTGGTGATTGGTGATTGATTGGCGGGCACCTAACTATGCCAAACTTGGGAGTGAGAAAAGAATTCACATAGAATTATTGTTATGGAATCAGCTGCTATTATCTATACTTTATGAATTTTGATGGTAACTTATCATCAAACTTACATCTACAGAATTCTTGACAAGCAAAAACACGTCAGGATGTCCACCCGATCTTGGCCTTTCATCCAAAATAGAATCAAGCAACATTCGTATTTTTCTCAACTCGATCGGTTATGCAAGCGACTGTTGCATCCTGACCCATGGACCGATGGACTCATTATGTTCCGTCCAAGCACATCAAGGCTTATCCCCTTGGGGGTTCATTTCATTATTTAGGGAAATAACTTGGGAGATACCAGAAACATCCATATCATTGATCTGTTTTCTAGAACCGATAACCAATTATCTTTGACATTTTCAATGATGAAGTGTTCGAATCTCCTTCCAATCATTCTGCCCTGCAGCCCTTCCAGGCCGAAGATGGCGCCAGTGTCGACAGGCAGGGCTTTGCAAAGGTAGCTTTGGGGTTGGTTTCTCCATGGTTAATGATGGCCAACGCTGGATTCTTTCTGTTTGATTAGTATGGTTTGGGGTTAATTTGTTTGGTTGGAATGCTGGGCTCTTGCGGGTTAAACCCCATCTTCATGGTTTAAGTTTAAGATGTATAAACCTTCGTTCTTGCGGGTTAATCAGGAATTGGTAATGCTTTACGCTTAGTTTATGATGGTTGATGAGATCGCACTCATAACGTTCATTGGTGGCAAATGATTGATGATAATTGCTTGTGACTTTTCTTCCAGCCATCCGGCATCAATAACTGTTGTATTAGTGCTGTTTGATTACCGTTGATTGTGGTTGATAGGCCTGTTAATAATCGTCAATTTAGCGCTGGAAGATGCTCGTAGCCGCTAGTACAAGACAACAATGATTTGAAATCCAGTGGCTGATAGTAGTGTCAGTATTTCCTTTCACCCCTGGTGATTTTTGATCATTGATGAAGATAAGAGGATACAATGCAGGAGTGGTGTCCGACTATCATTTTTTGCTACCGAACTGATTATTGTTGATAATTGTGAAATTTGATTGGTAATGTTGGTGATGCTTCACAATGGATAATTTTGCTCCATGATTTCAAAAGGCTAAATTGCTGATATCCGTCAATCATCATAATGGGGCAGATTCTCATAGACAATCGACAATGCTAAATAGTGGTGATGGATCATTCTGATGAACTGTGGTGGAAATGTTAATGGACGAGTGGTTGATAAATACCAGACTATTCTTCAACCCACGACATGTTTATACAGAAGAGGGAGAGCTAGAGGTATCCATATTCTATCCCAAGGAGAGCTAACAGCATGCAGGTTTTAGAGTTGGACTTTTGCAAAACGCAATCAATGTTGTTTGAGAAGTGGATGACGATTGATAACCAACAACAACAGCAACAACAACAACAACAACAACAACAGCAGAATCAAGCAGAAACCGTTGTCACGTTAGTGGGAATCACACTTCTGATCTCTTCTGTCCTTTCGGAATGACTAATCTACTGACTTTCGTATTTTTGCACGCACACTATTCGTGAGAAGACTTGATCAGTTAACAGAGATCATGACCGGCCCCAATTTTGCCATATGTTCAGTGTTTTCTCTCAAATATGTGTGTTTTCTTATGGCATGTATCTCACGTGTTAAATGACTCCCTCACTCTTTTAGTGAGATGGCGACGGGTTGGCGTTACTGTACCGGGTACCCCAAAGCATCATGGATCATCGTGAACATCGACCATAATGTCTATTGCCAGCCATCGTTATAAACGCATGTTTAGCCATCATTGGTCAGTATAGGCCATCATTAGCCATTATCAAATGTTATCAAATCAAGCTCATTAAACACCATTACAGTGACATAGCAAGAACCTTGAAACATAAAGTACCCTTACTATCCATGATCAATCATCAGCCAATCAGTATCCAGCATGACCTGACCGCACACTATCAGATGCTATTAGATACCATTCGTTAGTAGTTTAACACCAATTATCGTGAATAATTGGGAGTTATCCATCAAAGTCATCAAGACCAACCACTATTCATCATTATCAACCCATATTGACCAGGCTTTTGCACTAGTCATGAGTACCAATGATTGGATCACCACCCTTCACCTAGGGTAGCACCGCTGGCCAGTTCGATGAACCCTTTCATTGCCTTCAAGAGTCTGGGTCCTGGGCATGCTGAGTGAATGATTTGGGGGCAAAAACTGTGATTTGTGAAAATCCAACCGCAACCAGCTCAGTGACCATCATCGAGATTGCTATGGGCGATACCGTCAACTCACAAGGGAGCTTCAGAATATCAGGGGGTCGACCACAAATGTGTTTCTTTCCGACAATGATTGCTTTCCTGGACATGTTCAGCCCCGGAAGTGAATTGGTTGTTTTCATTGTTGTCAAGGTTTGAGGCGCTACTGAGTTTTGAACAGGGTTGTCGGTTTCTGAATGCCCAGCTATTTGGAAATGGTTCTTACTCATGAGAGCTGGGCAGGGTTCGTCACAGTCGAGAAGTCTTGATATTTGTGTGGTCCATCAAAGTCCTCAGCAACAAGTGGGCGATTCCTCCCATGCCATGATGGGTACCCCACCCATCATTGATTTTAAAGTTCGTATATCACGTCATGGGTTGATAAGGTGAACACGAACAGCACTGGTTCGGAATATGTGAAGAACACCTCATGTTCTCCTTTCAACAGGGGATGTCAAGGGCTACTTCCTGTGGCGGCAGTGTGTTAGTTTGGAATGGCAGAGGCAAAGGAATACTGGATGCAGCTTGCTCCCCGTACGTATTAATTTTCATCCGCAGCCGAAGACGAGGTCTAGGGGACTGAGGATGGTGCCCTTGCTTCTGGCAAGCTAGTACTCGTATGTCCAGGGGACTTTCGTGGCTGGAAAATTGGGCCAATGTTCCACCCTCATGGAGTGTCTTGATTTACTCATAGACACAGGACGCATGGACGTATGGGCCTGCGTGGTTCTATTTTGAAAAGGATTCTCAACATGGAAAGGTAAAGATGCTGTTTCTTTTCGCCCATAAGAATGTGATCCCAGTAATGGCTTGATGGTCAGCATTTGTGAGCCCTGACTCCACTCGAAGTGAAGTTTGGTTCCTTTTCACTAGTTTGTTCTAATTGTTTGCCGACACTGATCCACCCTATCCATTTGTGCAGCTACCAATGAATCGCCTGCCTGACGCCAAACCCAGGCCTCTTCTCTGCACTGAAAGAGGCCTTGGCTTCCGTCTCAGGAGCCATTGGCAGGCGCTGGAAAATGGTGGGTCGGTACCGAGTGATATTCGGGTCCGTGATGACTTGTGGTGTATCAAGAGCTTTGAGTTGTCGCTGAACTGATCAAATTTATGTTTTGCTATTTGGTGTGTTGAACTAATCTTCAGAATCCGTCACCCTTCCTGCTCTCCAGAAAAAATGGAAATATTCCACGATTGGTTGGTGTGGCAGAGAGTCACTGACCAGTGTCAACAAGTGGCAGCCACGGAAAACGATTGCAAAAGCCATCATTGACCCGATTGAATCGGCCAATTCGCGTAGCCCAAGGCGCTGCATAGCCCAGCCACCGGTACCCTCCAGGATTGTGAACCGAAGGAGCGGTCCAGATGGCCCTGCTGTCGCTGGAGAAGGTCGACCCGTTTGTCGCTTCTCGAGGCTCGAGCAGCTCAGGACTCAGGTTCAGACGAAGAGGCCTCGCAGGCCACGCAGGAGGCCACGCAGGCCGTCCAACGTCTGCTTGGGCAAGCGAGGACATCGCAGCACCAAGGCAGAGCTTCAAGGCACCCGGGCAGTTCAAGAGTCCCTCTACACTAATTCCAAAACGGCTGATGCGTTTTTCTCCCTCCAGTCACCGGATGATTGGCTCCTGTAACTGTGTCCATGCACATTCCATTTTCCGACCACGCTGTTTCCTCCAAGAGGGTTTTTTCTTCCGCTCTCTCTGTGCAGCTCCGGAGTACGCCATCCATGGTGATCACCATCATGTTTTTTCCTATTTACCCTCTAAGAAATAGCCAATATGTAATGTATAACTGTTTGTACGATCATCAAACAAAGGTATAGTTGAAGGACGATATGGAGGCACCTCATCCGTTCGAAGGTCCTCGTCACTGCCGAGGCATTTGGACAGCAGAGGTAAACGTCCCAAGGAGTGAAGCCTCGCCTTGCCGTGGCTTGTCCGTGGGAACCGTATCGATTTCACCCGCTTGTCAGACTTACATACATATTGGTTGGTGAACAGTAGCCATCGACCAGTAGCAACCAGGACTGAGCATTCACAACTGACAAACCGTTATCAGTCAACCATGATTGATCTTCCATTTGTCATCACTCACAGGTGTTAACAATAACGTAAACATTCAACACGGTTCTTTTTGTTCAATAGTGTGCACTAAGTACAAACCACATGATCGGCACGTATTCACCATTATCAGCCATTGTCAGTCCTTAGTATGATTCATTAGGCCATCTTTTGAACAATTGTGAGACAACTCTAAAAACGGTTCTTAAATACCTACATGCCCCCTCATAGATCATCAAAAGACGACGTGGAGCTTTGAATCTACATTGATCAAACGCTGAGAATTGTTCCCTACCACGCTCCAAAGCCGTTATCAAACACTACTAAGCACTAGTAGTCCCGAATAGCCATCATGAAGTATTAGTTCTACCATGTTGTACCATGACTACTGTTGCGATTATGACAATAACCATGGCAACCACATTCATGAACCTATTGGAACTGGTCGGAACCCTTGTTAAGTGATTACCTGCAAATTGTTTTTCAGAATCCATCGTTACCGCAGTCATGGCAAACAATTAACCACTTTACGACCACTATTCTTCACCATGATTGTTCAACATTCATTGATTTGAAGACAAACCATGGTTGTTATCCATTTAAGTGGCCATAAGTGGTTGGCCCTTGTAGCACCCCAGGTAATAAGGCTAAAAGTGGCTACGTCTTGTAGCACCCAAACGCAAGGCAAGCCCAAACGCATCCCCGTACCCCACATGTAACCTCCACACAGCAGCGCGGCAGTGTCGGTGAGGCCGCCGCGCATGCCCTTAATGGAGCACAGTGGGTCCACATGTCTCTGGGCGATGGTTTCTTGGCACGTTGCGAAAACCGCCAACTCCTGGGTGAAGCTCAACTGCTTGGAATTGATAGTTGACAACTCCTTGGTATTAACAGTGGTAAATAGTGGTTAATGATAGTGGTCAATAATGGTAAATAATGATTCATAATGGTTCAAACATGGCGTTAGCAGCTAACTTGCTGCATCTGGCATGGAAAATGGTGATTGGGCCGCTTCAGTCATGTTCATGTCATCAAGAATCTATTATTGAGAAGTTACTAGTGATATGAATGGTCGCTAGTGGGTGCTGAATGACAAAGAACGAAAATAGTGATAGTCCATCATCAATGAAAGACAAAAGCGGTCGCCATGGGTTCATGCTTACATGCCTTTGGTTCTTGTGTGAATGGATAATGCTCAATTGATGATCAGCAATAGGATGAAGGGTGACATCACCAGATGATAATCAATATGAATACATGTGAAAATCGCTCAACAATTTTGAATGAACTATGGACCGGTCGTACACTTCAAGCTTTTGGTGGACGTTTCTCATCCAACGAGACTGTGATCGAGCCGGCAGCTAGTTTCACTACCATTGATTGTCATCACTATCCATACACCACCTTTCGTTGCCCTTCGAAACTCCATTATAAGAAAACAATGGTCATCATAGTTGTGGTTCTCAACATTCACATCAAATTGTTGTGCTTATCAACCACCATTGACAAATCATTGGATCCAGCCGTTGCTTCCCTGGATCTCGCATGGATCAACTGGTCAGCTACGAAACCGCTGATGTTGCTGGCGATATTCACCAAGCAGCTGACATGTTACGTATTGATTCGTTGCGCAGCATCTTAAGTGCAACACAAAGATTGCGGCCGCCGTTCTTCACCAGTTCGGATTTTCCTATTTGGGGACCACCATTGGGTTTTTCACTGGCTTGGTGTTTTGCAAATTCTCCACTCGTTGGTGGGTTGGCTGGTGAGTTGGTTGGGTCGCTGGTCCGCCAGTATCAACTGTTTCAAACCATTCGAAATCATTAAGCATTACTTGACAATCCCACTCGTCCTTGGATTTTGCGTGCCCGCGCGCCAAACACAAGTGTTCACCGATGTCAACTGAGGTGGACCTCTGTTTGCTTTGCACTTTGTTGGCGATGCTCTTCTTGTTATCCGCCTTCTTGGGCAACCGCACCCCTGCGGCAGAGGTGAGGTGGGAGGATGCCATCATAGTTGTACCAGTGATTGTTGTTGCTGCTGTGGTTGTTTGTTACTCGGAACGGTTTTCATATGAGCAATGATCATTGATGATACCAATTGGTATCATGGTATGAAGATGTTGCTTAGTATGGGTTAATGATTTTGCAACCATTATTGACACCGGTTAAGATTGACAATGGTGAGTATTCGTAAAGACTCTGGCTTGATGATGGTGAACATTCAGAGACTGCGGCTTTGAACTGTAAAGACTAAGTTTTTTTTTGCATATATTCCGAAGGGGTACAGACGAGTGCTGGCCCACGCTCAAAAGACCACCAAGCGGTGAATCCAAGGGACATCAGTCATCAAGTCACTGCTACGTCTCAGACCATCAACCTGCTGATGGTGCTTTCCCCATTGTGGTTGATGCCTTTTTTAGTTGATACTCTTTTTGTGGTTTCGGTAGTAAAATCGACTAGTCAGAAAGCCGTGCTTGGACCACCAAAAACTCAAGGGGGTTCTGAAGAGTCGATATTCCCGTCATTTCTGGAAGTAAATCACCAGTTTTTATAGGTAAGCCCATGCTTAATTCAAAAAAATCACCAGTTTTTAGAGGTAAACCCATGGAAAACCAGCAGTTTTCATAGGTAAACCCTACGGTAAACTCCCAGCACTTCAAGGGTCGATTTCCCACCTGTGGGATGATCATCGCCCCAAAAACACCTCCGTCAGGAGCCAAAGACGTCGGAAGATGAAACCTTGATCGAACGAAGCTTGGAAGATGCACGGGGGAGGTCAACGATGGGTGGCGCTTGGTGATGGTTGGTGATGGTTAATGATGGTTAATGATGGTTGATGATGGTTGATGATGGTTGGTGATGGTTGGTGATGGTTGGTGATGGTTAGTTCAGACACTGTGTGTGTAATGTAATGGCTTGCAATGGTTTGATGGTTAGTAAGCGCAAATGAAGGCTAATATAGGCTAATTGTAATTAATGATGATTACATATATATATGTATATAAATATATATATATATATATATCAAAGGTTATAAAGGTTGACAATGAATGGCGGAATCAACTGATCGTTGATGAGAGGATAACCATTCGCAAGGGGGAAATGTTTCTTGATATCAACATGTTCATACTGATGGAGAATATGAGATTGGCCAATAATCCATTCTTGTCCACCATTGTTGGTTATTAACCAATTGTTACTCATGCCATTAATCAACCCGCTAGGTGACTGCTAGTCGTGTTAAATCATGGTAAATAAGAGCCAGCAACAAGCAACCTCTGAAGCATTATCGATGATGGACCGTTATTGCCAGGGACCAGCTGTTCTGAGGAAAGATAGCTGTGGTCGCCGTTGGTCAGAAATGATCAGCCCTGACTACCCATCATTCATCACTACTAGGTGCCAGTCAACCATCCTCAATCACTACGGTCCATTGTGCCCGGTTGTTGCATGGTGCTGTTCTGATTAGCTATGATGGTCCATTGTTCTGCATTGTTGAGTAGTCTCAGTCATGGTTCCATCATAAAATCTGATCAACCACCATCAACCTTTGTTGACCCTTGATAAAGGACCTCTTAGTGGTCGGTATTTGAGCACTAGTAGATCATTCTTGATCCCTTGGCTCCATTTTGGAGTGAGTGATGAAGATTCATCAAGAACGATCCAGTAGTGATCAAACGCGATGAAACCAAGTAGTTATCCAGCCACTGCTCAAAGTGACGGGTTTAACCCTGGATGAAAAAACCCGTATCACAATGGTTGTAACCTTTATTGAACCCCTTATGAACCACTGTAAACCTTCGGAAGTTATCAAGCCAAGGGGTTCACATTACTAGTATTACTAGTGACTACCCGACCAGCCGCGTCGTGAGTTGGCCGACTGAGGAGCGTTGATGCGCTTCCGGGTCCTCATTGTGATGATTCTGCTGGGCTCTCAGCGGGAGTTCCACATGAGCGAGTTCCTGGGGGGGCAGTGCTGCTATGTGTTGCTGAGAAGCGATGGCCGGTGCTTTCTCAAGCCATGCAAAACCCCCAAGTTATGGCCGGTTTATTGGTATTAAAGATTAAGCAAGGATGACTTGGGGTACCCTTATTTTTTGAAACGCCTATGTTAGCAGAAGCGGTCATTACTGATTTGAATCATGCGCGGTGATGGAGAATCATGCTTAGTAAGGATTCATCAAGGCTATGTAATGATGGTTGCAAATGGCCATTATGACGCTGTTTAGTGATGGTGTTGATAATGGTTCACATGATGGGTCATCGTGGTTATATTCATCGTGCATAATGGTTAGGGTTTGTATTCATAACACTTTTGATAATGAGCAAACTGTCAGCGGTTCCACATGGCCGGTCCACCATGACTCACCAGCTGTCCTCATGATATTGGATCATGTTTGGGTTATCAGGTTAATCATGTAACGAACATTCGGACATTTATTACCACTGTCTTTCTCATGTTTGGGTTCTTCACGTTGGTTATTTTGTTCGCTTGAAGTGGGTCACGTTTGTTGAATTGTTCGGTTGAATTTTTGCGGACATTCCCTTCAAAATTGTGAATCCAATGCATGTGATGGCTTGTGATAAAGGATGACATTTGCATAATTACCACATATATAAGAATAGGTACTTTGCGGAGGTAATTTCTGTACATGGTTGACCAACAACCCACAATTGTCACCCGCACCTCACCATCAACCAATAATTGGCCAGGCATGGGACATAAACATTGCCAGCCAGGCATACTACGAACCATTGTCAAGTCTATTCTTCAACCAGGGTTCACTACGAGTCAACCATTCCCCAACGCTTCTTAACCCAGCCTTCCAAACGGCTGACTGCCAGCATTAACCACGAACCAATCAACCATGCATTCATAATTCGTCAACTATCCCTGAACCACTGCTTCACCATTTGCGACCCATCATCAACCACTACTTCAAGATTGAGTTAACCGTGGGTCAACTATTCATTAATCCAAACAACGATGTTTCTTTCAAAATTTGCCCTACCAAACGACAAGGTCCGTCCTTGGCGGTGGCTTTCTCAACGTGCCTTACGCAGCCGGGGTGTTTCTGTGCAGTACCCTTTGGTATGCCAGATGTTGTCTGTATGATCATTCCTCCCAGGTGGGCTATACCATCCATAAAATGAGATACACCCATGGCTACCACTTCTACACGGGATGATCAGATCAAGTACACAAGCTCTATCAATTGTTCCCGGTAGCTGGAGCTTAGCGATGGTTGCAATTATGAGTTGAACTATCCAGGTAACTATGGCTGTTTTATGTGATATAGCCAAGGATTAAGGTTCATATAGGTTCATGGTTTCTTGGCACATGATAACCGATTCAACAACGATGAACGAATCTCGGTATCACGTGGCAGTTGATGCATAATCATTCTTGTTCAGGCTAGTTATCAATGATTGGTATAAGATGCTATAAGCCGCTGATGGTTAATCATGGGCAACCAGGTGTTGTAGTGGCTGATGGTTTTTCGCATGGCAGCTTGATTTGGACAGACAGTTCATGCGGAAAAAGTAGGTTGGTCAGTGGTGAATCATGGTCCAGCTGGTGGCCCATCCCTCTGTAAGTGGGCCCATCATGGTTCCCTTGAGGATGAGCCATCAAACATTGTTCCATTTAAGCAAGTTGGTGGATAGGTTTTCCGGGAAATGCTTTATAGATAGATAGCTAGGTAGATTGATGGAAAGATGGATAGATCAATAGCTAATTAGGTAGGTAGATCGATAGATAGATGAACGTCGACAGAGTCCATTGGCAAGCAGTGTCGCGTGCATGTGTGTCGCTTCTGCGATCGATACACTGCATTGCAGAAAACACCTTCTGTTCTAAGACTATCCAATGACATGCTTGGGTTCTACCCGCCCGAGCACATCTACACAGAGGAAATCACATTCATGGAGTTGGTTTGTGGGAGCCCTTCGTTTGCAGCACTGGCGTGCTTGAGTCTGGACAAGAATTTGCTTGGTGACCGAGCGATGGACCAAGATGCTTCGTGCCCAGACAATGTTTGGTGGCATGCAGAAATGCAACAACATTCCCTTTCGCCTGGAACACTATCTTTCAAAGAATGCGAGATGTCGCACGCTCGTTCATCAAGCTTTTGTACAACGGGCGCTTGTCGTTCAATTGATCGCAGGTGCGAATCAGGTGCGACGATTATCCTTTATGCAACTAGAGATTGACGTTGAAACGGCAAACCGGAACCAGGGATGGTGATCCCTTCACAATGCGGCTTTGGATAAATAAGCAACACCATGTGGACTGGATACCCAGGGTCCATTGTGATAACAGTATCAACTAGATGTTAAATTGTGAGTTGATGGAATGGAATTTAACCATGATCCAGTTGATATGACAACTGTAGTAGAAACATGTAGAAACCATTTTTGAATTTAACTACCTTGGATGTTGAAATTCGGACCCCAGGATGGCGATTCCTCCTACATGTGGAGCGAAGGAACTAGCCTTGGTATCTCAAGTCGCTGGCTAGAATCCAGCAACCAAGTGGTACCCCCAGTTCGACAAATTGATAGTGTGTGTGTGTGTGTGTGTCTGCATCTATTTGCTTTGATATTTGTGAGATAACTAGCTAGTTGACAGTTTTAGTAAGTGTAGCTGTATATACTCAACCGGTTCATAAACCTGTTCATGCCTGGGGGCTGCGCCACTATAGAAGCAATCAAACGTGTGAATGACGCAGCCGTTTGTCAGCTGCTGGTTGATGTTTGTTTCTGAAACAGTCATCGCCCTTCCTGCTACTGCTTATAGCAGGGCCTGTCAGCCACCGAGAAGCATGGGTACAATGATAGTAGCACGTTGTTCTTTAATCCAGCAATCAGTGTTTGTTTGTCAGTGTTTCTTGGGGGTAGAGTGTTTGAAGAGCGTGTTTATAGTTTATATCTACATGATGTTTGCTTTCTGAATATGATTCTTTCATTGTCTCCCAAATTTGTATGATCCATCACTAGTGATCATATTGACCATGTGAAGCATTTTGATCCTATGAACCAAAACCATCCAAAACCAATACGATTATGGTTGTTTGTCTCCGGTACTAACCACTGGTTGCCCATCATTATCCACGAACCAAGAAGTATTGCGATATGATTTGAGCATAGTTGAACCTATACATTCCATGATAACAAGTAGTACATTTTTGGCAGGTTTAGTTAACCGGAGTAAAAGGTTGAAACACACAGCAACATACATATACATGCACGTACATGTTTGTATATGGTATATGGTATATTCATGTAGTTACACAGCAGTAATAACTATCAGTGATGCTAGATCAATCTACAGTAGCTTGTGAGAGACAACATATTCACCAACAGAGACCACGGATTGTTGTTTGTCATTGTTATGATTTCCCAGTATCAACCGTCATTGAGCACCACCAACCAATGACCACTTACCAACCAAGCGGTTTCCCGGTGTCAAATGATGTCGAATGCTTTCATTTCCCAATGATGGGTCTGTTTAGCAAATATATAGTTTCCCAATTTCACTAGTAGATTACCAAACTGTTACTGATGGCAATTTCATGCATTTTCCCGTTCCACTTCCATTCAATGATTTTCCCACAATTATTCCCAACTACTTTGGCGAATGGCCGAATTGCGCCAACAGATCTAACTACAAATGACTAAACCATTAGGCACAAGCAGCCCAAGTGCGAAGTAGACAACTCATGGTTCTTCATTTGATCTCAGGGTTATTTCCGCTTCCGGATCCTGTCCTTGGGCTGTGGATACTTCACCCTCGCCCCAGGTGAAACACTCCATTCGTTCCGCCTTGTTCCTGGGTATTTGAATTGGCATGCTTAGTGCTTGCCTATCCTCAGGCGGGAACAGGGCCACTGAAGTCATGACCTCACAACGGGATGAAGGAACTATGGCAACCACTGGAACGAAGAATGCCCTCAACGGGATGCCCAGTTGTTCACCCAGCGTTTCTGAGCTGGGTGAGATTACTGTGGTTCGTAGCAGGTTAACAACAGTTATGGTACCCAGTGACATGGTGAAAAATGCTTCTAGTCATGGTAATGATAAGGATGGTTCACTGCATCACTAACCCTAAGCTGTCTTTTTCCCATCGCGTTGACCACCGTGATCTATATCCAAGCCTTATAGATCACAAGCACCATCATAAAATTCGTAACGTCCTTGCTTTGATGCTTGTTGATGGCAGATGATTGAGCGTGTGGGTCAAACAGTGGCCGTGGCCGCACGAAAGTCAACAGTTTGCAAGGTACAGGTCATCCAAAGGGTTGGTGAACCAACAACGGTGACTCAGAACCGTTGCAATCTTTCCGTGGTTTTGAAAAATCTGGATGATCAGGGTTGACCATTCGGGTAAGAATGGTTTATCGCCAATGAAAGTGCAACAAAGGTTCCCATGATTGATCAGTAGGTGATGAAAAACATAGGTGTACCATACTTGTGACACTTGTCGATTATAATGTGGTTGTAGCGGTTTAGAAGCAGCCATTAAAACAATGAATGAATGAATGTGACCGGTGTTGATGCTTGTAAACCGTGACGCAAAGTTTCATTCTTTGTCAACCACTATGCCCTGGTTATTGACTATCAACCATCACCAAGTATTGTAAGCCATCACTGTGAGCCAGCAATGTACTCACTATCAAGCATTGTGTTTGAGCACCCTTAGCCCTTAACCAACTAAGTATCAATCAGTATAAGCATTATACTGTCATCAACCCTGTTACAATACTCAGTATTGTATTACCGGTAGTTTCTTGAGTTGACTAGACATCATAAACTAATCATGTTATGGTGTAGAAACCACACTACTGGCACTCGGACTATAATCATTATACATTATAATATACTCTGATCATATCTATACAATCAGCAGGGTATAGACGTGCAAACTTCACATATGACTGTTTCTCAAAATGGGGGGGTACCCCTAAAATCATCCAATAGAAACCATTTGCAGCAACAAGCCATCCATAACTTGGTGGTTTCCTATTTTGAGAGACCATCATATGTTCAATGATTCACCATTGAAAACCGTTCCAAGTGGATTTTTTCACCACGGGATTCTCAAAGTGACGCCCGGGCCAGGGCAAGCGTTGTGGGCGTCGTGTGCCTCGATATCGGAGGGAATGGCGATGGATGATCGGACAGTCGAAGAGCCGATTGCTACTCTGGGTTGGCTGGCAAGGGTAGATCAGATTAGATCACTATATGATTATAAGCTCAACCAGTTTGGATCTACGTTTGTTCATGGATGTCAACCTGTAATTTTCACTACTGGTTGAAGTTATATCCAACTGTTGCTTTGTTCGTTACATCCCTGCTGCAGGAATTCCCTACTGGTCGGTTATAATTTTTTATGTATTCAAACCGTGAAAAATCGATCTACTAGTTGCCAACAAGTCTACTTGCTTTTGGTCACCCGTGTTGGAACCGGTGGAACCCATCTTCAGTCATGATGGGTTGGCTTGGTCCCATACCGTGGCTACTATTAAAGGTGGTTGATCTTGATCTATCTTAGTGACAATGGCTTAGGCTCATTTGCAATAGACACGAATCTCATTAGTAGTGGCTAGCCATTAGTATTCGTATAGTGATTACTTTATCCATACTATCAATGAATGGATTTCAATGGTTCTTTTGTTAATCTATTACAATCCATATTTTTGAAGTGATCTGTTGAAGTGATAATGGTTATCAAGTAGGGACTTGTGAGATATCAACGATAAGATAAGGATTACTATTGGCTACGTTCTCGTCAATATTCATCCATCATTAGCTCATAGCCATTACATTAACTTGTTCACGGCGGTGGGCAAGCAATGGTGGCCGATCCACATTTATCATAGTTACTATGAAGATGGCTTATGATGATGGGAAATCCAGCTGTAAAGCTAAACTCAAGACATATTTCATTGCTATGGGTCAATATTAACCAACCAATAATGAGGGATAATAACCAACAAACCCATAGGGAAAACAATGTTTAATAGTGGGCTAATCAGGGGTGCAGGGTGAACTGACCCATAGCCATCTCAGCTATTGAGCTGGTTCAACTCATCGTGGTGACTGCTTCATCAACCATTGGCCTGGCATATGCAGTAGAGGTCGGGGGTATGATCGACCCAACTGAACATGGGACACGAATGGAGAGCATCACAGTTAGATAGATTGCGGATACATGCCAACAGAGAGCGATGATCATAGTCACATTCATGGATTGGGGATCCAAGCAACACTCGTCACAATCCCATGTACAGATTGGGGATGATCAAAGATACAATTTTTGGAATACTGGTTGTTGGTTGGATATAGCTCTTTAAATAGCCTCTAACGGGGGAGCCATTTGGAGCTACCAGGAAGGTTCTAATCAAATGCTAACACCTGAGGAAAAGGGAAATGCGATCAACCATTGATCCTCGCAGAAGCTTCGCAGTCGATCTTCCATGCCCATGCCTCCTGATCGATCTGTTCTTGGAGTCTTGATTCCTTTTAAGCCCGTGCCGAATACGAGGGTGACAAGTTGGTTTATGGCTTATAGTTGGAGTTGGTTGGGGTAGCAAGTTGATGTTCAGGCTAAAGAACTGGGGACGTGCATGTTTGATAAAAGGAAGCTAGCTGATCTGATCAGCAGTTGCAGATCATGGTTGACAATGCTTACCCATTAATTTATTGATGGTTAATCATACCCGGTCACCATTAAGAAATAGCCCTCATGGTTGGATAGAACCTCTGCACGAACCTGGCCATGGAATTGAGCACAAATATCCGGTCAATGATCATGAATGGATACAACCGTCTTACCCACCAAGCATCTACAAACCCACAAGTTGTTATCCATGTTCACATCAGGATTGAATACAACTCTTGTATCATCCGCAAGTGCAATCATGATGATATGGGTTTGTCCAAAGCTATGGTGTCCCCGCAGGTGGTTTCCAGTCTTTTTCTAATGATCGTCCGCCTATCCCTGTGCACCCCTATTGGCTTGTATATGGGTTGGTCCAAAAATATTGTGCCCCAACACTTGGTAGTTTCCCTGGTGCTGGTTATTATTGGATGGATAGTAGGTATCACCATGTAAGGACCAACCTGAGATCTATCATCAAAACGCATGAAACTTTTCTGAGTTCGATCTACTGGGGCCTCGGGAAGTTGTTTCGAGCCATGGATCTAGCCCCTGCGGATTGATCAGCCCAATGGATCTCAGGTGCCACTTGTGGAAGACGGTTGAATGCAACAGGTGAGTTTTGTGACAACCAAACGGTTTCCTGATAGCTAGGGGGTCCCCCCAACGCATCCAAGAGTTTAACCATTGACGTGATCATGTTTAGTAGGAAAGATGTCTAAACCCTCCTTTTTGTGGAGCACACCCATTTTAAGAAAGCGTCAAATGTGCAGTGACGACCAAATGTTTTTTTGGAAATAGAAGCACAATGTTCAGTAACAGCTGAAGTAGAGATTTGTTTAGCTCATACCCATGCACTAGTGCTTGACCCATGTATCATCAACCATCATTTAGCCATCGCGCACGCATGAAGTCTAAGCAACCATTACTCAACCTCCATGAACCAGCTCTTTAATGAATCAGGCATAGACCAATAGTTGTCCTTGTTCGGTGGTGATGACAAGGGACTCAAGGCTCGCGTTTACGCAACTTGCCTGGCAGACTGTCACTGAGTCGATGGAATCGAGATTACTTCGAAGACAAAGACCTTGTTTGGTTGTTGGTTTTGTTGGTTGCTGTCCCCTATATCATGCTATATGCTTAAATCATCCATTGTTAACCATGCTATCGACCTTTTTAGACCTGATTAAACAGTTGTTGTTGGGTTGGTCGGTTGTTGGTGATTGTTGGTGCTAGTTCTTGTTGGTTATTATCCCTTTTGCCAGAAAGACTATGGTTAACCAATCAATCGTTGTTGCCGTTATGGTTTTTTGATAGATGTCTCAGGGTGCCATTCTTAGAAGCACTATGAAGCATCAGTTGAACCCGCTAACGAACCCATTATCGCTACGTACTTTCAACTACCAGCTTGGCTATCAGACAAGCAATTCTTTGGTAATACCAGGCTGGGTTTGAAAAATCATTCTCCTGCTTGCCCTTTTGATTTCCATGGATTTTGCAGGGCTCCAAAGCTTACAAAAGCATCATAGCTTCCATGAATAATGCAGTTCGGAAAATCCACCATGAATAACTACTTCCCATCACGAAGAGCTACGAGCTGCCATGAAAAATGCGGCTTGTAATGAAACTGCGTCAAAAAATGCTGCATTTGAAACTGCGTCGACTCAGCTTGCAGTGCCGGGCCATTCTGGACTGCCCGAGGCCGGGTCCTGGGTTTACCCTGGGGCTACCCACAGCGGCCAGGCACCTTCGCACTGCGTACTGCGCCCCCAAAGCGTAGCCCAGCGCCGCCTCCCTGCTGAAGCCGTGTGGAGATGAACCCTGAGCTGAGTTCAGCCAGGGCTCAACTCATGGCTGGTGTTTCATGATGAGTCAACCATGTTTATGGTTAAGTGGCTAATTGTGAATCATGTTTGATCATGGTTGATCATGTTTGATCATGGTTGATCATGTCTGATCATGGTGATGGTTGATGATGGTTTATGATGATTAGTTCGCACCTGTGCTAGTTCTTTATGAGTAGCCAATAGTTAATAGTGGCTAACTTTGATTGTCTTGAATGTTCAACAATCAATCATCAACATCGGGAATTATTAGCAGCGTATGATTGTATAATCATTTCAGTGATCAGTATGGGTTCATTTCCAGAGCAGCAGCTTATTGATGGCTATTGCTCGTGGATAATAATAGTTTGCTAGTAATTGATAATCAAATTCAATGCAAACAAAGTTTGGTTATATTCTGATGGTTGAAAATCATTGATAGTGCTTACATAAGGTAGAATTGATTTTTGCTCAGTATATAATCAATCATGGTTACTCATGGGTGATGGTCACTTGATGACTCATTCCACAACTAGCAGTGGTTGGCCATATTTAACCCGTCGTCAGATTACCTCTGACAGACTCCCAAAGGATCTTGCCACGCAGGGCGTTGCTTCTGCGCTCATGGGTGATTGAAATGAAAAACATTAATTCCCCATTATGTGACCGTTAAAAATGATCATCGCCGATCATCAATTACATGGTCACTGGTTACGACTTTGATGGGATTGGATGTGCTGATGGATGGTTGACGGGTTATATCACCAACATCCATCACTGTGCGCTGCTGAGGGAACATGTTCATAGAAACTACCAGTCTTATGTGCACCGATGATGTTAAGATTATTTGCCGTCCAGATAGTACTATTAGCAATACTTGTAGTATTACGAACATGGATGCCTTTAATATCATGTTGCTGGATTATCAATGGTCTTCACAGTACTACATGATACTAGTAGTTTCTATGAACATGTTGATCTCATTTACCAGTTCTACTCGATAGTCTTTGGTTGGTTATTGTTTCCACTAGAGAATTAATTTCAAGGTTTCAAACAAATTCAATATGCACAACAAAAATAGCAAATATATAGTACGGCTATATTGGCTAAACAGTTGGAGTTTTAGCAAATGTCAACGAAACAGTTTCTACAAACCACACTGATCACAGTTCTATTTATCCTCAACTTGGGGGTTTCCCTCCATACGCGTTTGCCGGCGTTGCTTGCGCGTCAATGACCCTCTCCAGCGCCGTTCTACCAGCAAAGCAATTCATGGATACTCCATATTGCTGGACAAATCTTGCCGTAAGTATGATAGATGTGTTTTGATGTTCTATTATTTTTTGATCAACTATGTATTTGATTATGTATTTATTTGTGCATGTGTTCATGTATATGTAAATGTGAAATGTGTTTACATAGGGATACTTGTCAGCCAGCTTGAAATGAAAGGTATGTAGTTGTCTGTCTTTATTGTAAGTCCACCACTGTGAAGTCTAGTCAACTGCCCTTTATGGACCGTTGTCAATCCATGAGTGACCCCTATGAACCATTGACCACTTTCAATTAGCTCATGCAACATCATTGACCCTGACTACCCATTGTCAACCAGCTCACTTAACTTACGTCGTTTGAAAACACAAGCATTGAAAAATCAACCGCTATCGCTAAGCACTATGAACCATTTCAACCATGCTCATCCTTTCCTGACTACTGTTGCCATTCTTACCGAGTATAAAAACCATTATCAACAGGTGTTCTTATCAGCCATTATTCACCATCTATGCATCTCATACATATTTCAGGTACCCTATGCACCAGCGAAAAGATCATGTTGACCTGGCTAACTTGCGGCAGCTGCGTTGAGCGCGAAGCTAGTGGACTTGGTGTTCTGTTACTGGTTAGGATACGTTGATGCATTGATACTAGCAGCAGCAGCAGCAGTAGCAGTAGTAGCAGTAGCAGTAGCAGAAGTAGGAGTAGGAGTAGGAGTAGGAGTGGGAGTAGTAGGAATAGTAGGAGTAGTGGCTGCGGGTCAATACCCTGCTACCCCATTGAACATCCCCGAAGAGACCCATGTACTCTGGCTGCTGGGATGTTTTGGATGGACTCTTTTTGACCCACAACCACATTCCATCATTCGTATTATATATGATTAGTATATGATTGTGATTCTTATTATCATACTGTTGGCATAGTCGTATAGTAGTAGATAGTATGATATTAGTATATACTAGATGATATGAGTACATCTCTCTTTCTATTTGTATATGTTATATAGTTCTGATATTGCAATCATCACTTCTTTACATGCTGCAGAACGGCGCCCCCTTTTGCGCGCCGTGGTTGTAGCGTAGGCTCGTCCAATGTCTGGAGTGGACCACAGGAGAGGGGCTGCGGCCTGACGAGAAAACTCGACTGAAGTGATGAACATGGCAAGCAAAAACACATGGCTACGTCCATAGCCATGGTGGTTAATAAATGGCTATGGGTCAATAGTAGTGAATAATAAGCGACTAGTGCTGAATAATAGGAGAATTCTAGCCAACAAGAATGGCTAAACAACTACTGGTCATGGGTTTGTCAATGATGGTACCAAGCATCCAATACTAGCCATTACTACTATTGAAAATCACCAGTTTTTGTGGTACGCCATCTTTGGACAAAGCTTCATGGCAAACAATATTGGGAATATTGGAGTGTAACAGCAAAAATTAACTCAGTATATGGGTTATCAATGGTTATCATGGATCAACCCAATATAAACCATGGATAACCATCGATAGCCAAAATATTATTGGAGTTACTATCATGGATCAACCCTTAGAAACCATGGATATCCATGTATTTTTGGGTATAAACCATGATAAAGCCTGATCCGACCGAGCTACAATTCACCTGGACCGCAGACCTGACCTCGCCGTGGTCCTACTACCGACAGCCGCGTAACAACGAACCATGGCCCGTGGTAATCTTCGTCGATACTGAACCGCAACTGATCCCTTCGGCTGTCCATAGCTGGAGAATCCCTACGGACATCCAAGAACATGTTGTGAAGTTGTCATACTTTCAAGCTGGGTCAATATAAGCCATCCAAAAACGGGGTAGATGAAGATCCCAACAAAGACGAGTGGGGACCTCCAGCCAAAGGAAAATGCGCATTTATGGGATGTTCATTTTGACCCACAGGTATGACATTTACAATCACATGCACATGAGCGCAAGTGCATGTACATGTACATCAAAGTCTTCATGTTTCTCAATATATACGCATGTATATACAGTAATCCATCTAAACCTTTACAGCAACCTACCTCGTGTTTTCACATACATACATATAGTAGTCGATACATAGATGTACAATATATATATATACGCATGTTTACAAAGGTATACTATGTACCTACAGGACATTATACGTACATACTCATGGATGTTCGGGAGCACACCATTTATGGACAACCAACTGCTCTGATCAAACTGCCCGGTGCACTTGCAGCCCGCAAGTCGATCCAGGCTGTTGCATTATCCCTCAGACAGAATCAGTGGTTGGTTACTGCTAAAGCGTGGAAGTTATAGTGGTTAAGCTGGCATGGATGACTGTAGGGGATAGTCGTTCTTAATGGTTGGTTGACGAGCTGGTGCACTGGTATATCATGAGCTGGTATGATGGCACCGCTTCGTACGAGTGTGGGTCACATGTTGGTGCGTTTTTGTTGGCAACTGCTTTGGCAGATCTTCACCTTTGTTCCTTCTTGCTGCGGAGTATACTTCGGGCCTGTGAACCATCAACCATAGAGTTAGGGCCATTGACCTTATGGTTAATAGCGAAAGCAATGGTTAATGATAGGGGAACCAGGGGCACATGGTTTTTGACCCACTGCCATATAGAGCATATAATTAGGACTATTGACCATATGCTTTCAAAGCCCCATTATTATTGGAATCATTCCCTCCATGGCTGATGAAGATTGTTGATTATCAGTGGCAGTACCGCCGCGTGTTCGTTTCCTATACTTATACATCTTTGTGATTCCAGTCATGAAACACGACCTACACCGTGGGACATGAACATTTTCACCATGTTTGATGGCATTGATTAGTAGTGAACACCAGTGTTAAAGCATGGCCTAAGTAGTGGGCGTGAACGTGAACAGGATGAGGGACTAGTCAATGACAACTGGTTCGGTACTCCTTTGGTGATGAATACTCATTGGTAAACATACCTCACCAATGGTGCCTTGCCAAATATCACCGAGTACCGGGGGACGAACCCATGTGTCGGTGTTGGTTCGGTCGTGTTGAGCTGAGGGTAGCAATGGCCATTTGGATCACGTTTCATGTGGTCAGGCCAGGTTTCTGACCGTGCGTGGACTCCAGATCTCACGGTTCCATGCGGTTTACCCGAGTGCTGAACGCATTTTTACGCTGGTCTATTGCTGATTGTTGGTGAATAATGCTTGATGTTGGCTGATTAAATGGTCAGTTGTCACTGATGGGTGATGCTTAATGATAGTTGATGTCATGACTATCATGGTTCAGTATGGGGTAATGACAGTTCATTTGCTGATTATATGCGCATTGTCATAGTCAACCAGCTGGTTCACAGGGCACCACCACCAACATAATCAGTCGATCAGTCGACCGTGATCCCTCCTCAAAGGTGGTTGGTGCTGGTTGGCTAACAAGCTGACAACTTCTGGGTTGAAACTAAGAGTTTGATGCGGGTTGCTTGCTGGTACCAAGATTTTGTTTCCTAACAACCAGTAATCGTCATTAGTTCTTGATGATAAACTGCCCTTGGGGTATGCCTATGTGGTTGAAGCTTTCAGCAAGCGATACTGGGCAGTTTAGTGCCTACTTCTTGGTGGTTCAGCTGATGCTGTGTCGTTCCAGGTAGTTTCAGCTGGAGCTGAATCACGGGTTTGTTGCAACCTCGGTCATAAGTTGGTGTAACTGCTCATGGACAGAAGTGATGTAAGATTCTCAGCTGATGATTTTCAGTCACACAAAGAGTATTAGCTCATAATCAGCAAGTACTAGGTTGACATCGCCATGTATTAGCACATGGGTTAGTCTGACAATCACGGAAAATAGTACCAACTGATGGCTATTGAATCCACAGCTTTTTCAGCTACATGTACAGCTGACAGGAATGATTATCGCTGATGCAGTGCGTAAACCAACATACTTTCCAGGACAGAGTTGGTGATTGTGATAATTAACTATTATCATGGTGATTGCTAGTGAATCATATTAATGATAGCTAGTTGCTATGATTAACTGATATCTAGTTGCTAGATATTACTGATGATGAACTGATTATCAATTGACGGATGATAAAGTAATTGCAGCCATCCGGCGGCTTGGCAACACTCGGAAACCACTGAAGCATGCATATTCTCGTTGACAAATGACCTCCGCCAAAGGCTTGCTACGATCCCTATGATTCCTTGTTTGAAATTTGTTGAGTATTGTTGGTGATAGATATTTCTTGAATATTTCTTGATATTGCTTGTTTGGTTGCTTATTGTTCTATATTGTTATGTATCCAGTCGGTTGTTCTACTGCTGTATCACCGATCTGCCAGCAACAGCTTCCATGCCGCCACCATCTGGAGCCCCTTCGCCATCCTCTCCCTAGCGAGAGCACTGCGGGAGCACAGTGCTAATGCTCGGCTTCTCAGAGAGTTTGCAGCGAATAAAATGTTTATGAGAATGGTCCTACTATAGTAGTAACCATTGATCCATATGATCATTATGGTAATGATCATTATGGTAATGATCATTATGGTAACCATAATCCGTCAGAATGGTCCTGGTATGGTAAAAATGAGAAGATAGTTATAGTCAATGCGTTGCCGGTTATGATTGCCATAATGATCCATAGTGATCCATAATGATCCATATGAACTATTAGCAACCTATCACCATGTTTTGTCATATTGGGTCCCATTGTCAAATTGTTGCTCTTGATCAGTGGTGGTGATTGTCAATTATATGCTATAATAACTGGCAGTGGTTGATAGGTTGATGAACCAATAGTGCTGTTAATCATTATGGTTCAACCCACTGCTATTGTCAACCACTATGCTTTTGATCAGTGGTGATAAGTTGTGAAATACCATGATGGTTGACAACTACATCGATGCGCAGCATCAACTTTTGATATGGTTCGTGATGACCATCACAACTATTGATCATGTTTAATCATGATCAGTGATGATCAATCATGGCTCATAGTCGTTCATGATTGTTGAAAACCGTCAAAGTCGTTTATAATGAATGGATAAGACTGGTTGATAAAATTGGGTTACTCACAACATTATGATCGATTGATGAATAAGGAAAATGCTATGATGGTTTGTGCTTCATGATGGTTGCTCCTAAACATGAACTTACGGATCATTATCAACATCCATCAGAACCACCTGGCAACATTGGAAAAAACCTGGGGGTTTTCGAGTCAAAAATGACTAGCTTTTGATCATGTTTGTCTTCATCAGTGGATAAGCAATGATAGTCGACCATACTAGTCAAGTAGCTAAGCAGCCAGCTGTAGTGATCAGTGAGAACCAACGAAAACCACATGCAAAACACTAGCGTTTGCAATGATAACCTGCCAAGGCTTTTGTTGCGCAGCTGCATGTCCTTGCGAGCCTACAAGCAAGCTGTGAGTCTTGATCCTACCATGTTAATGACTTGATCGGTGAATGCTTGGAGAACAAAAGAGATATCGGGAAGCAGCGGCTGAAGCAGCTCATCTGTCAATCAACAAAGACATGCTTAGATCAAAAGCAGCTTAGCAAGGCCACATGGCTGAAGCTCAGGAACAGCTGCCTACCAAACCGGCAAAGATTTTCACGACAAGAATTGTAAAAAGTGACGGGTGATGGGATAGACGTTTGTTTGAATATCCATCTATCGATTGGTGATTGCGAACTGATGCTGTTTCAAGTTGCTAGCCTACCTGGCATGATCATCGCATTGCTATTCTGCTACCCAAACAGTCTTTTGATGTGAACTTATGGCTGCTTGACTCATTGCAAAGTATCCTTAAAGATTTGAGGTGAGGATTCAGACCGCTCAGAACTGATTGTCAGCGAAGCAGCGAGCCCTTTGTGCTATGCAGTGATCTCGCCTGATGTGCCCCTTGTGTCCTTGCAAAATTTGGCCGATTGTTGGTTTCGTGCAGCAGCACGAACGCAGCAATGTCCCAAATCGCGTTAGCCTGTGGCGGTTGGATTGTCCTCATTACTACAACAATCTTTAATCACTATGAATCACCGGTGAGCATCCCCGTGAAACTATTTGTTTCCCTTTGACCTTCATCAACCACAACCATTAGTTCACCATGAATACCAGTATTAACTAACTAACTGACCATCAATGAACCACCGATCATTGAAAAGCTGATATACCCACCTGCTCAGATCGCTTCCGCGAATGCAAGACGTTGCAACATGACTCGGCCAGCGATGAATCGATTTATTCGCTAGGGAAAAAACGAAGCCTTGGGCGTTTGAGGCTGGGCTCATCAGGGGCTGGGCGGAATGCTAGGTGATGAAATTTTCATGGCTAAGGGCTTGGCAAACAAGGATAAGTAATGAGGATGACTAATGTTGATAAGGTGGTTGATTGATCGTGAACTGTTAGGTTGACAAGGTGTTCAACGTATGTTTGATGATTGTTGCTGATGATTAATTAAAAATGATTACAACTATACTGAGCACTGAATGTTGAAGATGATGGTTCATACTGATATTTAACAAAACTTCCGAAGTGCAAGGAAAACTCCATAATTGGTCGCGCCACCGGTTGAATGGTTTGCCTGCAGGTACCATCCCTGAAAGCATCCTCCAAATGATCAGCCGCTGAATACAGACACGATTTTTCTGCCGTAGCTTCACTGGGTGTTGAATCGCATCAGCATCAGCATGCCTTAGGTTTCTTGTGGACCGGATACACTGCGAGTAAGCTAAGACACTGCGACCTATCTGTCACCCTGATGAGACACACCAAGCGCGAAGAACATGACTGGAAGACATGATTGACACATGCAGCTGGCGAAAGCTGGGTCCATGGCGTGGCCCTGGGAGTCATCAGGTGATGATAGAACTCATGCAGACCACCTTGCCACAACTTGCTCGGACAAAGCTGGGGGGTTCTCAAGTCATAGGGGACCCCCCTAATCATCCAGTTAGGGAACAGGGTGCCATAGAATAAATTTCAAGAGGATAGTTTAATATAGTTTGATATAGTTTGATATAGTTGTTTAATTAATCTAGTTTATATCGTCGTTTATTAGACCCCCCAAAATCATGTAATTATAGTAATTAATTATACACCAATCAATTATAGTAATACACCAGCCGACCCCATTGGTTCGATGTCGCTGCCTCAGCTCCTGGAACCCTCGTACCGTGACCTGTGACGTAACGCCATCGCTGCATCGCTGCATCGCCCAGCTGGTTTGCATCGACCTTGGAGACGCTAACACCCGTGGAGCCCCAATGGTTGGGCAATGCTTCCAGCAGCTTCACATCATCGGTTTTAGCCATGAAGAGCTATGATAAATAGGGGGTGAATTACAATCAAGGCGGTTCATAAATATGAATCTCAAAATAAAGATCAGTAAATAGTAAGACGATTCGACAGAAAGGCGATTGGTTTCAGAATTTGATGTCAACTTGAGAAGGTGGTATCAAAGACCCTGGTATCGCCAATGTCCTGATAGCATCGATGCCATCAACCACTGGTAAGCTCTATGATTGGCACTTATCCAGTGGTCAATAAGTCACTTTTATCAACCATCATAAATCAGCCTCTCAGCATCATGAACCAGCATTTAGCTAAGAATCAGCTCGAGATTTCCCCAAAGCCCTTGCAAATCAACCAATAAACCAGCGCCATTTCGCCAACAACTTCCCGTTGCAGCCGCGAACGCTTCGCATCTCACGACGCCATGGGAAAGCGCAAAGGAAAGGGCAAAGGCAAAGGTGCGGAGTCCAGGGCAGAATCCCAGGCGGTGGTGAAGCGAACTGGAAACCGTGGGCTGAGGATTGGTTATTGATGGGGTTTGTGTAGATTGATATATACTAACATGGTTGATTAAGCTATTAATGTAAGTTACAGTGATGGTTTCAGATTTTGATTCTTATAGCTTTGGTGTTGGTATGAAAATTATAGGCTCCCAGTAGCTGATATATGTTCCGGAGGTTACAATGCCAAAATCGGCTGGGTTCATGACCATAGGATTGATATATATAGGTTAACTGGGTTGATGACATGGTTGTGCCATGGTCAGCCTTTGGTTGTTATAGCTCAACCATCAACAGTTCTGGTTATTCACTCTAGTTATTGGTTGATTATGCTGATTTTTGGAGGTTGTACCAATCATACCCTATGGTGGCGTGAAACTGCTAGTAGCATAGGCACAACCACAGGCAGTCTAGGTACAAGACTGAACTTTTGGTAGAATCTAAGGGGTAATCGGAGATCCCAACCATCACAAATTACCATACATGATGACAATGGACGCGGTCATTTGGGTTGGGAAATCACTCTACACAGCTTAAGAGCATTGTGCAGTGGTTCATGTTGCTATAGCATAATGGTGGGTGAAATGATAGTCCATGCTAATGCTTCGTGGTGGTCATCCATGATTTTGGCAAGTGACAAGAATCTTGGCCATCCGTTCATTCTAGAAGTGCTGCATATCGTAGTCATGATCATGTTTTTTGTAAACAATCAAGACCGACAACAGTTTCAGTGAACAACAACATTCAATGGCGCTCAGTCATTTTGGCTTTGGTCATAGCACTGCTTCTATCATTGACTTTGACAAGGCGTAGCAATGGTGAAGAGTATGTTTGATAAGTTGCTGATGGTCAATGATAGGAAGTAGCGGTGTTGGCACTGGTTACGACAAAGCTTCCGAACCTTCAGAATGGATCATGATTTCGTAAAGAATGGCTCCGTTTGTTGATTGCAGTTTGTCATGGTTCGTAATCATCCTTCATAATGGGCACTGATGATTGCTGATTGGGCCAATAGTGGAGGTATGAACGTTAGGAAATCCCACTATATAGTTGTTCAGAACTCTTGTTTGCAATCATCAATCATCAATGATTGCCTGTTAAAATGTGTGCAACAGTCATTCTGACTAAGCGCTGTGATGAAACTTGTTGATGAACAAATGGCTTGATCATGAAAATAGCAGCTTCAATTTCCATTGATACCATCAAACATGTCTTGTTTTCCCATCTTTCACCTTTGAAATAAACCCAACGACTTGTGGGCAGGGCATGGCCGCGGGGAACAATCACACCCAGGCTAGTGCGGATTCTGGTGACTAGCAAACATACACTGACTCCTAGTGCCGGAGCAATGACCAGCAATTGTTGGCAAAAATTGACCATCATTGCCATTAATTGAGGTTGTCGCTGGGAGATCCAGCTACTAATAGTCGTTAGTCAGAGTGAATTACCAGAGGATAGCAAGCAACAATGATGGTTGATTATAGTTGAATAGCTGGGAATACCGTCATAATGGAAGTTTTCAATGAATACGGATCTACCATGATCTGCCATAATAGTATCACAATATATATATATATATATATGTATATGTTCATTCTCATAGCCCACGTTGGCATCATCGTAGCCACCATATTTTTTACATTAACATGACAGTACCTGTTCTTTGTAGAATTCTACACTGCTGTTGGATTCTTGTAATTCATTGTGCAGCTAAGTAGTAAAGGGGCTCGAGGCCTTATAGTATTGATATGAATGTTTGATTGTAGTAGGGCGGTTGTTAGCCCCTTGGCCACTTATTGTTGAGAGGTAGGCCAACCTCGCCTACAATAAGTCGTACTACCAAGCTCCCACGAGGCGCGCGAAAGAAGAGAAGGCAGATGGAAGAAGGTGCTGCGACGCGAGTTCTTGCAAGGTCTGTGGACATCCAAGAAGTGGGAATGAAGCATTGGCCAACCGCCATAGACCATAATGAACTCATGGAAAATAGCCCAAAGCTCCTTAATTGATGACTAGTTGATGATTGATAAATAGCTGCTTGATTGTCATTGCTTCAATGGTTAATCATGTGATCAGTATCTATGTACCATTGTCCACCAGCTGTTTTCCATTGTCCCCCATTGATATCTATGGATCACATGTATTGTTTCATTATATATCCATCTACGCGATCAGTATCACCAGGACAATACCATCTATCTCCCCCGATCATTACATCAGTATCTATCTAATTACCATTATATACTCAAACTTGGTTCCCCAACAAGCGGAGAGAGGAGGGAGTTTGTGGTGGGATGTTTTCTCCAAGTCAAGCGTTGGTGTGGACACTCAGAGCCATGGGGCCAGGGGATAGCCCTGAATGGTTGGTGATTGTTGGTCAATCATTGTTAGTTCATGGCACCGATATGTTGATTGGTTAATGATGTTCAGCTGGTTGTGAATCAAATGATAGTTGATGATTGATGTTTAATAATGACTGTCAATGAGTGATCCTGAGTCATCTTGGCCACCATTTTGTGATTTCCAAGGCTAAGCAAGTTAAAGAATGTCAAAATTCAGAACTGCCAACTAGTTGATCTACGTTATAGCTTAACCAATTGGGTAACTGGAACTTGGCTAGAAGTTGCTAGTTGAACTTCCTGGTTAACATTCACGTGCTACTTCCGAGGGTGGCCCGCACCAGGATGAAGCATCAATCACCAGGTACCAGCAGCCATGATTTGCCATGACAAGCCATGATTGCCGTTGTAGAATAATGATGATTAACAATAGCAGCATCATGATTTACCATTATGGTCGATGGTAATAAGTAATGGTAGATCGCGATTCTCAACGATTATGTTCAACGGATTCACCACGGTGATTGCTTTTTGTTTCCTGGTTGCTGGTTTTGAACATTTTTTGTTTTCCCTAGTAATTAAGTAGTGATAAATAGTTCGTTGACTCATATTTTTCATAGGAATGGTTCAACCGCCAAGCAGTTAACCATCATTGAGCTGCCTCCCACATTTTGGATGCTTGGTGTGTTGCATTTTCGCGGTCAGGTGATGAACCACCGAAGAAGAGAGGCTGCGGTGTAACCGATTCGCTGGTGGTGTTCTGGTGAAGCCCAGGGTCCCGCTAATGGGTTGACCAGACCACGCATGGGTTGATAAGAACCTGAAAGTTTGCGGTTGCACGGATGATTGAAAAATCGGTGAAGGATTCTGGTGATTTCAATTGGTGGCCACGGTACACCAGATTTCAAAGTCTCACCCGCACATTCTTTAAAAGGATCCTTCTTTTTTATTTTTGTGATAAAACTTTATGGGGGATGATTTGGAATACATGTTCATCCATCAAAAGTACTGAGAGCCGCACCCATCACCTTCCTTTTCCCCCAAGAGCTCTCCAGACGTTGGATCTATTATACACGTTTCTTTTTGGACTGTGTGCTCCTCACAACCGATCTTTGATCAATGGTCAAACAAGATCTACATTGACACTACCCTTCTATATAATCAGCCAACCACCCCAACGAATCAAAATTTTCCGCAGATATGAAATGGAATGTAATGCTGATGGATCCGTGCGTGACAACCCACCTGAACAATTTGCATCTGCTTGTGTATCAAAACTCCGAAGCATTCAAACCTGCCGATTCAGTGGCCCATCAAATACCGCCCTGTTACCTTTCCACAAAATGGGTAAATAGATTGAACCATTCGGTGTTCCTGTAACATTGCAAACGTAGTCTTAAACCAGACAGGTTAATTATCCTGGTCATATACTCAGTAGTTTATGATTGTTTCACTGTCATACTTCAGGGGATCTACAATTTTCTCCCGCCAAAAAAATAAGAATGTTGGGGCTGATAAAGAGCGTTGACGCTGATAAAGAGCGTTGACGCAGATAAAAAAAAACGTTGAGGCTGATAAAGAACGCCCCAATTGGGGCTGCTAAAGAACGCTAGGGTTTATGAAGAGCTGCTAAAGAACGTTGGGGCTGATAAAGAACGTCAAGGTTGTAAAGAACGTTGGGGGCTGATAAAGAACGTTGGTTTTGGGTCCTGGATCTAAATAAATCCACAGTGTACCTGCCCGAACACCCTCCACATTCTTTTTGATTTATCTCACCTGGCCAGGCAAATCAGTGGTTACAAACATCTCTACAAACCTAAAAAGAATGATCGATAAAGAACGTTGGCAAAAACACAAATGTTTCAGGTTTGGGCTTCAACGGGGCTCACTTCCCCATTCTTTATAGGCATCATTCTTTTACTTTTTTTTCACCCGACAGCCTCGAGTGTGCGCAAGTACGCACGCAAACTATTTTCCTAAAAAACTATGCGTCCGTTCCAGAACGTGGAACACGCGAAAGAACGTCGTACCTGATACGGAACGATGGACCTGATAAAGTGAACGATGGACCTGATAAAGAACGATGGACTTGAAAAGGCACGATGGACCCCGATAAAAAAACGCTGGACCCCGATAAAGAACGGTGGACCCTGATCAAGAACATGGACCTGACAACGAACGATGGACCTGATAAAGAACGATCAGACTGCAGTAGACACCCACGGTCATACCCCCAAGAACCTGATGCTGCAGAACCGCTTTCAACCTGTTGACCCTGCCTCAGAACCATGCACTACCTGAAGAAGCGCCAGTAGGTCCAGCACACAACTCCCAGAAAATTTTCTGGATATACCAACATTGATTGTTGCGTTCATTGTCACTTGCCTATTATTAGCTCTACACTTGAGCCACACTCTTGCAATCGAGACCACCATGTGACACACATCCCAACACCCTGGCTCGGCAAAGGCCCAACTGGGTTGCACAAACTACGTAAAATGATGTTGTTTGATTGATCCTTTCTTGGTACACTAATTGGTCAGGTAATCCAGTTGGCAATGAACCAATGTTGGAACGTTAAAGCAAAAGTCTTCACTAACCAACATTCTCTCTTCGGGGTTTCTAAGGCTTGGATTTTTTTCGATGAGCAGAGCTTTCAGATGCTCCAGCTCAACCACAAGTTGTTTCACAACCCTTCGCAACTCCACCGCCATCTTTGAGCCAGCTTGCGAACTCACCCAAACAAAACCATTTTTTTTGCATCAATTTCGCGATAAAGAACGATGAATGAGAAGGTTGGAAAAGAATGCGATGTCAAGGTTTCGAAGATTGGTTGGTTAGTGATCAACTCATGCTCCTGGACGGTGACTTCATGCGCACACGCGGGAGCTTAGGAGCCCAATGATGGCTCATACTGTGGGGGTAGGGCTTCCCGGCAATTGCCAAAAACAGATGGCGGAGGTATGAACACTCCAAAACGATCATTTTGGCATCGCTTGCTATGCCCCCATTCGATGGACATACCCATGTGAGAATGGGCCATAACCAACCAGACCTAAAAAAGCTCGTTTCAGGGGTAGTTTGATTCTGTATGTTTTGTTTTGTTATGTTATATTATTTTATGTTATGTTATGTATTGTATTGTAATGTACTGTACTGTATTGTGTGGTGTTGTGTTGTGTTGTGTCGTATGGTCTTGTCTTGTCTTGTATTGTGTGGTGTTAGTTGTGTTGTGTCGTGTCGTGTCGTGTCGTGTTGTGTTGTGTTGTGTTGTAGTTTGATGCAATGCAATGCAATGCAATGCAATGCAATGCAATATCATGTAATATCATGTGATGCGACGCGACGTGACGTGACGTGACGTGACGCGACGCGACGGGACGTGACGTGACGTGATGTGATGTGATGTGATGTGTGGTAATGTATGTAGTGTGTGTGTGTGTGTAATGCATGTAATGCATGTAGTACATGCAACGCATGTAATGTACGTTATGTATGTATGTATGTATGTATGTATGTATGTATGTATGTATGTATGTATGTATGTATGTATGTATGTATGTATGTATGTATGTAATGATGTAATTTAATGTCATACAGTGTAATGTGATGTGATGTGATGCGAGGTGATGTGAGGTGTTGTGATGTGATGTATGAAATGTATGCAGTGTATGGAATGTATGCAGTCCATGTAATGTATGTAATTTAATGTTATGTAATGTATATACTATATGCAATGTAGTGTAATGTAATGTAAGGTCATGTAATGTATTGTGATGAAATGCAATGCAACGTACTGCTATGTTTTCTGTATGCAAGTATCTGAGTGGTATATATTTTTTTGCATTTACTTCATGGGCATAAGGGCTGCGGAACAGATTTAAAAGTATTGACATGGGTCAAAGAGTATGTATGTTTGTTTATCTATTGACAGTGTAGACTTACTCGGCAAAATCCGCGAAAGGTTCGCGGAAGGCACATGACCGGCTAGAGAAGAATGGCTCAGCGCGGCTTTTGTCCGTAGAAGTTGCCCTTTGAGGCTGGGCATCATGGCAATGGAGCGTGTGCTTGATCAGGACTGGGGAGCTGATTGCCAGATGATGCCATTTATTGACTCCTCACGTCTTGTTCCCGCTCCCCGCGGCACAGAATTAACAGGACTACTTTCGCAGAAGCAATGCTTGTCGTCAAGGTCAATTGTACATGACTTTGCTGTTCGATTGGCAGAGAAAGAGACCATATCTTCTGCGTGCTTCTCGTTCATGAGACCATACCTTCACCTTCCTGTACGACTGGCAGAGAAAGTTCCTCGGCGAGCTCAAGGGAGACCCTTTGGGCCAGGTGCATTGTGGAGCGCGGCGGGCACGCAGGTACGTGAAGATCACCCGTTGCGTGCCCGATCTGTCTGCAGCAAGAATACGTGGGCGTGGATGTGCCCATGTGCAGCAATTGGCACACTGCGTGCGCTGCCTGAGCCGCCAATCTGGTTGGCAATCTCGAGCACATGATGAACAGGAATCAAAACTGGGATGGCGCTTCCAACTCTTGCGACCGATCTTCGAAGCTGGATGAGGATGGCAGATGCTTTCAACCACGAAGCCCCCGTCAGTTACCATTCCACTGACCACTCATGAACCACCATGAAGCATCATTGGCCATGAGCTGATCACTCTCCGAAAAAAGAACAAGACAAATCAGCCAACCAAAAAATGAGACGTTTCTGTTGTTGACAAGTCAAATAATATTACCAATGAAGATCAATGAAATGACCATGAACAGCTTTACATTGATTACTCGCAGTTTAACCATTGTCAACCAGGACTGGCCATGGTTAGCCCAGATGTTCACATGGCTGACATTGGCACAGGCAACGAGAAAGCACAGGCCAAAGAAGCAGCCAAGGCACGTTTGCGGCCTGGTCGGTTGTGCGACCAAGGATGGTGAAGGGTAGTTGATTCACGGCAGGCCCCCCTTCACAAACCACCATCAAGTTTGCCAGAAAAAGGAGCAGTTGCATTTGGGAATGCCATTACCAATAGAAACGAAATCTGGAGATGGCAACCATGTTTGGTTGGTTGCTTGTTTGGCTGGTCAGATTTGAAAAAAAAAGAGCAACAACAATCGGCAAGATGAAAGCAAAAATTAAGAGGAATATTGCACTTACAACTGGTTGTTTGACCATGTTGTTTGCTGCGAAAGGTGAGCAGGAAGCGGGTTGGATTTTTTAAAGCTGGCGGCTGGCGAACAGTGATTGAGAATAATGAACAACCAACCCCACTGTGAATCATGCTGTATTAGCACTTCAACAAGGTTGGTGTAATGAACGGCAATTCCCAACAAAGATGTTTTTCCTTGATTGACGATGCCAGGTGATAACAATGACCGCATCTGTCAGCATGCAAAAGTGGATTGCACATTTCCCACGTTGCAACTGCGCCTTGGAACAAGCCAACATGCAAAACGCAACATCGAGCAGGCCATGAATAAAAAAATCCCAATTGAGAGACCACCCAATTCTACCCTTGGCATTTAGGTAATCCTACTCCCCAAGTCATGACCTCTTACCCATACATACTTTGTGATTTACCAACTCAAGCATTAAGGGATCTATTAGCAACTGGATTTCCCATTACTGGGGGTCAAATCTACCATGTTTGGCAATGTTTTGGCTGAGCGAAGCAGTTGGTGCCAAAGCCGTGGCGATTCTGCCGCTTCAGAAATGCCACAGGTAGTCGAAACTTCAACCTACGTGGGACACCATGCAACAAACAAGCCAATAACAACCATGGGATCAGGTTGAAGTAACCAATGGCTGTAACAACAGTAACTATTTGGACCCCGTGGTTAACAAAAACGGAACCGCCACGCACAAGCAACCAGACCCCGGGATCAGGCTGCTGCTGAAGCTGCTCGTCGTGAAGAAGAATTGAAGCAAGAGGACCGGCTGTGGTCCGAGGAGCAGCGATGGCCAATGGTTCCCAAAGTGGATGATTGCTGGCTGGTTAAATGTTCGTAGTGGTCAATGATTGGTGGGATGAGTGATGTCTACTGATCATGGCGAAGTGCGTTGTGAACAGTTGGTTTGAGAATACTTCCAGACGATTCATAAATTCGACATGGCTGCAAATTGGACATGGCTGCTGCCTGTTGCATTCCCGGCTGGTGTTGCAGAGGAGCCATCAGAAGTACCCCGAAGCAGCGGTGCTCTTTCCATCTGAAACTGATCACCAAAAGCAGTGATGAGGTTTTCCATTTACGGACATCCGAAATTTTGTTTGTTTTCCATCTCAAAGCTTCGAGTGGTGGAGTATCGATGAATGCATCCAAGAATTCAGAATCATTGTTCTTTTCTGTCCTCGTGATGAAGCCATTTATCATAAATTATCTCAAAAGTTTGGTGGTGAAGTATCCTTTTTATGGGTGATCCTCACAGCAGTGGTGGAATTCTTGCGCGCAGCCACGGACAGTCGACCAGCGATGAAGTTTCCAGTAGTCAAGTTACATTCACCCTGGGATGGGTCGGTGGTACCCGGTTGGTTGACTTTTCCCTGTGTCAAGCAATGCCCATGAACGACCTAGTCTCCCTATCCACACTTGCTAGGAAAGTGATGAAAGATGATAGTGGTTGATTATTGGTCAATGAATGAGTCAATGATGGTTGAAGATGTTGCGTAAATGGTTCTTTGCCCACCAACGAGAAACTGACTATCAACCAGAGCCACGATCAACCGCAAAGATCATCAAGCAGTTGCTACCATAACCACCAACCAGTACTGGCCACTGGCGAACAAGTTGGCCAAAATCAGTTTACCGTGTTACACATCAACCTTGGTTTACCTAAACGAATCTCCCAGACACCATGTTCCATCATCATTAAGCAGTGCGGTAAGCATGTACTCATGATGAACCACCGAAAGTGTTGACCATTCTTGTTGGTTTCCTCGACTAATCATGTTTGCGCACTGTCACCACAACCTTAATACATTGTTAGAGTGGTTGATAACCAGTATCATCCATGGATATATCAGGATAAGACATGGTCAATATGGATTATTTGATCAACTAACCATTTGTTCTTCCATGATTGATCACACAATAGTGGTTACCAACAGTTCATGATGTTCATGATTTTGGCAAGAGTTACATGAGTAAAAGTGTAGCAAGTGTCAAGCATCAACGATTCTAATCATCAAACCACCAGTAACCACTATGAACAAGCATGTTAATCCATAAATCGCTCACTTTCATCAGTCCTTGCAATGTGGTATCCCCCAGTTGTAGGTTTATAACCCAGCTCTAGTGAGACGTACCAGCGTGGAAGTTTTCTGTGAACTAATGTAAGTTAAACATTGATAACCCCCATAACCAACCATAATCAACAATGAGCAACCATAAATCAACCATGATCAACCATAAACCAACCATAAATCAACCATGATCAACCATAAACCAACCATAAATCATCCAAAACCAACCATAAACCAACCATAAACCAACCATAAACCAACCATAAATCAACCATAAACCAACCATAAACCAACCATAAATCAACCATGATCAACCATAAACCCACCATAATCAACAATTATCAACCATAAGTCAACCATAAACCAACCATAAATCAACCATAAACCAACCATAAATCAACCATGATTCAACCATAAACCAACCATAAGTCAACCATGATCAACCATAAACCCACCATAATCAACAATTATCAACCATAAGTCAACCATAAACCAACCATAAGTCAACCATGATCAACCATAAACCCACCATAATCAACAATTATCAACCATAAGTCAACCATAAACCAACCATAAGTCAACCATGATCAACCATAAACCCACCATAATCAACAATTATCAACCATAAGTCAACCATAAACCAACCATAAGTCAACCATGATCAACCATAAACCCACCATAATCAACAATTATCAACCATAAGTCAACCATAAACCAACCATAAGTCAACCATGATCAACCATAAACCCACCATAATCAACAATTATCAACCATAAGTCAACCATAAACCAACCATAAGTCAACCATGATCAACCATAAACCCACCATAATCAACAATTATCAACCATAAGTCAACCATAAACCAACCATAAGTCAACCATGATCAACCATAAACCCACCATAATCAACAATTATCAACCATAAGTCAACCATAAACCAACCATAAGTCAACCATGATCAACCATAAACCCACCATAATCAACAATTATCAACCATAAGTCAACCATAAACCAACCATAAGTCAACCATGATCAACCATAAACCCACCATAATCAACAATTATCAACCATAAGTCAACCATAAACCAACCATAAGTCAACCATGATCAACCATAAACCCACCATAATCAACAATTATCAACCATAAGTCAACCATAAACCAACCATAAGTCAACCATGATCAACCATAAACCCACCATAATCAACAATTATCAACCATAAGTCAACCATAAACCAACCATAAGTCAACCATGATCAACCATAAACCCACCATAATCAACAATTATCAACCATAAGTCAACCATAAACCAACCATAAGTCAACCATGATCAACCATAAACCCACCATAATCAACAATTATCAACCATAAGTCAACCATAAACCAACCATAAGTCAACCATGATCAACCATAAACCCACCATAATCAACAATTATCAACCATAAGTCAACCATAAACCAACCATAAGTCAACCATGATCAACCATAAACCCACCATAATCAACAATTATCAACCATAAGTCAACCATAAACCAACCATAAGTCAACCATGATCAACCATAAACCCACCATAATCAACAATTATCAACCATAAGTCAACCATAAACCAACCATAAGTCAACCATGATCAACCATAAACCCACCATAATCAACAATTATCAACCATAAGTCAACCATAAACCAACCATAAGTCAACCATGATCAACCATAAACCCACCATAATCAACAATTATCAACCATAAGTCAACCATAAACCAACCATAAGTCAACCATGATCAACCATAAACCCACCATAATCAACAATTATCAACCATAAGTCAACCATAAACCAACCATAAGTCAACCATGATCAACCATAAACCCACCATAATCAACAATTATCAACCATAAGTCAACCATAAACCAACCATAAGTCAACCATGATCAACCATAAACCCACCATAATCAACAATTATCAACCATAAGTCAACCATAAACCAACCATAAGTCAACCATGATCAACCATAAACCCACCATAATCAACAATTATCAACCATAAGTCAACCATAAACCAACCATAAGTCAACCATGATCAACCATAAACCCACCATAATCAACAATTATCAACCATAAGTCAACCATAAACCAACCATAAGTCAACCATGATCAACCATAAACCCACCATAATCAACAATTATCAACCATAAGTCAACCATAAACCAACCATAAGTCAACCATGATCAACCATAAACCCACCATAATCAACAATTATCAACCATAAGTCAACCATAAACCAACCATAAGTCAACCATGATCAACCATAAACCCACCATAATCAACAATTATCAACCATAAGTCAACCATAAACCAACCATAAGTCAACCATGATCAACCATAAACCCACCATAATCAACAATTATCAACCATAAGTCAACCATAAACCAACCATAAGTCAACCATGATCAACCATAAACCCACCATAATCAACAATTATCAACCATAAGTCAACCATAAACCAACCATAAGTCAACCATGATCAACCATAAACCCACCATAATCAACAATTATCAACCATAAGTCAACCATAAACCAACCATAAGTCAACCATGATCAACCATAAACCCACCATAATCAACAATTATCAACCATAAGTCAACCATAAACCAACCATAAGTCAACCATGATCAACCATAAACCCACCATAATCAACAATTATCAACCATAAGTCAACCATAAACCAACCATAAGTCAACCATGATCAACCATAAACCCACCATAATCAACAATTATCAACCATAAGTCAACCATAAACCAACCATAAGTCAACCATGATCAACCATAAACCCACCATAATCAACAATTATCAACCATAAGTCAACCATAAACCAACCATAAGTCAACCATGATCAACCATAAACCCACCATAATCAACAATTATCAACCATAAGTCAACCATAAACCAACCATAAGTCAACCATGATCAACCATAAACCCACCATAATCAACAATTATCAACCATAAGTCAACCATAAACCAACCATAAGTCAACCATGATCAACCATAAACCCACCATAATCAACAATTATCAACCATAAGTCAACCATAAACCAACCATAAGTCAACCATGATCAACCATAAACCCACCATAATCAACAATTATCAACCATAAGTCAACCATAAACCAACCATAAGTCAACCATGATCAACCATAAACCCACCATAATCAACAATTATCAACCATAAGTCAACCATAAACCAACCATAAGTCAACCATGATCAACCATAAACCCACCATAATCAACAATTATCAACCATAAGTCAACCATAAACCAACCATAAGTCAACCATGATCAACCATAAACCCACCATAATCAACAATTATCAACCATAAGTCAACCATAAACCAACCATAAGTCAACCATGATCAACCATAAACCCACCATAATCAACAATTATCAACCATAAGTCAACCATAAACCAACCATAAGTCAACCATGATCAACCATAAACCCACCATAATCAACAATTATCAACCATAAGTCAACCATAAACCAACCATAAGTCAACCATGATCAACCATAAACCCACCATAATCAACAATTATCAACCATAAGTCAACCATAAACCAACCATAAGTCAACCATGATCAACCATAAACCCACCATAATCAACAATTATCAACCATAAGTCAACCATAAACCAACCATAAGTCAACCATGATCAACCATAAACCCACCATAATCAACAATTATCAACCATAAGTCAACCATAAACCAACCATAAGTCAACCATGATCAACCATAAACCCACCATAATCAACAATTATCAACCATAAGTCAACCATAAACCAACCATAAGTCAACCATGATCAACCATAAACCCACCATAATCAACAATTATCAACCATAAGTCAACCATAAACCAACCATAAGTCAACCATGATCAACCATAAACCCACCATAATCAACAATTATCAACCATAAGTCAACCATAAACCAACCATAAGTCAACCATGATCAACCATAAACCCACCATAATCAACAATTATCAACCATAAGTCAACCATAAACCAACCATAAGTCAACCATGATCAACCATAAACCCACCATAATCAACAATTATCAACCATAAGTCAACCATAAACCAACCATAAGTCAACCATGATCAACCATAAACCCACCATAATCAACAATTATCAACCATAAGTCAACCATAAACCAACCATAAGTCAACCATGATCAACCATAAACCAACCATAAACCAACCATAAACCAACCATCACTAACCATCACTAACCATCGTGAACACAGCTTCGTCCATGGGTTTTACCATCCGCGGATCCCCATCCGGCGTCAGGAACGACGACGCCAGGCAGCGGCCAAGCGCGCCAAGCTCGGGGCTCCAGCTACAGATGGGCGTGCTACGGCTGTGCTGAGGTTCACCGTGGTTAATGAGTTCACACTGAGTTTCACCGTTAATCACTCAGTGACCATTATAATGGTTAATAACGGTTATTTGACCATTACAATGGTTAAGAATGGCTAAGAATGGTTAATAGTTTTCAGTTTTACCGTTAATAAATAGTTTCATTAATAATGGTTAAGAATGGTTTTTGGCCTTTGCAGATGAGCGCCGATGACAGCAATGGCAAGATCAGAAATCGTATCCAAACCACGTATGTACACTCTAGGCTTAATAATGGTTAATAATGATTAGTTCACCGTTAATTCACACTGAGTATTATTCACCGTTAAGAATACTCAGTTATGAACAATGGTTAATAATGGTTACTAGCAACGATTTCATTATAATACTGATGGTTAAGCTATGGTTAACAATAGTTAATAATGACTAATGATGGTTAATGATGGTTCGTTTCATTCTTATTGAAAAGTTCTTTTAATGGAGATTGTTCAACCGTTAATGATGGTTGATAACGGTTAACAAGGGTTTGTTTAGTTATAACTGAATGGCTATGGGTCAATATTAGCCGACAAAATGGGAGATGATAACCAACAAAAGTAGTGGGAAAACCATGGTTACATAAGGGGAACCAGGGGTACAGGGTTCTGACCCACAGCCAAATCACGGTGCATACTCAAAATTGATGATTCTATTTTTTAAAAATTGATTGTCGAAGGAAGTTTAGAAGTCTAACTTCCGACAATATGGACAACTCAGCTAGGGTAGATCGCCTATGCAGATGTGAGAAAGAAGAGATGTGCGAAAGATGAGAGCGCGAGCGCGCCAAAATGTTAGGAAAGTCGCGAAATGCTGTGTTTTGCAAGGTTTTGTGCATCATGAGGGTCCAGAAGGGTACCTCGCTAAAGCGGCGGGTGCGGACCACTGTGGCGGAAGGTGTGTGCAAAAATCGTGAAAAAACCTATGCGCGAAGCACATTTGGAAGTCAAAATCGTAAAAACATGTCAGGTTCGGAGCACTTTTGGACGTTGCAAGTAGGCGCGAAGCACATTTGGAAGTCAAAATCGTAAAAACACTGCATGCTCGGAGCACTTTTAGACGATTCCACGTTCAAAATCGTTAAAAAACCGAGGCGCCGAGCAAAATCGTAAAAACACTACATGCTCGGAGCACTTTTGATGACTCATGATTCTCAAAACTGGCACGCTGCCTGCGCGCGAAGCAAATTTTGAAGATAAAATCTTGTACCAAAATAAAAACTGCAATTTTACTAGCGTTTCGGGCCATTTTTCGGAGATGTCATATGATCGTGAAAATTGGCAGCAAATGTGTCAAAACACAGCACGTTTTGACACTTTTTGAACACAGGAGACAAAAGTAGGAAAACACTTGCGTTTCGCGTCACTTTTCGTGATTTATGTGGCCAAAATGTGCCCAACGCTTGCGCGCCAAGCACATTTGCAGGTCAAAAGTAGCAAAACACTTGATGATCGGAACACCTTTGCAAGGTCCAATTATCAAAAGTGGCCAAACACCTAGATGCAAAACACTTCATGATCGAAGCACATTTGGAAGGTAAATGAATAGATAGACGAAAGATGGCTAGACAAAGAGGTAGCCAGATAGATCGACAAGTCGATAGTCAGATCGATGGGTGGCTAGATGGATAGTCAGATACATAGATGCATCGATGGATGAATAGATGGATAGATAGATGGATAGATAGATAGATAGATAGAATAGCTAGAATAGATAGATGGAATACACAGACAATTGGACAGCCAGATTCAGATGGCTAGATGGGTCGCTAGATAGACAGATAGGTAGACGAAACGAGAGTCAGATAGAAAAGTAGATAGATAGTCAGGTAGATAGACAGAAAGATAGACAGATGGACACATAGATGGTCAGACAAATAAGTCGGTAGATAGACAGATAGATAGATAGGCAGATAGATAAATAGATAGATGGACAGGTAGATAGATAGATACATAGACAGAAAGATGACGAGATAGATAGTGAGGTAGATAGAAAGACAAGTACATAGGCAGATAGATAAACGAATAGATCATCAGATAGATAGATAGATAGATAGATAGATAGATAGATAGATAGACAGTCAGACAGACAGAAAGAAAACTGATCCACTGATAGAAAGATAGCTAGACAGATAGGCTGCCAGTCAAGTGGCCAGATCCATGCTCACATTGGTAGGAAGTCAGGCCCAAGTGATGTTCAGTTCTCGGATCCCTCGGACAATCAATCGTCGCAACCACAACTGCACACTCCTATAGTGCTCCTATCTTGGAAACTTCCGCCACCGCCTTGTGCGGTACTACTGGAATAACCATTATGAATCATTATTGTTAACACTAATTGTATTCACCATGGTTTCACCAAAGTCTGTGCTGAGTTTCAGCATCGGTAAGCTATGGTAAATGATGGTTAATTATTGATAACGGTTCATAGTAGGGGATAATGACCAACAATAGTGCTGAGTTGAAGCACTTACCTAGTGAACTAGTTGGTTCAGAAATTGATTTGGTTTTCAGGAAGTAACCAACTATTTTCCCAACCAAATCACCAGTCGACGAACCAAGATTAACTAGGATTAATTAGCTAATTAACCAGCTAAGACACTGATAAACTAAGTAACTGATCACAATATTGGTAAGGTCGGTTGGCGGGTGATAATGCAAGAGACCTGGGTGTGTTCTGATTCACAGATTCATATTCACCTGGTGAGGAGACGGCGCCGCTCCATGATTGGGCAGAACCATGAAGCGCTTGATCATCGAAGATCAAAGCCACCAGGACCCATCATTTCCGTCAACCACCGGTGTCACCATGGTCTTCAACCCTTGGGTAAGACCACAGACACCATGATCCCTTTAACTTGATCAACCACAGTCACCGGCCACGAATCAATCCCTTGTTAAGCATGAACGAACCACTAGTAAGCAACCAAAGCAGCATCATGGATAAAATTCATGGTTGGGTGCATAGTCACTTGCTTGATTGAACCTCAACTGCAGGAACGATCACGTTTGTAGACATTTCTTCGTCGTGTGTGTTGACCAAAACTTGACAAAAGGCAAAGATCGTCGTTGTTGCATCCCTGGTTGGCTGATTCAGTTCCTAAAGGGTGCCTTCTTGGCTTCTGATCACAACCTGGCGAGGCCTGGCTTCTCGAAGCTTCTAGAAGCCTTCGGGGTGAGTCAGCAGCCATCAGAAGACGAGCCTTGATGAAACCACCGGGAGCCCTGAGGTGCCATTGATCCAACTCCTATGGGAGGCAGCACAGCCAGGTTGATGCTGGCTGATGCTCCATGATTGTTTAAATGCTTGAAAATGGGTCATCAAAATTGCTGCAATTTGCACAAGTGATGTGATTTTCTCGTTACAGCGGGCTCTACTACCACTGGTGTTCATTAGATGGTATTGCCCACAAACTCTGGTATCGCTCACTCCCTTTCAAGCCCAAGCTGTGATCATTCAAGCGTTGCGGCATCCCAGATGAAAGCACCATCCTTTTTGTCACATACAAAGCATGAGCAATGAGGATCTACCATCATTGGGGTCAAAGAAAAAACACCAGAGCAGAAACGCCAACAAAGGAAAAACACCAGAGAGAGCGGCGCCAGCAAAGTGCAAACACCAGCAAAAAGCAAACCCGAGAGAAAACACACCAGCAAAGAAAAAACACCAGAGACTAAAGACAGTAGCAAAGGAAAAACACAATCATCATCGTCGTCGTCGCCGCCGCCGCCGCCGTCGTCGTCGCCGCCGTCGTCGTCGTCATCATTGTCATCGTCACCATCACCATCACCTTCAACCATCATCCATGTTCAAGATTTACATCAGTTACTGAGTTTGGGGATGAAACCGTTTTGTGATCTACGTGCTTCAGGAGGGCTAGAGTAGCACCTACCCTAAGTGACAGTTTTCGCAGTGGTATACCACCCAGTAGAGCGCCAGATGCTGGTGTATCCAAAACCTGTGACTAATGATGATAAGTGATGGTTGTTTAATAAAAAGATTAATGATGTTTACTTCGTGTTTGGTGATGTTGATTAGTTGATGGTTAAATTGAATGTAAATGATCCATAATTCTTCGTGATGATGGTATTTGATGGTATTCGACGATTCCCATGTTGATTGATGAATAATGTTGAATTGATAGTAATTAGTACCAACAGTTCGGGGCGTACACGAGCAGTTGCTACATCCACATGCTGGGGTGGTTCCAAGCCATGAGTCCATGACCATGAGTAGGAACAACAGCAACAAGAAAGCAGAGAGCAGCACGCATCCAAGGAGGACGACGAGGATGAAGATGAAGATGACGAGGGCTCCAACGATGAGGTTGGACAGCGGCCAAAGTCTGTGGTCACCATCGTTCCACAAGCAGTGCCGTTTCACCAACGGTATGACGAGTGCTGGCTCATAACATCGTTGAGATATTCAGTTCGATTCATCTTTGCAAGAACCTCAGTCTTGGTTTGCACAGGATCCTCAAAATAGATCTATTCTTCAGCACTGAACCAATGGACCCCTTCCCTTACCAACAAATCCCTCCCTTCACCCCCAGTTCTTTCAGAAGTGTCGCATTTGGGTGAGGAGTTTTGAGGGTTGATCGCGATCGGCTGCTGGCAGATGACATCAGCTATCCTTGGCTAATACCCAACGTTCGATTGGGTAGTTTTGGGTACAACTCATTTACACACCGATGTGTCTGTATATGCACACTCATCTCATGTATTTACATACGTTTTTGCGTGTGTATAATCATATTCATGTCTATGTGCAAGGTGGGTAGTTCATATACAAGCTAGTGCTATACTCGCGGATATCGAAACATGGACCACGTTTGGTTGCCCGATTTGCTTGACCATTGCCATTTGTACTTCCTCCGTTTTTTTGATAAGGACAATGTGTAACGTTTGTGCGTGTGTGTGTGTGTGTGCCTCATTTTTGGGTTCTGTCTTAAGGTTCAGTTTTCGTCCTGCTTGGATTCCTTCAAATACTTTGTATCAACTATGAGATGTGAGTGCGTGCCTATGTTTCTCGAAATATGTTCACTTAGTACATTCTGTGTAAATGCGCCTGCAGTAGAGTCGGTTCTAGGATACCTCAAAAATGGATGGTTTGCAAAGATGTGACCAGAGACTATCATATGAGTTCGACGATGATCAGAGGTTTGTCAAAAGATATAAGTGATGATTCATTGTGACTGGTGAGGCCTACCCAGCATGATCGAGAATGGTCAACAATTAACAATCACACGGCTAGCACTGGTTGATGAAAGGTACAGGCAGTTGACGACCATTTCTCATGGCACTGATAGTAGCACCATGGTAGTGGTTGAAATTAGTACTGGTTCTACCAGCTATCATTAATCGTTCATAGCAATACTTGACTTGTTGACCATGATAAGTGTGGCCAATTGTTGACATCTCTGAGCACCGGTCAATGTCCAGGCATCAGGGAGAAGCTCTGTATGACTAAGGGTACAGCCCCATATCCACTGGCAACCACGAAGCCAACGAACAACGCCACAAACACAGGCACAAGCGTGTGAACAACGGCATGATCTGGAATCGATTTTGACATGAGCTGAACAACCAGCATTTAGCGCACCAACTGCAGGCAGAGGCCCAGATAGAGGATGATGGTGGAGAAGGAGGTGCATGACCTATGCTGGAAAGATACCTTGTGGCCCATAGAATTTGGTCATTTCAGATGGCAACCAAACTCATCCTCCTAGGTGACCTGTATCTTTATTGTTTCAGATCTGTACGGCCTTTAGATCAGGCTGTCATGGGGGACACAAACTCTAAGACAGAAATGTTTGTTTCAGCAAGTTTCCAGAAAATTATCTTTAGTCAGTGTCCCCTTTTGAATGCTTTTTGAGAACCATATGAGTTTCTGCTAAAACAAATGGTGAAGTTAGAATCGTCGACTTGATGAATAGGGATATGATCAACACGATTATTCGTTGATGTTCATCCAACTGGTCCATCAGAATCCGAAGAAGTAAGGGTTCCCTACCGTCGTTGGTGGATGGGAAGATTGCCGATAGTGAGAATACACTTCCAAATTCCTAGGAGGCCAGCAGAATATAAGGAGAAAGATGTTTGACTCTGTATGTGGTCTGGGGGAACTGTGACACATAAAAAAGGAGAGGGCAATCGGAGCAACTTGATTCGTAATTGGAGCTACGGAATTTGAAGGAAACGATATGATGGCTAGATGGATTGGCGGTGCAGTCGTTTTCAATTGTTTCGGATTCTAAAGATCGGGTTTTGTCTGTTTGGGACGTGTCTAGTTTTAAGTGCAACACTCTCCAGCTCAAATAATCCCTTTGGGAACCACTTTGCTGAGCAGTTCTTGTTTGCAAAACCCCACTCACCGCTTCCAAACTTCCCACGACAAGAATCAGACTGCTTCAATTCCGGTTGCTGATGTTGGTTCTGCTGCTGGAAGAATCTGCCTCTAAGTTGCTGAGGATGTGACCTGTCAACCAGTCAATAAAACATGTGTTTGGTGAAGACCATTGACTGGTGGTTTGTTTCTTTGGATCTCCAATAGTTGTTTAGTTGGTGATTCTAAACATGTCTTTTTTTCCCTAGTAATTCTCAAATGGTTGGTTGACAAATAGTTTTCATAGGAGTGGTTCAACCACCAAGCAATTGTCAATGATGAAACTGGGGACCACACGACCACTGAACTGCAACCAGCCACCACTGATCGTTTCTTCGCAGGTCCCGAAGTGTCGCAACTGGAGCAGGTGAACTGGGAAGCTCAAGGGGAGGAGATCCGGTCAGGGATAAACGACATGCCAAGCGAAGCTCAGCAAGTGCGATCTGTTGATTTTTGGCGATGATAATGTTGGGTGAAGCTTGATGATTTCGATTTTTGGAGGGGAATGATTCGTAATGATCTGTGAATGGCATGTATTGTAAACCGATCATTCTGGGATTGCTGGAACAGTGTTGCCTGGGAATCAGTTTGAAGGGCCGCGCGCGTCCTACTGTACCTCGTTTCTTGGGCATCGGTGGTAGCCGTAGGGTATCAACAATGACAATTGTGGGCGTGTTCTCTCTTAATGTTTCGATTGTTACGGGATGTAGCTTCTTCGAGGCCTGTTGGGCGAAAACGCCTAGCAAAATCTGCCGAACTGTGTTGCAATTGAAAACGTCAATGTCAAGTACGGGTTTACTACCGAGAGGCACAACCGCCACACCAAGCTATGGATTTTTGATGGAAATTGCCGTTGGCCAGAAGACCATAGCTAGGACAGCCGTGATTTTTGACGCTCCTCAGCCCCTTCTGGCTTTACCATGTTTTACCAATAGGAGTTGGTTATGTTGGCTATTCTTGGTTGCACGATGACGTATTATGAAGCCAATTAATTTCTTTTCTTTGTTGGTTTTGTAAATTTACCGTTCCCGAGTTTTACTGCACGGACAAGGTTGACAGAATAGTCACCATTCATCATGAACCAACGATTTGCACCACTGTGAAGCTAACCCTCTGAACCAACTGAACAAGTTAGAGAGGAAGAACGTAATTCTTGAGGAACTGAGTACTTGATACTTCCACTGGGCATTACCTTGTAAAACCAGAGGGATTTTTAAAAAACGACAAGCCCTAGAATGCACGCTTATGTGAGTTGTTCATATTCTACATCATGGGGGTGTGCTCAAAACGGAAAAGAATGGCATCAAAAAATGGTCACAGACCAATGCGCAAGCTTGGCTATTAGACGTTTGCTCCTTCCTGGTCACGTGGTGGATGGATCGAGTGCCTGATGACTGACGTTTCCAATACAGTTGTTTGTGTATCGCAAATGTCGCATTCACAGAGTGGGCTTTGCTTTTGCAGGCAAAACCATAAGAAATGGGAAAACGATAACGCTGAAACTACTCAGTTCGGTTTCAATACTTTTTCTTGCTACCTCAACTGGTGAAGTCTCCATAAATGGGCAAGGCACCCCAAACCCATGAACAAGTCAATAGATATCATTCAAAAACAGGTCGCAACTGGGGGTAAACGTGGCGCGGGATACGTCCACTTGTTGGTCGTTGCTGGTTAAGGCTGTGAGCCAACCATTGGCCAAGCATTTGGGCACTGGGAAACACTCAGCTTGGTGGTTTTGAACATAGAAGATCCCGCACCACGTTGATATACTCCCGGGTGGCTAATACCCGAACTTCTTACTGTACATTGTTTCATTTGCATACACATAAGCGTGAAAATGAATAGACATATATATATATATATATACACATCATTATACATCCATTTTGTCAGTATGCACCGGTGGTGATCATTTGTGTGTTGTGCATGTGTGCGTTTTTTCATCATCACATTGGGCCGTTCATATCCATAACCAAATATACACTGTTGGTCAACGCACGGTATCCCTACTGTTCACATTCCAAAATCAGTAAGACACACTTTGTCACACAATTCTTAATTAGTCATTATTGATCACCATGGTTGACACTATTCACCGTCGAGATGAATTGTCATTAAGCATTGGTTAATCATTATTGTCAACTATCACTAAGCATCATTTCACCATTTAAAGCCAGATTATCAGTCCTGGAGTTTGCCGGAATGACTGCAGTCTCTGTGGTCAGGGAGGCTGTGCTGGCGGTACATCCGGATTTGCTCTGCAGGCCTGCGCTGAGGATTGAAGCCTTGAATTTGGCGGCTGGGCTCGACAAGACAGGAGGCATAGCATACGCACGAGAGACCGGCGGTGCAGGGTTCCCACTCGCTGCGTACTACAAAGTCGAAGGCGCCGAGCACGTGTCGTGGCGTTCCTTGGGCCGCTTGGCTGAGATTGCTCTGCGCGTCAAAGTGGTTCAACAACCGAGGTTCCGGAACATTTTGGCGCGCACATATCAAACAAACAGCGAAGCTGGGAGGATCACAGAGCGAAGCCCGCAAGACAGCTTTCATCGATGAATGCGTGTACATCCTGCTGGGAAAGCTGGGGTACCAGACCATTACAGCTGGTCCTGCCCAGACATTATCAACTAGTGTTCAACCATTCCAAAACAGAAAAGCTTTTGTATCTTTAACAATTTATAGCCATAACCAACCAACCATTCTGTCAACCGTGTATAGCCACCAGCATCAACCATCATTATGTGATGGTTTCTCAAAATAAGGGTACCCTAAAAATGGATGGTTTATTGCTAATCATGACTAATATTAGATGATTTGCGGATCCCCTAAGTTGAGAAACACCCATGTGGTTGCTCGTATCGGTTCTAGGCCGACGAGGGCGAAGAGGAAGAGATCTTCGAAGATGCGGAAGATCCAGAGGAGGAGGAGGCGTCCTATGGGGCGCCGGTGATGAATGCAATGCTTAGGGGTTGGCAACGGGTTACCCGTTAAGGGTCAAGGGTTAAAGGTTATAGTTAAGGCTCAAATGCTTAAGGGTTAACATGGTAAACTCATGGTTACTTTGGTTTTGATTGATTTAATGCAATGATGATAAGGGCTCGTGATTATGGAATGGTAAGTGGTTGGTTGACGAATAGTAAATTGATCGTTAAACAACAGTTAATCGTTGATTATGCATAAATGGTCAGTGATGATTGGTTTATGCTGGTTAACGATTGACAATGGTTGATGAGTTGATGAGTGTTTTCTAGTGTTTTGATCGACATGTTCTATGTTTCACAATATGTGGAATGGTGGGTTGATTGATGTCAAAATATTTTTTGAGAGGGGCTGAAACCACCAACCAGCAATGACAAAACAATGAGCAATTTATATTTCAACCTTCAACCTTACATGTTTTCCCACGATAATTTTTCATTAGCGACCAGCACAATCATGATCAACCTTTGTGAACTGCTGCTAGGTAATCCTTGCTGAGCCCCTGTGAACCATCAATTCAGCAGCACTTGACCATCCTTAAACATGAATCAGTCATGATAGCCACTGTGAACCGGTGTTTTTACCACCAGGAATGCTCAACGATTTTGTGAACAATCGATCATGGTCAACCTGTAGTTTCTTCCCATTCGTGATTGTCAACCATCATGGAGCACCATCCCGCACTATCATCTATCATTCACACATCAACTATCAACCGTTGTCAACCCATCCACCTCGTAAACCATCAACACCTCACCTCTGCAGTTCGAGAGCGCTTGGCGTAGGAGGATGAAGAGCCAGTAGCCGCGAATGAAGAGGAACCGAAGGGCTGCTTCCTTGGGTCTGATTGGGCTAGCCCTGCTCAACCCATATGCGGATAGCTCATGACCAATGTTGACCTGATCGTAGCCACAAATGGAGATGGCTTAAAACAATTTAAAACAGAGAACTCCCCAAAACGGTTGGTTCAGTTAGTTTAGTTGACTAATATAAGGATGATTGGCCTGGGCAACCCCCCCAGCTCTGCAGAAACCACCAAAGGATCCATCACGCTGCCCTGGTGAACGCTGAACCATCGACGTCCTTCACTGCTTCAGGAGGCTGACGGCCTCGACTTCTTTCAGCGCTTCTGGGAGGATCCTCCACAAGCCTTGACCCCGTCCGGCACGCAGCTGCGAACCCACCAGGCTGGGGGAAAAATGATGGGCGAACGCATAGTGGTCAAACCTATGGTGGTGAATGGCAAGTGGTTGAAAAGATGGTGGGCATGATTGGTTTGAAACACGCAGTGCACCCAGCCCCAAACCATATTTCTTTAAAGCTATTGAATCTGCGTGGTGATAGGCATTCATCCGAATCAAGGCAAGATCAAGGCGAAGATGTTCGCTAGGGGCATTCCCACGATCCGATCATGCATCTGGCTGTTAACTTTCGTGATGGGGTGGTGGGCCAGTTTTTACTGTTGCAAACCCAAAGACACAGTTTATTGGTGGCACGAGCAAATCTATACCAATCTCAAGTCTTCATGGTCATGAGATGATTTGCGATGATACGGATTGCCCTTTGCTGTCATTAAGCCACTACGAATGATCAATCTCGCTACCCTAAATCGAAGCAACTGGGTCATGATCAATCCACAATTGACCTGCCGGCCATCAGTATCCCACTACTCGTAGTGAACCACCAACACCCTGTGATTGTTGCCGTACGTTGTTCACCGAGTGTGGAGCATTCCTACACCACCAGCTCTGGCTACCACCAGCCGCAGCACCATGGCGTGTGCCGAGGTCAAACAGCAGCACCCCACGAAGCACAGGCGGCGACGAAATGGGGGCCAAGAATTACTGATGGGCATAGCTGCTCCTTATTGATGATGGTAGCTTTGCTACACTAAGGGTTTGTAACATTTATTGCTGGCACCATGGATGATGGCTAGCTACAAAGGTAATGGTATGTAATGGTTAATAATTGCTGGCCAAGAAGCATGCTTGCCCCAGAGGCTAAGAAAAGGAAAGTTGTAAGTTCACAGCGCAGCAAGGCACCACCACTACCAGCTGGGATAGAAGGCAGACACGGTTTTTGAATGTTTGCGATGCACACTCATGGATTCCACTTGTCACTGTCC
>VSDK01017240.1:337977-360477 GCA_009767595.1 Symbiodinium kawagutii | reverse complement strand
ATCACCACCTGTCGATCCAGCCACCACCCTGATGGAGTGGTGGGCTGTGCGCTGCGTCAGATGCCTGCGGCAGCGGCGCAGCAGCCCGGTGAAGCTTGGGTTGTGTGGGCCGGTGTGGGAAAAGCCGTTGCAGGACCGAATCGGCCTCTCATCAAACGAGCGACGCGCAGCTCGGTGGCCCCTGATCGATACAAATTTGGCTGTGCCTTATGGCTCCAGATGACGGTGTCCGGCATTCCCTTGAGCCCTTACAGGTCAGCCATGCAATGACGTAGAACCTCACCGGTCCGGCAGAGTGGTGCTATTTCGATTTTGTGAATGTTGTTAGTGATTTTGTTCTCAGTTGTTCCACCCTGGCTGCTGCTAGCTATATGTAGATCATAGTCCATTTTTTGCATCAATTATTATAAATGTTATTCACCAACCTCACAGAAAGGAGTTTATTGAGGGAGTCATGGAATACAACCCAGGCGCGAAGGAAAGCTACTTGTTGGAAGGTGAAACCAAAGCCTGGCAAGTATTAGTTATTATTCATCTTGCAAAAAAGTGTCAAGTGCGGCAGTTGAGGGTTGATGGCAATGACCAATTTACCTGCTACTCAACTGACAAGAAACACTGCAAAGGATAGCGCGAAATTTGACATAGACCGATCGATGGATTTATATACCTAAGTTTGTGTCACTCTTTGTTTGCCGCAGGGTTTACAAAATCGGCGATCGATTGTAGGATTGATTTTTAAGCATGGCATTCTCCATGTCACCGCTAATCAGGCAAAAATTTCACCTGCAAAATGACAGCATCAAATTCAAAGAACCTCCAATGATCTCCACATAGCAATAGCGTACATTCACCTGCCCGTGGTGGGGCGCTGGGCAGGCTTTCATCAAGTCCTTGGAAGCGCCAGGTGCTTTGCGGCGGCACTGGGAACAGCTGGTTCCAAGGGCACCTTAACGGGAGGCGTTATAAAGGCTCATTAATAGCTGATGATGTATACAATCAGCAATGCCTGATCATGATGGATGATGATTTGCAATATTGATCATGGAGGATAGCAGGTTTGATAATAGTTGATCATGATGTATAGCAATTGCTTGATAAGAACAGCGGTTGATGATGAAGCAGTTGGCTAACAAGGTAATGTTGGCCGTTGATAAAACCAACAATTAGTTGATAAGGATGGAGAATGATGTTGGCTGATGCCTTACGGTTGGATGATAAATTGATTTTTTGGCTGATGGTTCACCATGGTTCGTGGTGCTTGGCGAAGGCCTCAATGGTGTGCATTTGTAATTTGTTTGTTTAGCCAATGTTTATTTCGCCTACAGCTATGCATTTCTTTCTTTGCAAGGCAGCAACTGTGGTTAGACCATGAGCATTCCAACAAAGAGGAGTGCAATTCCCAACCAGAAATAGGTGTTTTGGCAGTTGTTCCACTTGCCGTTAGTGCTGTTGTTGCGTAACGCATATGTAGAGCTTGTTGCATTTGACGCGAAGAAGCCACGAAGCAAGAGATTGCACGTGGCCTGCAACCGAGGCCGCAAGCGAAGTCCAAACTTAGAGCTTCGGATAGCCAATAGCCCTTTCGAAGCAATTGGCGATAAGAATAGAATGGCACGATACCTAGCTGCTTGGCAAAGAAAGAACACTGGGATGGAAACATGTTTCCAATGGGCCCTTGGGTATACATTAGCCGTTATGGTTTGCTCTTAGTCATTGCTGACCTCTCAGCAATGTGCATAGCCGATCTGCCAAGAACCAGTCTGAGGCCAGTCATCAGGATGATCCGTAGTTACTAAGTAGGCTTAAGAAAATTGCAAACCTGGGTAGGCCATGAATCTTTCGATTTGCCCGCAGCATTTCACAGCCCAAAATTAGTTGAACCACAATGATGAATTTCGGTAAAGCATTTCGAACCATCTCCTCTACATTTGACGGTCAATGATTGACAATGGTTAACCAACATTGATCGTTCAATAACCCACATTAAGCACCCATTCACCCCTACTTAACCCATATGAAGTATCATGTGCGTTTGTCCAAAAACGGTGTACCCCCGAAAACTGGTGTTTTCCCAATTACCCTCTGGTAAACTAACATGACAATGGAAAACCCAATACAAATGGATGATTTCCCAGGGTTTTGCGAACAAAAAAGTTGATTACCTAGTAACAATAATGAGGGATTCCATTACCGTTATTACTATTTTCCCATTCCCAGGGTTTTCCATTAGTTTACCAGAGGGTCACAATAATGGCCATTGGATGCTTAGTAGGTACCACATATGGCCATACAGGTGGCAAACGAGAAGCTTTGGCGGAGGTGCTGCAGCGGCGAACAACAACCAAGAAGCAACGATGGTTGATCTGGTGCTTTCTGAAGCCCTAGGGAAGCAAAAAAATTGGTAGCTGCGATGAGTGTAGATGATTGATAGGTAAAAGTGATCATATGGCTATGAGTCAACGTTCCCCAACCAATATTGGGGGATAATAACCTACTATTTTACAGGGAAAGCAATGGTTAATGACATCAATTTTATTCATCCTTGCCAAACTGCTGGTTTATATCAATGTGACGATTGATAAACAAAAATGTTATCCTTGCCCAACTTGTTTGATTGCTGTAGATGATCAATGATTCATATTGGATGATTTGGGCATACGGCATACGCCCATTTTGAGAAGCTGCCATCTCGAGTCAGTGGTGAATCGTTGGTGATGATTAATATTGGCTACTGAAATGGTTGTATAAATTGCTGTTCATGAATGGTTACCGATGACCAATATGGCTTCTCCGGCAGTTCTTCACTATTTTACGAGTGTTGCCAATGAGTGTTGACAATTTTAACTTGATGGTACCATGATAACACTGATCCAGCCGATCCAGCAATGGACAGTTCTTACTCAGTGAAAAGTTCTTGATCAAGGATTAATCAGTGGTTGAAAATGGTTATTTGGTTGTCAGACTGGCTGGGCAGACACTGGCTGGCTCATGGGTTGAGAGTTGGTCTGCATGGACAACCAGCAACCGACACGATGGTGTATAGTCATTGTGGTCAACGCATGTGTGGGTTGATTAAACTATGGTATAGTTAATACACCATTTCATACTACTATTGATGGTGAATAGGGCTATTAATGGTTATAGTAAATGAGTGGAAAATTATTGGTTGATCATTCGTTGACCATGAGACCTCTTCGTTGAAACCACGGAAACGCTTGGAGGCATCAGATGACACAATGCATAACAGCAAGTACTAGTCTTTCGAAGCATCATGAACCATGTTTAAGCCATTGTCATCCAACTCATGAGCAAGTTGCAATTAGCAACTTGACATCCCTTCATCCGTTATTGTCAACCGTTAACAGCCCTGAAATTGAGATGTAATCACTATGATTGACCTGTTTTCAACCCATCTCAAGCGGATGTTTGACCCGAGGTGGTTGTCCTGCATTATCCATCACATCAGCACATGAAGTACTGTGTCAGCCCCATGTTGTCGACAACTATTAGACTTATCATCATAAATCACAGTGATTTCTCACGAACAAGTGTTGGACAGTTGTTCCAACCATTGTCCATCTGTAAATTATTCAGATTGTCCGCCTGGAAATTAGGCAGATTTGCTACTTATAGATTAATCGGAATTGTCAATCATTGTCCATCACTAGTCATGTATTTTCAGTATTGGCCATGATCATTTAGCCATGATCAAATATCATTGGCCATTACTGATCATTCGCAACTAGCAGTCAATAGCCAAGGTTGAAAGCCAACAGACTAACCAGGATTCATGGTGCTCAACCATTGGAAGAAGATTGACAATCCAGCTTTTACTTAGCCAACCATCTACCGTTGTCAACCCGCGTTGCCCTGCAGTTGTTGACAAAGTCCTGGACTTATTTTCACTTGGCACGGGAAACCCAGGAGGAGACCTTGGGGGTAGGGACCATGGGTGACGAATCAAGGCTCATGTAGCTTGAGAAGTACAAATTCATAGCAATTTTGGGTGGTTCTCAGTGCTGTGCTCACGGTGAACTCATGTTTCATGATGCTGAACTTGTGTTCGTTTGTGCTGCAGAATGCTTGTTGTTCTTGCAACCTGTGCTGATGAGAAATGATAAAAGAGTGGTTAATGAACGAGCATGATGTTCGCCAGGGTTAAGATTCACGATCGACATGCTTCATCATGAGTGGTTAAGATGATAACCACGCGGTCGAAGAACCATGCTGTGTCTGAACTTCAGCGACGTCACAAGCCGCCGGTCACATGGATACAATTCACCATAAGAACTCATTTCTATAATCAATGATAGCCACGGATCAGTATACCAGAAAATCCTATTATCATACGTGGTTGTACCACCCAACCAACCTGCTGGAAGCCACAAACCCGATTGCATCTCAGGTGGTATGCTGTTAGGCGAAGCCGTAGAAGGCACTCTTGTGACAGGTGTGGTTCAAACACATGCGTGTGTGACATTGGTGCCTAGAAACCTTAGCGCTCGCAATGATGTTTTGATGGTGTTTTTCTGGTCTTGTTTGGTTGGCTCAAGGTGTTTTACTGGTAGGGATTATGTAAAAATGGATGACCAAGCAAAAAAACGTCACCAAAATTATAGTGACGGACAAATACTTAGAACACAGCCTTTTTCCAAACGTACACGAGAGTTTTTGGCACCACTTCATACCGGCTCACTTGCTGAAAGCGGGAAAAACATCACATTTTATTGAAATTTGAGCATATCAGGCGATGCTTTGGGAGGTGGGCCATACAGCCGTATTCGGTGCTGAGACTTGTACTGAAAACGCTCTCTGAAAGCTTTCTTTACCGAGTCGCGGAGCTGGCAAAGGTGGCAAAGGTTGCTCCATGGTGTTGGCTCCCATGATCTTTTTGACCTTTCATATAGTTATGAAATGCTGACGGGCTTGCCCTGTACCTCGGTGCCCTCAGCCGACACAGTGAGGCGGGCTCATACTCTCAGGCTCGTGCCGCGATTCAGGAGACGGAGACTTGCGCAGGCAAAGAGTCAAGGAGGGCGTGTTCTTGACGCAAACTTGATCATGTTCATCTTTTTCTATTGGTTAAATCCCTCAATCAAGAGGTATGTTGTTCAAGAAATGCTTACGTGCACCTTCTTACATGCAAATCACTCAAGCCAATGCAAACCCATACGCTGCCATATACGCGCGCGGGTCGCAGGGCTTCAATTATCTTCGATAAAATTTATCTATATCAACAATGTCAAATTGACATAACAACACTGTCAGAGTCCTGCCAGCGTACATGCTTGAGCACAAAGCAGCGCCAAATGAATTGTCCGAAGTGTTCTAAGTATAGGGTGTTCATGTCTTTTTGTTCTCAGGATGTTCCCGGTGCACACTTAGAACAAATCCATGAATGATTTCAAAATTAGTTCTAAGTATTCCAAACGATTTTTTCCAAAATTTGTTCGAAGTATTTGTCTGGCGCTATAAAGCCATTCAAAAATGCATCAAGTAATGATCAAGCATCCACCATGAAAACACTATCGATGAACGACGAATTAATTAATGGTCAATAAACCATGATGCGAATAAGCATTCAAATAACTATCAGTCAACTCTCCGCGAACCACTAAACAATTATCACTATCTAACCCATCAACTCTTTATTGACCAACCATAGACGACTATCTAACCATCACTTGACTATTTGCATTCGATCAACCATGGACCACTAACTAACCTTTCAACAAAAGACATCAATCACCCACCCATCAGCCGCTTAGAAAGCAGTCAATAGCTGCTATCCACCAAGTAATCATTCGAAAAACATCCATCAATCATCAATCAACCACTTAAAAAAGCATGAACTACCAACCACAGAGTCACCATCCAAAAAACATCATTGAACCATTCATCAACCATCCATTTCCACCATGGTTCAAGCATCACTTCACCATGCACCACCACCACCTCCACGCACCAATGACTCTCGGCGTCCAAGGCACCTGGACTTCGGAAGTCTTGGGAAACCTTGCTGGCGGGGAGCCCCGAAACTCGGGGACAAGGAGTTGCCACTCCTTTGCCAAGCGAAACGGTCAGGGGGTGCACTGATTTGGCTATGGGTCAATATGAATCACTCCAGATGATCATTTCAGTAGAGTTTCCAAATAGGTTTCCAAGATCACTCCAGTAGGCATGCCTCTTGAGATGGCTTTGGTGGATGGCGGTGTCTTAAAATGGAAGGTACCCCCAATCATGCAATCTTAGTCATTACTAGTTCTGGGGGATTCCCGATTCTGAGAAACACCCATTTGGACCGATGGTTGATCAATGCTTAGTGGCTGACAGATGGTTGACTGATGCTTTGTTTGAATGGTTAGGTAGTGGCTAGTGGTTGATCAATGCTGTGGTCAATTGATAATCACGTGATGGTTGAACCAAGTCATGTAGTGGTTCATGGTTGATCGATGTTTAGTGGCTATTGATTGATCCTTGTTAAGCAGCTGGTATTTGGCAATGCTTTCATTAAGGAGTATGGAGGATTGATGATGAATTAACAATCTTGATAACCAGCCAGGATTGGTTGACCAGCGTCGTTGACTTATCAGGTTGATGTAGCCCCATGTCGTTGAGGATTCAGGCCGACCCCTTCATAACTCGATTTGGAATAGCTATGACCCTCGATAATATAAGCAAAATATTGGTAGGAATGCCCCTGTGGTTAGGTAAGTACCCCAGAGTCTATGGCGCCGGACCATTGTACAATACGGAATGCCCGTGATTACCAACCATTGAAATAGATCATTGTTGGTATATCGCTATTTATCTATGATATCCATCCGTTAACAATCTCGTGGTTGGTATCCCAAGACACTGGTGGTATCTCACCAACCATAGAATGTTCAGTATCCTCATATGAAATCAAACATGATTGCATTGGAACAAGCATGAGATTACGAACCACAATCACAATGGCATATCATACTATTGTATATTCATCCTTTGTTATACAACCACAATAAGCATGGTTACCAAGCATGATATCCATTCTTGTGGGTACATAGACAAAGCAGGTGAATGAGCATATGACATGAGTATCATGTGATTGTTGATACATGACCTGCTGCTGATCCCTTTTCCCTGGAAAGGTGCGTGGCAGCACGGCAGTTTCCAAGAACGTGGTGGCTTCCTTGGTCAGTGAATGCTTAATGATGGCTTGTTAATGCTTGATAATGGTTACTTAATGGGTGATGATGGCTACTTGATGGCTAATGATGGTTCGTTCATGATGAATAGCGGTTGACGCGAAGTGGATCTGTTGCGGTGGTGATGGTTGGTTTGTTTGCGCCGGCATTTTCGGACAGCCCCACATGGAAAGCTAAGATGCAAAGCCCTGAGATTCTTTTCCATCAACTAGCACCAACGGAGATGAGGTCTGAGGATGAGTCGAATTAGTTTCCCCCTGATTCAGAACATTGCACACTTTCTCCCAGTGAGACATGTAAGAAAGGAAGCGAGAATACTGTGATCGGGATGACAGGCTCAGTGAGGTTCCTTCTCGATCATCGTGATTTGGTGATCACCTTTCCTTTAATATGAAAGCAGACCCCCATGAAGGATATTTAGAAGACTGGAGTGTTTCATTCACACATGTCTGGAGCCTATAATCAACCAATGACTCACAAACCGATCAATATCCCATGGGATCACGCAGAAACGTCACAGGAAGCTTTGAAAGATGAGAAGGATTTCTCCTTGGGGTGCTGTTCCCAGTAACACCGGAGCCGTGGGAGACTGGGGTAGCCCGTTCCAATTGTACTGGGATTATCACCACAGCTTAGGAAACACCGCGGTGAGTCGTGGATTTGGTTGCTTACTTAAGAGTTAAAACAGATTGAAGGATGTGATATGAATCCTGCTTCGGTAATTGTCAACAAGAATGGAAGGGTGAACATACCCATAGCCAAGGCTTGATACCTGCTGGAGTCATGGGTATAGCCATACTGGTATTGCCAGAAACCGAGTAGTAGTACTAAGAAGACTAATGGTGACAGTCGCAGTAGCAGCAGTAGCTCTATTGCAACATTCTGCGATTATTGGGAGATTAGTGCAATATTCCTGTGGTCAGCCATATCCCAAGACAAGCATTTAATTTCCATTTTGTAACATGAATGGTTGTGCAGCTTGCTAAAGCATTGTGAAACAATAGCGGTTGTGCAGCTTCCTAAAGCATTGTGAAATGAGAGCAATCACCATGATTTGCTGATCCTCTTTTGATGCCTGCCGTCATGGGATCTTTTCCCTGAAGCCATCAGCGGTACCACCATCTTTGCACCCAGGGATAGACCAACCCGACTCCACTGTCAGAGAGATTGGTTGATCGTTGACCTGGTACATAGCAGTTGCACAGTTTGTTGCTTATGAAGCCATTTTACTAATTCTTGATGATGGTGAATAAAAGCCCACTTGATATCAACCATCATTTATTCACCATGTGAATCATCTTTAATGAGGGATAATGAGGGTGAATAAAGCCCTAGATATCCCTAGGTAGGAGTGTTTATTTTTGCCTTTGATTGACCATTTCTGATCTGGTTGTTGCCATTACGATGATGATTTCATGATGGTGATTACTGATCGCCCTGATCAACCAGCTCCACATTAAACAAACTCAGGGTGCCATGGAGTTAAGTGTAACCATCAGCAGCATGGTTATGAGGCATAAATGATGGTTACAAGTTGTACGTTACAAGCATGATTCAGCATTTAGTAAGCATTATTGGCACGATCATTGATAAGGCTTCAGGGTTGATCATTTGGCCATTGTGAACTCCAGAGTTAGCCATTGACCACAACATTACTCACTAGGGAACATGATTGATTGCTTAACCAGCACCACATTCTAGTAGGTAAGAACCAGCAATGTTGAAATGTTGATGAAGTGACCCGATGTTGCTTGACTGATGTTGGGGAACAGGGTGGTTAAAAAAAATTGTGACATCAATGATGGCCCGCCCGTGGTTAGCAATGTAGGTCTATTTCAACCAAAACGCAATTGTTAACCATGGCACCAATATATACCAATGGTTTGCCAAAGTCTTATTGTGTTGTGAGTCAGTACCATATATTGATAATGTTTGCTATTAACTAAATATGAGCCACAGCCTGATTACTGCTTATATGATGTGTTATTGCTCATAAGTTTACTATGGTCAATACTATTTTTCAACTACGGTAACCAAATATGATTCGGATTGTTCGTAATTAGCAATGTTTTCTCATGTTCTTTGAACCCATCATATTTTTTACAATTGATGATTTTACAATACAATATACTGTTTAGCATTATGTCTTCATGATGTACTGCACATAGGATTGCATTGCACTGTTGCACATATGTTTTGCTGTTTTACATTATATTTATCAATGACATCATGTCATTTTTGATATACTTTCGTTACTGTTTAACATTGTATTTGATATCATATATTGATATTTGCACATGTCATAAATATTTTCAATAGTTACAGTAACATATTAAAATATATTTGTTTAGCATTATACTTATCATATTTGCAAATATTTTGTTATGGGAATTGTACGTGGTCAATATTGCTCAATCAGTGCAGCCATCTGCCATCCCGCCTGGCAGCCCTGTGGCGGCTTGCAGCGGTGTTGTTGAAAGGCATGTGCTACCACGGTGGTCGATGATGCGCCTTAGTGTGGGTCAAAAAGTGTGGCTAGTAGTGGTCAAAATGACTGGTGTCTCAACTATGATGCTTTAGTGGTCAAAAGTGATCATTGTTAGAATGCTGGTGGAGAATGAGTGCAATCTTCGTTTGGTTCATAGTGATGGTCGCTGGAGATTGAGTAAAGATTCCTCCTTACTGCTTCGGCATGTTTGAGAATGGAGAAGCATCGATAGCAGGTTGATGTTCATGAGTGCCTGCTTGAAGTGGCAAAAGATCATGCCTCGGAGCCTGTTTCCCCCAAATATTCGGTTGTCTTGCATGGCTTGTGGGTCTGTCGGGCAAAATGTTGGTGCCCCTAACAATCCAAAAAAGCGTCTTTGAGTCTCGGTGTTGGGTCCCACGGTCCCACCTCACAACTTTGGTGCGACTCTGCGAGCCATGATCCCTGGCTATCATCGTCAGGCGTTCGGAGGCCCAGTGATCCACAGTTTCGATGGCGCCTTTGCTGTTGCTGTTCCTCCCCCAGGTCAGCTACTATTGACGGGCGTTTCTCCAGTCTTGGGCGTGCCCTTAGTTATCATCCAGCTTATCGCCCATTTACAGTGGTAAACCAAGCACAACTTGGTGGTCCCCTATGGCTTGAGAAACCACCACTACTTTATGGCTTCAAGTATTCTGTTTCAAGCATCCTGGGGATGTTTCTGATTGATGACCTCGCCTGGGGTAGGACTGGGACAGCCGTAGTTAGAGTGGTGGAGACTTGGATGTGAGGATCGTACCGTTGTAAACCAGTATTTGTCATTGTTATTATTACTGGCTGGTGGTGTTGAACATGCTTGATTTTCCCTAGAAGTAGATCACAAATGGTTGGTTGACTTATATTTTTCATAGGGGTCATAACCACCAACCAGTTATCATTGCTAATTAGAAATCATTGACCGTTAAAATCATGATCATTGTCATTGCTGATTAGTAATAATGTATTTGTTTATGTATGATTATTGTTATCATTATTATCTAGTAATCATTGACCAGTACAATTCAGTAGAATCATCATTGTGAACCAGTACAATCCTTATTACTAGCAATCATTACTATTAACGAGTGGGGATCAACATAATTAGTAATCGCTGTTGAATTCTCCACAACAGTTGTGCTGGTGATGGTTTTGGCAAGGAGCTGCTGGCAATGACGTGGGAATACGTTGTTCACAAACCAGTAGGATCAATGGTCCATAGGTTTTACAAACGGCTCACCTTCACATGCTCTACTTGCCAGCTCTGAATTGTCTATAATTCTGAAACTCCTGTTGGCTTGCTAGATCCATTTTATTAGTGATTGGCAACCATTATTCACCTTTCTTGGAAATCACTACATTCTTAGTCAGCCAGTTTCCATGATTGTCAACCACTCCAATTGCCTTTGCCTTTTACTTACCATGAAAAACCCATGATTGACCATCAACAACCCACTATGAACCATCAAGAACCTATTGTTAACCTGCAATGACCCATTCATCATCACTCCATCATTCACCATTCGAAACTTCATATCCCATTCGTCGAAAACGCATCGTGAAGCATTGAACCAACCACTGAACGTTGCCGCCTAGGCCAGCTCCGTGTAGGCCTCAAACTGCTGTACGACCACAGCAGGCAATGGCTCCGGGGCATATGATGAAACACTACCAATGTTTGACCATGAACAGTTTACAATGGTGAGTAACGGTTGATAGTGGTTAGCAAGGGCTGATACTGCTTTAGAATGACTATGTGATTACGGCAGCTGGCTTGCCAACTCAAACATTTGGTTGATTGACACTAATGATCTCTCAGAAATTCCAGTGTGCAAGGAATTGCTAATGTTTACTTGGAATTTGTCTAAATTACTTGGATGATTGCGGTGTGATTTCTTTTTTGTCAAAGATTGTGATGTCTAGATCCGCAGATCCCACACCTTTACGTTGCTACACCGTGCAATGCCACCTCCTGAAGAAAGTCCAACGCTGCTAACACAAGCTGAAAGAAACCGGTGATGGTCTTTGGTTGATGCATTCCTAGTCAAAAGATGACAATGCAAAAAATAACTGCGGAAAACTTCGAACATGTGAGAAGAACGAAAATGAGCTACGTAGACCACCCAACAGAAAAGGCGCAAAACCTTCCAAGTTCAAGAAAATGGAAATACTCAAACAAAAGTCGCTAGATTCGTTTAGAATTCAAAAAATCCAAAAACTTCTAGACTTTGCACCTTTCATGTATGCCAAAGATTGTAGGTCAATTGCAGACTCATCCAATAGTTGATGGTTCATCATAGAATTTGATACCAATTCTATACATCATTGCTGTCACCATTATTGACATTCGGTGACTAGCCATCGATCGTTGTAGCCTCTACATTTTATTCATCATTTTTGACAAGGGCCGATGATGGTAACTCCACACCTTTCCACCTTCTTGTGGGATCGCGGCTCTCAGGGTAGCTATGAGTAACCGTTGTTACTGACAGTTGTTTGCGGTTGTCAATGGGAGATCCAGCAGGATCCAGGAGAATCCGCTGTGTGTGATGATGAATCACCGTCTAAGTGAAATTCAGGGTCGTTGGTTATATGGCTGTGGGTCAATATTAACCAACCAATAATTTGGCAGAATAACCAACAATAATAGCGAAAACAATGGTTAATGATAGGGGAAGCAGGGGCACAGGGTTTTGACCCACTGCCAGATGGACTTACCATTGGATACTGCTGGAATTAGTCACAACATATTCTTAGAACTAGTTGCGTAACCAATCGTTATGCTGCGATTGATGATGAGCTACAAGATGTTGCAAACATGGCTAGCAACAATTGTTACCCTTTGGTAAACTAACATGGCAATGGAAAATCTACCATTTTGGTAGGAAAACCCGAGGAAATCATCGATTTATAGTGGACTTTCCATTTTCATCTTGGTTTACTAAAGGGTAACACTACAACACAAGACTATTCGTACTATTGATCACTCTCACCCATGGTAGGAAGCTACCAGCAGATCGCCTCGCTGTAGGTCCCGGTGCAATCAGTGCAATGGCACCAGCACCGTCAGCCCTCACCACCAGCCATGTGCGGACCAGGTGCCAAGGGATTGAGGAGAACCTCCAACAACCTGTCGAGTAATTAATCATAGCAATCATAGTAAACATAGTGACTGGTGAAGTGGTTTACATGCCTACATGCCGATTGGTGCTTGATCGTTGATTAGTTTTCGAAAATTGCCAACGTGGCCTGATTGGCGGACGATGATTGGGAACAGTGGCTAAACCCGGCCAACCTAGATGGGTGGTAGGGATTCTTTCGATTTTCTGGAGTCCAGGTGGGCTAAGGAGAAGTAGTCCCTAAGATTCATATACAAACGTTAAACATCATCAGTTGGTGCATTAGTACCCATGACTGCAGATCAAAACCTTGTACAGCTGATGAGCAGCCAAAAATGAAGAGAATGGTTCTTGTTGTGGTGGTCACAATTTCTTTGATACATGTACATGCGTGACTTCTCTAAATGTGATTGAGTATGATTCAGAAGTGAAGAAACGTTTAACTATTGTTGAGACCCAATTGATGGGAATCCCCACCATCAAGCAATGGTAACCTAACGTGATGTGGAACAAAGATGGCACCATTGGTTGATCTCCCAGTGCGCAGTGCCGCCGAGTGCCCACATCATCACGGTTATGGGTCACCAGACCCCCGCCAACCTGGGAGTCATTCCATGAGGACTATCGTCTTTACAGATGCTCGGGATGATCCCCGTAAAGGTTTCCCCAGACAGAGATCAAGGTCTAGACATGGTTGGTCAGTGACCGTTTCCACAATATGACCTTTTGTCGTGAAAGGTACCAGGTAATACAGCTATCAAGACATCGCAACAAATGTAAGTCACTTGTGTCAACCCCATGCTCGTAAAATGAGCTGCATCGTCCACTTGGAGAATCCCACAGGTGAATTTCAACAAGGCAAAAGGTAAACTGTTCAAATTTCAAGCATTCTGCTTATCGCTTTTCAATTATTCTACTTTTGAAATTCAATTACAACAAACATTCTGCCATTAACTGTTTGACTCTTCGACTTTTGAAATGTAAACATTGTGCCATTCACTATTGACTTTTCACTTTTCGAACTTTCAACATCCACAAAAGCACCGTTCATGTTTTGACTTTTTGACTTCTCGAAAATCCACAGCGATACCGTTCGCCTTTTAGTTTTTCGAACCCCTTCACCCCTCTTACTTCTGGCCTTAATTCTGGTGTTTGCTGCTAGTTGTTGGTTTTTGAACCATCCTGAGTCAACCATTCTCAACACTTGGTTTCGAACCAGTATCAACCATCACTTGTTTGATTGGCAAGTGTTGAACCATGACTAAATGTCGATTTGTTACAGCAACCGTCATTGCTCTTCTGTCGTTTGGCCAGTATCAACCATTAATGATTCGCCCAAAAACAACCTGCCACGAACCGCGAAACATTGCTAACCATCTAACAACCACCAATCAACCATTGATCAACCATTAACCAACCATCCACCAACCAATCAACCATTCACCAACCATCCACCAACCATGCCCCAACCATTGGTCAGCCAAATTGATTGGCCATCCACCAACCATTCACCATTCATTGAGCATTCAGCACTTTGTTGCCCAGGTAGGCCCACCTTTGCCTCGCCCATCCCGACCATGGCTTTGGAAGCGACGAGGCATGCGGTAAACGTGTTGTGGTATCGGTTAGCACTGGAGCAAGCGACTGGGATTTGGGGGTTTCTCAAAAGAGGGGACCCCCAAAATTGTTGGTTTGTTGTTGAAAATGATTAATAACTATTTTGTGTAAAAGAAATAGTTTCTCAAAATAGAGATGATTGTTAGTTAATAATGGTTATTACTATTGTTTAAGACTGGACGGTTTTTTAATCATAGACGATAAATAACTACATGATTTGGAGGTACCCCTGTTTTGAGAAACCACCGTGCATCATGCTTGGAAACCATCATCAATGATGGTCATGATATTTGTCTTAACAATGGTCATTAGTTTAATTAAAGTGTGATTCAAAATCGTTGGTATTGTCATGCTGTAATCATGATCTATGATTTGTTTAATGATGGCTGTTTCTAGGTGAACAGTAGTTAAGTGATGTTGAGTGTGCATACTCAATGATGAATAGTTGATGGGTACTCATGTTGCCTCCTAACAATTGATGGTTTAGAATGGTCGGTAGAATGAAAATGCTTGACAATAGTTGATAATGAACAACAACGATAATGGTTGCTTTAATGATTGTTGCTGACGTTATCAACCGATTTGTTAATGTCAATGATAGTCAATCATGACCGGAGTCAAAACTAAAGTTCATCACGGTCAATCAAAAAGATGGTCAATACTGAACATCAATCCTCCTGGCGTTGTTCGAATGATGAAGGTATTGTTTGTTAATGCTAATACTGAACGACAACAAGGGTATTAAAACAGTTCGTAATGGTAATTATGAATGAACATTGTTTGATAGCCCATTCCTTGTTACTCACCTGATCAACTATGGCAAAGCTAAGAATCCTACCGTGGTGGTTCACTTGATGCTGAATAATAGTTAATGTTGTGGCTACATAGAATGGCTAACAATACTGGTCCATGGAGGTTCTGATCAAAATTGTTATTTTTGCATTTAATGGTGAACCGTTGTTGCCAATCAGTATGTTTTTGTAGAAAAATCTGAGTGACTATTGACCATGGTGAATTAGGAGGCCGTTAATGTCATTCATAGTGGTTAATAGTTGCTGTCGTTTACTTTGATGAAAAGCGGTCAAACTGGTCGGTCATGTTCAATTGCAAATGATTGTTAGCCACATGTTTGCTCTTGCCCTGATTAGCCATGTTTGAAAATTCATTGATGGTTGATAAACAGTGCAGCAGCTTAGCATGTCGGTAGCGCAGTGTTGTGGTAGGGGTGGAAAGAAAAGTCTTACTTTCAACCATGCAAACTTCAGGACAGGATTCTCTGAGAAATGCAAAGAAGATGATGCCGTCACCCATTTTCGAGGGCTTTAGTGGTCCACGAACACGTCTGACGTGCAAGTGATCCAAGGGCTGCCCAGAAGCTCATGAGAGGATGGAGCTGGTCGATATCGCGAAGCAAGAAATTCCTCCGCATGGAATGCATGGTGGTTGATGAAGACTTGCCGATGTTTAGAGGGAATTGGGAAGTCAATCATTCCCAACTCCCAATGATTGACTACCCAATTCCCTCTAAACTTGGGGGAATTGGGGGAATTGGGTAGTCACTACTTGGTGGTTTCCCCCAACTGACCAGCTCAGGCGTATGGAAGCCGTACGGCCCGGTGTCCGTCCACAGGTGCGCCTGGCGGTGAACCGTGGTGGCGGCCTGATGAATCAATGGTGCCATCATGGTGTGGTGTTTGTTATTGGTAATGCCCAATGTTTGTCATTATTGGTTTAACATTGTTATTGGTAATTGATGGTTCAACAATGGTTCGTAATTGTTATTGGTTCATTAATTATTGATAGGTGACTTTCTAATCGATGTTTAATGTTTAGAGGATGTTTGATTCATGTTTCTAACTTATGTTAGATATTTAGAGGATGTTTGATGATGTTCAATGATGTTTAATGGCAATTGCTGGTCGAATGATCAATAAGAGTAGCTGATGACATATCTTCATGGCTAATGTTGGCCAAAGATAGCAACAAATAACCATACTAATGCAATCATTAGCCAGAGCTGATTGCCAGTAGCTAAAGCACCTCACCATCTGCTGACCAGTAGAACCAAGGGCATGGACCAGTTTTTTCCAGCTGATCAGTGCATGCAGATCCACATGTAGAGCCAATTATTTACTGCTGAATTGCTTGAACATCCCCCCTGCATCTCTATTGTTAGTTATATATCGTTGGTCATTGTAAAATTATCCCCTCCACTTCTTGCTTACAACAATGGATGTCGACGGTTTGCCATTTATCATGGCATGGAGGATATTTGTTTCGCCATTATTAACCACCTTCAATCGTCATGAACAAGATTTTGCCACTGTTAACCACTTTTGAACTCTGATTGCTTGTTCATACATTTTTTTCAGCCGGAACCATTGCGATTCTGATTCTGGCCCTTCGAATTTGTCTGATCCATTTCACTGGCCCGTTGTTGACTCACAATTTTCGACAAACTGCAGAAGCAAACTATGATGTTCTGAAGCAAAGTAGTTTGTTCCACAGAGTTCTTTCAATACTATGCCATGATAAGCATGCTGGATTAATTCCTACTTCCTCCAATCGATACTCTATTGTTTCAAAGGCCTTGAGATGACATAGGTATCGAAGGAAAGTTCTAACTTTTCCATCACGCAGTAGCTCCGAAACATACATGAAAGAAATTTCTGCAGAGGCATTGCTGCGACAGTAAAGGATCATGTAAAAGTTTGCCTTGCTGAAGCATCTCCAAACAATTCGAATATCAGGCTGAAGGTGGTGCCTGGCATGCAGGACACTGAATTCCAAGGTTCTGGTAGTTCAATAGAACTAACGTACCCCAAAAACTGGTGGTTTCCCTATTAACAATGATCATTATTGACTGGCTAAGTGATACCACCATCTATGGACAAACCCATCTAGTCTTTACTACCAAGAAATAGCTTTGCGCCCAACGGAAGGCCATCATTCCAATCGCATGCAGAATACGCTGCTACCACTGAGCCATGGTTGCCACAGAGTTGGTTGCAGAATGACAAGAACGATGATCACCGGTCAAAATAGCAATAATCATTTTTGTTGCGTAAGAATGGCTGACACAGCAATAGCACTTGATTTTCAGCTGTTAATGACGGTCTGCTATTCATGGTTCATATCAATATGTCATCATTCTGAATGATGATCAATGGAGAATGGTATCAAGTCATCACACTGACCATGGCAGTGATTACACTCACCAAATACAAAGCTAGACAGTTGAGATTTTTTATTGTACCAGCAAGGATTGTCAACACTTCACTGCAACTTTCAAAGTTTTGAACCGTTCTGGAGTTGCTGAATCCCATGGGATCTCCCTTCCAAGGCAAGTCTGCCTTGGTAGCCATGGTGGCACCCACCGAGGCCGTGGCTCCTGAACTTTCACCAGGAAGCAGGATGAACCAACTGAAGGCCTGGGGTGCACTGCTGTTTCCGAGCGACACCATCCAATTTGCGAGGTAGACACCACCGAAAGATCAAGGAATCGTCAGTTTGAACATTGATAGATGCCCCCCAAAAAGGAGGGAAATGTCGGTTTGGACATTGACGGGCTCTCGCTCATCTTGGTTTCAGCAGGTGATGGATCAAGAGTTTCTGCTGTCACAAAGCCGGTAGATAGCAGTAGCAACCTGTGCAGCTTGATACTCCGCTGGAGCATAAATTCACTAAGTTGCTTGGGCCATCCCCTTTCCTAGGAGATTCTGCTCTATGTTTTAGCTGCTTAGATTCCTTATAAAGGGTAGCCGAACCTAAGCTATTTGTAGCTGCTTGACCTGGTTGACCTTCCGCACCTGGAAGACCCGTGAAGTGGACATGGCGACAGCCAACAGCGAAGCAGTGCAGCATTCTTCACTAGTCCAATCATGTTGGAAGGACAAGGACATACAAGGACCATGACTAGCCACCGTTCACTCTAATGAAGCATACTCAGAGGTTTAGGACATTCACAGGATACATTTATCAGCCATAAGTCGCTGCGATCACAACTAGCCATGTCTTTTGGCCTGACGGGAAGTCCCCACATTTCTATTCAACCTATGACCACTGTCATGTCGGTTCATCACGGTTGGTCAATAATCACCATCCAACCATTATTAAGCATGATTAACCATCATTGACCATCAATCAGAATGAACCATCAATTTAGTATGATAAATAATGGTTAATTAATTAGTAATCATGAACCATTAACAATGGTTGTATCCAATGATAGATAAGCATCATTAACCATATGGTAGATATAGCCAACTAATGGTGAATTAGCCATATTCATGGCTAATCCAACTAATATACCCATAATTAACCATTATCCATTATCAATCATTATAATTAACCAGATGTTATATTGTTAAACAATGCCAATCAAAATGATGATTGACCATTATTAACCATTATGAATCATAATTAAGCATCATGAACCATTAATGATGCTTAATGATGGCTGACCAAATAACCGTTATTCTTCTTTGATTCACCATCCCCCGCCAACCATAGCTGCGTCCAGGCAGAGCACGCAACTATCACGGCGCCCAGCGCTGTGCCGGAGCACGCCATGAGGCGCTGTGAGAGTGAAGCCGCCTGAGAGGTTGCCGGGCAAACGTCAGATGTCAACGGTGAATCATCGGTAAGAAACGATCATTTATATACCTTTGTATATAAACTGAATTGGTTGATATAAGATGAATATACATTTAAGTTGAGAACGATAAGATATCATTGTCAAGAACGTTTAGTATATACATGATATACGTATATACATTGAAACCACAGTTAAGTTAAGCATGATTAGTGGTTTGACCATGTCATATGTTATTATGATTAAGTATATCACTCATGGTTTACGATTACTGGTATCAATATTACCGGTTAATCATGATTAAATATATGGAGCAATAATAATGGTTAGCTATGACTATAAATCATGGCTAATACTTCAGAATTGTTGATCATGATTAATAAGCAACAATATGGTCAGTCATGGTTACAAAGTGCTTACATAGACAGTAACAGACAATAATAGGGGATGATAAGCAACTAAAATGATGAATTATGGTCACCACTATTGATTGATGATTAAAGCCACTCCACTTGGTTCATGGTTGATATTGGTTACTGCTATTTGGCTGCAGGCAGGTAATTCATAATCTTGAACAGCATTAGCCATGGCAGCATGTTGTCTGATGGTAGATCCATGCGGTTCATGATCGAAAGAAGTTTTAAAGTCAAACATCCGATACATGGAAAATTGAGGCAGTCATCTAGTTCTCAGATCAAAGAGAAGATCAAAGATTGTTTGTGCGTGTGCCTGTGCGTGATTGGTAGGAATCGGTCACGAAATGCTATGATTTCTTCCATAGTTTGTGCTCCAGGATGGTCAAAAAGGTAGGCTTGTGCAGCAGGCCGGTTTGGGGGGTCAGTTGTGAAAGCGCAGAACAAAAATGGCGCGCCGCTGTGGCGACAAGCACGTTTGAAAGTCAAAATGGTAAAAAACCGAACATGTTCCAAGAATGTGTAGAAAAATGTAACAAAAAGACACGCTGCCGTCGCAAAACCCACATGTGCAAGTCAAAATGGCAATTGTTAAAAAAGAAGTGAGGTGTTGTTCGCTGCGTTTTGTGAAGTTCAGGCAGTCAAAAAGTGCCCGCGGCTGTGGCGACAAGCGCATGTGCGAGTCAAAATCATGAGAACTTGGGGGTTTGGAAACGTTTTAGGATGTTCCACAAAGGACGGAGCAGCAGCAGCAGCATCATCAGCATCATCAACATCATCATCATCATCCTCATCATCATCATCAATCATCCACCATCATCATCATCATCCTCATCATCATCATCAATCATCCACCATCATCATCATCATCCTCATCATCATCATCAATCATCCACCATCATCATCATCATCCTCATCATCATCATCAATCATCCACCATCATCATCATCATCCTCATCATCATCATCAATCATCCACCATCATCATCATCATCCTCATCATCATCATCAATCATCCACCATCATCATCATCATCATCATCATCATCATCATCATCATCAATCCTCCTCAACATCTGGAGTGGGTCATAAAAACGAGCACAGATCAACGGTTTATCCTATTGGTTGAGACTATTGGCTAATACATGAACCGATTTGACAGTGGAAGTCACCATGCCTAATTGGATCAAATCGGAGCCATGATGGCGGGGTTTCCAGTGCCAGACTTTTAAAGACGCACAGCTGCCAGGAGTGGGGCCCTAGGTTGAACAAATGAAAGGAGGTGCTCATTGGAAACAATTCTGAAACCATGGCTAGCTGTGATGAAACAATTATTGCTCGCGCAGACCATGACTCACGCGGTTTTCACCCTGATGTTTACCATGTAAACTTAACCCATCATGACCCAGTATTCTCCGCTACTATTAACTCACAATCACTCCTGATCAAGATTGACCATTGTTGACTTTCATTTTAATTGCAAGTACCACCGGCCAATCTACCAGTAAACAGCAGCACTTCCAAACTGATGCCAATTTTCACGTGGGAAGGAAAATTACACAGGCATAGACCCCAGATAGAGTTTGGCATTTGAACGGTTATTACGGTATCTTTTCTGGTCCATTTAATTTATTTCTTGGGTCGTCGGTAAATTCTGGAATCCACGACCGGAAATAACGTAACATCGGGGGAAATAACGAATTATGGGCATCGGTACAAACAGAATTGTTCGTTCTCCTTAGAACCGAACCTTTTTTTTCCCTTCGAACAAAAGTCTTCTTTCTCCTTGGGCTAGAAGTCTCGTTTCGGCTTGGGATAGAGACTCGTTTCTCCTAATTATTCTTTCTCCTCAGACTAGAATTCTCGTTTCTCCTTGGAACCAAATTCTTCCTTCTCCTTGATATAGGACTCTGCTTTCTCCTTGGAATAGAACTCTTCTTTCTCCTTGAAATGGAACTCTTCTTTCCCCTTGGAACAGAACTCCTTTTTCTCCTTGGAACAAAACTCTTCTTTCACCTTGGAATGGAACTCTTCTTCCTCCTTGGAACAGAACTCTTCTTCTCTCTTAGAACACAGAGTTTTTTTCTCCTTAGAATAGAATTTTTTCCTCCTTGGAATAAAATTTTTCCTTCTCCTTGGAACAGAATTCTTTTTCTCCTTGGAACGGAACCCTTCCTTCTCCTCCAAACAGAACTCCTTTCTCTCCTTGGAACAGAACTCTCTCTCCTCTCCTTGGAATATAAGTCTTCATGGAACAGAACTCTTCTTTCTCCTTGGTATGGATTCCTCTCCTTGGAACAAAACTCTTCTTTTTCCATGAAATTGCACCCGTCTTTCTCCTTGGAATAAACCTCTTTTCTCTCCTTAGGAAACAATTGTCGTTTTTCCTTGGGATAGAACTCTCGTTTCCACTTGGAACAAAACTTTTCCTTCTCCTTGGAACAGAACTCTTTCCTCTCCTTGGAATATAATTCTTCGCTCTCCTTGGAACAGAACCCTTCTTTCTCCTTAGAATAAAATTCTTTCCGTCTCCTTGGAACAAAACTCTTCTTTCTCCTTGGAATAAAATTCTTCTTTCTCCTTGGAACTTCTTTTCAGGGTTTGCAACCATTCTCCAAGAATGCATTTTGTGGCAGCATAATCCATTACGCTCGATTTTGTTTTGGTCGGCGCATAACAAACTATTGCCCGTAATTGAAAATAAACTAGACGACGGTTGGCCCGAGAGCGAGAAAGGCAATGTTATAGCAGCCTCCAATATACTCATTCAAAAAGACTAACGTCATGATCCTTGAAATGGATGACGATGATGATGATGATGATGATGATGATGATGATGATGATGATGATGATTATGATGCTGATGCTGATGCTGATGATGATGTAGCTGATGATGCCGTTGATGATGTCGTTGATGATGATGATGATGATGATGCTGCTGCTGCTGATGATGATAATGATGATGATGATGATGTAGCTGCTGCTGAAGAAAAAGATGAATATGATGAGAATGCTGGCGATATGACAGGGCTGAAAGGAAGAAAATGTTGAGGACGGGTTGTTGGA
>VSDK01017240.1:301743-337880 GCA_009767595.1 Symbiodinium kawagutii | reverse complement strand
ACCTGCCAACAGCACCTGCCGACAGCACCTGCCAGCAGCACCTGGCAACAGCACCTTCTTGCACATTTGCGCCGCCACCTGCCAACAGCATCTGCCAACACCACCTGCCAGCAACACTTGCCGACAGCACCTGCCGACAGCACCTGCCAACAGCACCTGCCGACAACACCTGGCAACAGCACCTGCCGACAGCACCAGCTGACAGCACCTGGCAACAGCACCTTCTTGCACATTTACGCCGACACCTGGCAACAGCACCTGCCAACAGCACCTGCCGACAGCACCTGGTAATAGCACCTTCCTGCACATTTACGCCGACACCTGCCAACAGCACCTGCCAACAGTACCTGCCAACAGCACCTGCCGACAGCACCTGCCAGCAGCACCCGCCGACAGCACCTGCCGACAGCACCTGCCAACAGCACCTGCCGACAGCACCTGCAGCCAGAAAGTTCGCCGACAGTAACCCTTTCTTTGGGAAGTAAGAACCCCTATAGCTTCCAGCTATCTGGGGAAAAACTCAATATGGAGGCGCAGTCGCCCCCACTGACACAAACAGAACCTGTTGATGCTGAACTAATCTCGCCAAAAAGTGCGATGGTTTTGCCCAAGATTGCATAAGTTTAAGGTCCATCCGTGTGAAAATCAAATCATCCCTGACATCGAGCCCCCCCGGCCACCTAAGAATCCCCAAAAATGTGTAGCTTGCCTACTGGCTTTCACTGTCACTAACCATTGGTAACCCAATACTTGCATTGTCAATCAGACAGGAAAAACAATGAACCACTATAAAGCAACAATATTAATTAGGAATCATGGACGGTTCGTAGTTGTAGAACAATATTCATTTAGCAGTCGTCATAGGAAACAAGGGATCCTGGATCCAAAGTGCCATTTGTAGCCGGCGACCAGGACACCGAACCCAACGAACCTGACTGCGACATTCCAGCGGATGCAACAGGAGAGCGCCGCTGGTGACGGTGCATGAGGATCCCAAAGAGGGGTGAACCATGCTTGGTTTACTCGCAAATTGGTTCTCAAACCAATGGTAAACCATTAGTTAACGGTTAATTGCCTGTTGGTGGTTGAGAAAGATGATCATCGCCATAGTTGCTTGTGACCAATCAAAAATGATCATGCAAACGCTGAAAATCTTTATTTGGTCGGTAATTGATGAAGAAACCACCAAACAAGCGGATCTTGTATCACAACTTGATCGTGGAGAATGAGTGATATTGATTATAACAGAGCTAGATTGTTTGGAGGCGAAACCAGGTTGACTACTGACTACCGCCCTGGCTAGGTGTTACCATTTACCAACCATGACACCTCAGTGCAAATGCTGATGGTTGGTGAATGCTGGTGAACTAAGGTTGGTTGCTGGTTGACTAGTGGTTAGTGACTAATGCTAAACGATTGATACTTAGCGATTTTTCATGGCCGACAAATTACCATCAATCAACCATTGACCACCCAAGAGACCACCCTTCTTAACCACTAACCAACCATCAGCCTCACGACTGCAGCAGGAGTTTCGCACAGGGCAGGCGCCTTCAACACAGGCGGGCTTGGCTTATTACACCATCAGCAATTTTGGAACGAAGAACCTCCCCGCCTCGACGTGTGGCAGGTTGCAAGGGTTCACAATGACTACGATTACAGGTGGTTCACGGATGCTTAAGGGTTGAAAATGATTGGCCAAGAGCCAACCATGCTGATTAGTTTGCCTGGGGTAACCCACCAGGGACTGCCACCAGGGCATCCAAGGTTGAGGAATGGTCCTTCGTTGGAACAGTTTCTTGCTGGAGATCCAGCGATGAAATGATCCATCAGCTCCTCCCATCCATGGGAGCACCAGCCGATGGTGGTGCCGCACCAAGGGATGAATCTCCCCATGGCAGCTGACCGATCCTTTTGGGACGACCAACCTTTGTTGAAGAGAGGGAAGCCAACATTGGTCAATTATTGGATGAAGACTGTCATCTTGTTATTGCCAAGATGAATCCTGTTGAATGTAACGGTTCATAGTTTTCTGTTGCTGATGAAGTCGCCACAGGGCTAAGGCAGCTAACTCGTGGCTACGAGTTGGCTCCAAAAGATGGTGATGGCCGAAAACATGGCTGTTTGGCCCCTCCAAAAAAATGTTTTTCAAGAGGGATACCACCAGTTTTGGGCAAACCCATTGAGTGATTCGATATAAATCCTTGAGGCAGACGGACAACGGTAACCGCTAGGGCTTAGTATGTCTGGTTGAAGGAGCCACCCATGTTTGAATGTTTGTTTGTTTTTCAATCAGCTAAGACCTTGAGTAAATTTCAAATAAATACTGAGTGTCCATCCATTATCAAACGAACAATGTGATGGATTCGAAGCCGATGTTTTCCCACCTCTATTCCCTACGCCCGTACCAACGCGGCATGAATAAAAAGGGTTGTTCTGTCCAGCAGCAGGTAAGTCAGATGTCATCTTAGCTTTTTGGGCACAACTCCCTTGCAGCAACTTCACTGCAACATGTTGATTTAGAGTCCTCATTTCACCACCTAGTTTTCTGACTTTGGCAGCTGTTGATCCGGGAATGTTAGTAGTTCGATGATCCTTAAGACCATTATTGTTTTTGATCAACATTATTTTCTTCAAGTATGTTTCTATCCATTATTCCCTTCTAATTTCCACTTGACACAATGATTCATTAATCATTATAGCATCACGAATTGTTGGCCATCACTATTCATCATTAACCATTATTACCCACTAGAACCACTAAAGCATCACTATTATCAATATTAATCACAACTATTGTCCCTGTTATAAGCGGTGATTATTACCCACCATGAATCATTCTTATCCTGATTATTGATCATTGTTGATCACTATTCAGAAGTACGATTAACCATCCATGATTGTTAACCATCATTGACCATTACTACCCTAGATCAATCACCACATTTTTAACCAATACCAATAATCCTTATCATTAATCATTACCCACCATCATTAAGCATCATCAGCCGATTATTGATAAACCATCACTACATGAACCATAATCACCAGGATCATCTTTATTAACTACCAATTCCTAATCATGATTGTTAACCGATACTATCAACCCTTATCATTAATCATCATTAAGCGTGATAACCATCATTAACCATCCATTCCTCCCCACCGCTCATCACCCTTCCAACCCTGGAAGCTCTCTCCCTTCAGAGGCTCCCTCGTAGCCTGGTGCAGTAAACAAAGGGTGCTGTTGGGATGGTGGGATGGCGGATAGCAATCCAACCAACCTGGCTGGTGAACTAGCTGATCAATGGTAATAGGGGATAATAACCATCAATAATGGGAGATATACCAGGTATAAATGAAGTTGGTAAACTTCAGTACTATTGGTCAGTAAGCTCCAGTAAGATAATCATATCCAATGGTTTGGTCAATATCTATACTGGCTGGTGGTTTTGAACCTTTTTTTCACTAGTAATCATTAACAAATGGTTGGTTGACAAACATGTTTTTTCATAGGCGTTAAATCCACCAACCAGTGTTATAACTTACGTGCGGTTATTATTTTTAGAGTTACCTCCAATCCAAAAAAGTCGGTTTTCATCTCGACCAAGATTGCTAGGGTCATTTACGGCATGTGCATCAGGAGTACAGGGATCTACAGGGTTTTGATCCGCAGCCATATATGTATTGTAAATATGTTCAAAAGTATATGTAACTATTGTCATGTGCGCATGCTCATAGAGTTATATGTGTTTAATTGCGTGTAGAAATACAAGATGATACAGGACATGTATGTACTGGTCAATGTGTTTAACAAGGGTTTCCAAACAACGCTTGGTTGGTTGGAAATCTGTACATACTGGGAGTTTAAGAATGGCCAATAGTGGTCCGGGACTACGGTATGAAGACGAAATCCGCAACCCGTATCGACCATTACTAACCATATTCACAGAAAGTGTTAACCATCTGCCGAGCTAAGTCGAGCCACCAAACCATAACCACATATGTATGCATACAGTTTACGTATGTGCATATGTACATGTAGATATGTGTACGGAACAAATACTCTATATATAGATACTGATATGTACATGCGTTGAGAGTTTGTGAAGACCTCCCAAAAATGTTTCCAAACATCGAATGGCCAATGACTAGCAACCTGGCAAGATTGTTGGTGCCAGGTATCTTCCGGGATGACAGTCAAGGATAATCAGCAACAGCCGACCGGTAGCCTTGTGGTCACCGACCATCGACCATAAACAGCCGGTGGATGCTGGGATACCATGCGTAGATCTATGTAGTGAGCTGGGTATCGAGCATCCCAACGGCACCAAGGGACGTGAAGGCACACAGCAAGAGCATTGAGTCGCTTGGTCGCAGCGTTGGGATCGACCTTGGACAACAGGATTCCAAGCAACGCCCTCCATGCCAAAACCAGCTCAATAAACCCTGGTTTGTCACCAGTTAATAGGTTCGTGGGCAGTTCGTTGTACTGTAAACGCTAGCAAGTGATGCCTCAAAGGTGGTTAAGAATTGCGGTTGAGAAGTCATTAGTGATTTTGATGATGGCTACTAGTGCTATATCTTTGTAAATTAAACCTATTGAGTATTGCATAAAGATATAGCTATATTGATGATGGCATACTAGTAGTACATCACCACTAGTTGCTAAAGATGCAGGCCATGAGTGGCACGCGGCAACGCTACCAGTGTTATCCAGCATTAGCATAAGCTATCAGCAAACCGTCTCGTTAGCCACTACTAAACCTTTGTTAGCCATTGCTCAACCATTATTAACCATCATCCAACCTTCTACCCAGTCAAGGGACTGGAGCGAAAACTCCACAGACCTCGTTGAGCAATCATCGTGACACCATCATAAATCAACAGTTTGATATGTCATGAAAGCAAGCGGCCGAAAGAAAAAATCATCATCCAACCGTTTTCGTCTATCATCAGTCATCAACAACCAGTGGTTGCCATCAGCAACAAACAATGTTTAACGAACAACCACTGACGAAACACTGATACAGTCGAATCATCATTCGGTACTGCCCTCATTTATCCATTATCATTTGACACTGACAATGTTTTACATTTATCGACTCTCATTGAGCACCATCTGCCACCAACTAATGTGAATTCACATCAACTAAATCCAACACTCCGCAAGCCTAGCCTAGCCACTTACCACCATGAATCACCATCCAGCCACGTGCCATCCACATGAAGCGCCCCAGACCCTCGATGTCCTACGCCTACTTGGAGCGACGTTTGCAATGGATCCAAGAGGCACTACGACGCGAGGGCCATGCGAAGGGGTGATGGCTAAGAATCGTTGATGAGGGTGATGTTAAGGGTGGATAAATACTGATGATATGTTGGCTAATGTTGGTTGATGTTGGTTAAGGGCGATATTAATGTTGGTTAGTGTTGGTTAAGGGTGATATCCCCAACAATACTGGTTACTGAAGATTTGTGCTGGTGAATGATGCTCATGATAGTTAATACTGGTTGAAAATGATAGCCATTATAGTGGTGAATGATGTTAATGTTGGTTTATAGTGCTAGTCATGATCAAGGGCGGCCATGATGTCAATGATGATCCATGGCTACCGATGGTGAATGATCAATCGATCAGGGTCGATGAGGCGGCTAATGATATCACTGGTTGATGAGTAGATGATGGTAAATGCTGATTCATAGTGGTTTATGGTGATTGGTGATGGCTAATGATGGCCAATCCTGGTTGATGATGGCTAATCCTGATTCGTGATTAGAGATGGTATATGTTGTTAATGATGGTTTATAGTAGTTGATGACGGTCATTGATTGTGAATGATGCTTAATGAAGGTGGACAATACGTAATGATGGTCAATGGAGGTTGCTGCTTATTCATGAGTGAAAGCAAACATGATAGTTAACGACATTGAATCAGAATAGTGAAGAATAGATACTTGAGAGGCGAGTCACAAACAAGATCCGACAGTGGCCGCAAAAGCATGATATCCGGCGCTCAATGGCTTCAAGGGACAACAACCAGTGATTATATAGTACGAGCGTAAATTTGGGTATCCAACCATCAGCGGTTGACTATGATGTTGACTTCTCATACCTGCCTCGGTTCTAGCTGTTGACAATCACCAGCTAGTCATGCTTTGTCATAGACGCTTTCGACAATTGTTTGGCTGGAGATTTAGTCTGCTATTATCATCGTGTATCATGAACCATTGCTAAGCCTACGCATATTATGATTTTAGATGATGCAGCAACTCGACACTACCATGACCATCGAGCAAACTAACATGTTTTCGTGGAGATTGCTGACTCCATTGTGCTCCCATGCTGACTTCATGGCGAAGCTTTGGACTTATGTTGACATTCACGGGGGGGCCCATCGCCTCGCCATCATCATCATCATCAGCAGCAGCAGCATCATCACCAGCAGCAGCAGCAGCATCATGAGCATGATCATCAGCAGCAGCAGCATGCAAATCGTGATGTTCATAGGTGGATGTCTGCGCATCATGTAGAAAATAAAGATAAGATATCCTAAACTCTGCAAATTCAATTCGAAGTGAAAAGAATGATGTCCCAAATTTTGCAAGTTCCATTCAAATTCCATCGAAAGTGACAAGGTACTCGTAGGATATCCCAAATTTTCTGAATCCCATGCAAAATGAAAGGTAAGATGTTTCAAACCCTGCGAATACCATACCGAACAGAATCCAAAAATTCAAAAAAAAACAAAGTCATTAACTCATTCATGGTATTTTGATGATGGCAATTTCACCTAAATACCAATGAGAAACCAAACAATGCGTAAAATGTTCAAGCGTCAGAGCAAACTGTTATTAAGAATCATAAACCATCATTCGTCTCGATCACATTCAACCTCAATATTAGCCATTGCTTCACCATTGTCAGAAGCATGAGTGCACCATCATTAGCGGTTGTTTATCATAATTTACCATCAACCATCAATCAATCAATCAATCAATCAATCAATCAATCAATCAATCACTCAACCCGCGACGTTATTTTGCCCATTCACCAAAAATTAACTAGGAACCACACAGTGCAATGATTTACTTTGCTATTCAAAATGCTTACGACTTTTGCAACGCTTGTAGTAAAACTGACTTTACAACCGCCACTAACCAGCAAAATGAGCATCAATTGATCTTCTCCACCATGGAGTAAGTATCAGCTAACATTGAATACCCATCAATCAATCTAGCAAGTAACAGCCATGAATTAGCCATCATTTATGAGTTAACCATCATGATCCCCTATTAGAATACCACTAATAACGACCATCATGATAACCGCTATTATGAAGTAGCATTAGGCCGCAGCTAGCCATTAATCAAGCATTACATAAATTATCAACCACTAGTTAACAATCCATTAAGCACGAAGTAGCATCATTGGCCATCAGCTAAGCGGTCATAAAATTAACTTGACGTCATCACCCATCCTTAACGCTCATGAATGACCAAGATCTACCATCAGCAACCATCAGTTGACCCTCATAAAAACAGCATTCACCATCCACTTCCTAACAGTTACCCATAAACCATCAGTTAACCCTCCAGTTAACCCTCCAGTTGACCATGAAGTGAACCATCCGTTGGCCATCATCAGTACCATCCATTGTCTTCAGTGCCCAAGAGGGAGCTGAGACCAAGCGACTGGGACCCCGCGACCAGGACCTGCAACGGCAGCAGACGCGCCTCGTGGAAGAGTCAGCGCCCAAGGCGCCGGCACCCATGGGACGCTGGGGGCTGGGATGGTTGGATAGGATCATTTGACATATCGTACATAATGCCGACTGCAAGTATTTCAGACACTAATTTAAAATATATATATATATATAAAGATGTGTGATTTATGTCCGAAATGTCTGTTTGCGGTGAACGGCTGAAAGATTCCCTCCCTTTGTGTTGAAGCGGTTGCAATCATTTCAAGGGCAGTGAACACTGCAAGCTCTCGGCTCAAAATTCCGAAGTCATCCGCGTTGTTGGAAAATCCTTTGATTTTGCCATGGTTCCATTGTTTGCGCTTCTACTTGTGGCCGCATCATCCACCAGGGTGCAAGATGCTGTGACATCCAACCAGAATGCTTCAGCAGCGGGTCTCCCAAAGAAGGGAGACAAGTGCCAATGTTACAACACACCATTCTACGAGCAGTCGGATTGCTGCAATGAAGGCTTGGTATGTGACAAGAAAACACGGACTTGCATGCCCGCCTTGGGTCATAGATGTGAACGGAAGTGGGGTTGGACGGAATGCGCCAACAAGGAGACTTATGACACCGGTTACGGGGGCAGACAGCTCAAGTGCGACTGGTCCCCGCCTCATGGTGAAGCACGTTGCTGCATCAAGGCCGGTGAATATGCTTTTCATGAGCATCCCGGCCAAGATGGGAATGATCCACGGAACAAGGTCCCTTGGCGCAATCCTGAAGGAGATTGCTGCTCGGGACGCTGGAAGTCTGCGACCATCAGACTGCCCGATAAAAGCATCTACGATCCGGCACAGATGTTGTTTGGTGCAGCATGCGACGACTAGCGAAGCTGACGCTGCTCTGAAAAAAGAAGCGCCAGCATCCCGCGGCTCGAGAACGCCCATCAGCCACCGCCCCACTCCGCCCCACTCCAGGCAGCTCAAGACGGTCAGCAACAAATGTGCCTTGGAGCGTTGCTGAGTCCAATCCAGTTGACCAAAATGGTTTATTCTTTGCCATCATGGTTGGTTTATGTTCGTTATATGCTGAGTTCACAGTGATTCATGAAAGGTTGATATTATGGTTGATAACCAATGATAGCCAAAATGGTTGAGATATATCTCTTTTGAATATATGCATATATGTTTGTATATATATTTATATATTCTTATATATGTATGCATGTGTTTTCGATATTTACCTATATGTATATCTATTTTTTTATTTGTATATATAGATGCAAATATATATATATATATATATGACTTTTAATGTATATAGGTGTTTATTTATTTTTTGTTCATACAGATATATATATATATATGTATATGCTTTTATGTAATATATACTTATATGTATTTACTTATCTATTTCTCTCTATATTTATACACATGAGTTTGTTGTTTTACCAAAACGTTTAATTGTGATGCATGGAATGTTGTTGAGTGATGATAAATCATGAATGCATTTTTGTTTCTTAATGATGAAAGGTTATTTATGTTTGATTCATGCTTAATGATGGCTTCGAATCGGGGTTAACATGGATGAGTCATGGTGAAAACCGATATGTGATCATGTACAGTATTTGCCGTCAATGTGGCTTTTTATCATTTAAACAATGGCTTACAAAGGTTTGGGACCATGCCTAGTTGAAGGGTTTGAAACGTCAACCGTTGGATATGAGGTCAAAAATGATTCAAATAATGTCGTTCTGCATCTTCTATTTCTGAACCATTGTTCACCGTGGTGGTTGCATGATCATGGACCAACCGCTCCAGTAGACCCTTCATCACCAACAAACCAGACCTGACGAATAGGTCATGAATGATCCTTGCTACATGTCGCTACGTCGTGAACGCTGGCGTTGAGTCACTGCATGACCCACCCCAGGCTATACTTAGCCATAGTTGATTGCCAATTTGGCTGCTTATAGGGACCCAACTTATTGGCTGATTTGGGATCCAAGATCGTCACGTTTGAATGGTTATGGGGGTTCCCTATGTTTAGAATCACCTGCGAAGAAATTGCATCCAACAGCTTGGATTCCATGATTCAGGTGGATATCAAAGATAAGAGTCACTGCAACAGATCACTTGTGATCAGGTCAGGTCAGAAGTTACCTGAAAAACGTTAAAATGGTTGACCCAACCATTATCAAGCGCATTGCTCAACCATGAACTAACGTCAGTTGAACGTCCAAGGGCATTGCTCAACCATTATCAACCACTGCTTAACCAATTACTGAATCATTATAGCATAGGAACCGCCACACATTTCCAAGCAGTGGGGTCAAGACGTTGGAAATCGAGCCATTGGCAACCCAAAAAAATCCATGCAGAGAGGTACCAGTTTTGATCCTTTCAAGAATCAGCTGGAGCCAGATGGCAATCCCTGGCCTGGCTGGTTCATGGCGGCCCTCTCGGTGGAAGTCAGGGATCAACGAGATTTGAAAGATTTTGTTTTGGATCCTCCAAGGACTGGAAACAAAGTGCAGCATGCACTTGCCCTTGTGGCCAAACATGTCACTGAAGGTGAACCTGACTGTGTCCTTGAACGCCTGCAGGGTTTTTTCTGGCAGTTTTTCTGATTGGCCAAACTTTTGGATGTTGAAAAAATGTGTGAGACTTGTTTCCAAAATTTTCCAAATATCAATGAAAATGGCATTGAGCCACGGCTCGACTCACCATGCGTCGTTTGTGGTTTTTGTCGTGCGCATCTTGTGGACACTCGGAGCCAGCGCAAATCCATGGATGATGCCCATCATTGTTCAACCATTCATTAAAGCACTATTAGCCATGATTAGCTAATGATTAGCTATTTGACTGTTAACTCTTCACTCACCACCATTAACCATCTATGAAGCATTATCACATCATTTATCAGTGAATCATTTATCAGTGAATGACTGAGCATCATTGACTAACGTTGCAAGCGTCGATAGACCATCAGTATAGCCATCAATGGGCATTTTCCCAATTACAGCCATCAAGCAGACACCATCAACATCCATCAGCCATACATCAGCAACATCCATGACCCACTCACCCTCAATATCCATCAACCGTTCACCATCAACCATTATTGAACCAACCGATCTTTCACCAGTGGGGCTCAGGGCGGCCATGAACGAAATGTTGATGCGACTCCAGATGGAACGTGGCTCGGCAGCGCCTGTGTGCATTACAACTCATGGCTGATGCTGATGAGAACCGATGACAATAAGGTGATTAGAAAAGGTATGATGTCCTTCGATCCCTTCTTGTTGTATCATATTAATAAGGGGTAGATTCAAGAAGCTATGATAGTACATGAGGCATGAGAACCCTTAGGCCACGAGTTGTCACCCACACCCCTTTGGGGGTAAAACTGTTGACCAAAGCACGAAGGCATCAGAGTTTTCCCCGGCCTGTTGGAAACGATGATAACAATGCCGATATGAAAAGATGTCATAGGGGAAACTCTTCCTATACCCATCAACAGGGTTGTGATGATAGGATAGATGGTTTCATTATCCCATCAATAGGGTTATGATGACGAGGATAGATAGTTTCAGAAAGCTTCTCATCCCAACCAAAAGAAAATGTTGATTGATATGTGGAAATTATCCCCAACTGCTTGATCACTACGATGGATAAGTGTTTCAGGGTCCATGAGCGTTTTGGAATGCTGAATGATGGTGTTGGAATGGTTGACGATGGTTGATAACTAATGGCTGATAAATGGCCAATAAAGGGTTGGTGAATGGCTATGATGAGGGTGATTCCATGGTTTGTAGTGGTTGGTAGTCAAGAAGGGTTTATTTTTGGTTGTGAACCAGTCCATTTGTGGCTGAGTATACGGTTGAGATTAGCAATTAGCAATTTACCGATAGGATATTTTTCCTTGTATTATCAGATGTCTTCAGGTTCTTTGTGGGTGAACTATCCATGGTCACTCACTAAGCCTCGGAAAAAAAGGGTGCCGTGGTGCAGCAAACTTCTAGAACGTGGAGATCCTCCTTGATAGTAACGTTTGTGGGGTAGCCCGATGTGTTGTTTGTTGGATGTTGCTTGGCTTTTCTATCCTTGACCCTCCTATTACGTGCCTTTCCCGGACACGTTTTGTTGTTTCTTTGAACCGCAGGGAGTGGCGATGCCGCACATCGATGATTCCAGTGCAGTAGTCTAATTGTGTTGGTTAAAGAGCCAACTCATACCCCGTGGTAGACGAACCTGGCAATGGAGAATCACCATACGGGAAAACCCTTGGAAACCATCCATCAAGTCATTCGCCACCTGCCCTTGGTTGGGAAACCCCTCCACCCCGCCATCATGCAGCAGTCACGCCAAGGTCAAAGCCGTGATGAGTTGGAGAAGAAGATCTCAGGCGACATGTTGCAAGGGCTGGTTGCTTAAGGTTAAGGTTGGGCGGTTAATGGTGTAAGGTTAAGATTGGTTTGGATTAAGGTCGGTTGAGGTTGGTTAAGGTTGGACGGTAAATGGTTGGTCAACAATAAGCATGAACAACTGACGATAATAGGTAACATACACCAACTACAACTAAGTGATTGGTTGGCTAATAGCCATTTACAATATACAGCCAGTAGGAATACTAGAATTAGCAATAGGATTATAACAACAATCTTGGTTGATTGATGAATTTTAAGATGTGATTACGAATGGCTGCCATAATTATGTAGTGCAACAAGCAACAATCATCAGCATTAAGGGCAGTTAGCAATACGAAACATGGTCAATGAGCATGCACTCAGCAACAATAATGCAGTTGCAATATTTGAGTGGATTCTTGGTTGGTTGAGAACTTGTTAGCAACAATGACTGTAGGATACAACCACAATAAATGGCGTATAACACCAGCATTTGGTTGGTTGCTTGCTTGAACAATGCTGGTTCAAAAAAATATTCAACAAGAGCTGGTGTACAATCCAAATCCATATCAACAACAGAAAAGTCATTGGTTGGTTGCGTCAACTGCTGTTTCAGGAAACCAACCAACCAATTTTGTTTTGTTAATGATGGTTTTTCCCAAGCATCCGCTGTGTTTGTTGTGTGGGAACCGTTGATTTTAGCGGCAGTGCTAGATGTTTGTTGACTCGTAGGGGCTTGTACTGGTCCTTGGTAGTGGTTCAGAAAGTACTCATGTCAGGGAGTTGATCAGTAGTGTGTGCTAGTGGTAACATCATGGTGATTTACCATTGCCACAAAATAGTATAAGCACTGTGGTTTCATCATGGTCTGGTAACCATGATCATCAACTGTAGACATTCTGGATCACTATTGTTGAGTTATTACTTGTATTTTATCTTTTGACAAGCCGTAGCTGTTAATGATGGTCCTAAACAATATTGACAATTGGTGGTAACCAGTATCAAATAATAGGAAGTTGTTTCAAGCACGTATAATTTCAGCAATGATTTGCAATAGAAAGAGTCGGTAGTCGTTTGGAGAGAGTTGTTTAAGTTCACCATCATCTGCCATTAGCAAGTTGTGAACCTGTTTACCAAGCAATAATCAAGGCCTTGATGTTTCTGGCTGGTTGAATGCCGTTGCCTGCCATGGGGTTCAGTGATAGGCAGCGTATATGGGCAGTCATGTCCCGGGGCCGGTAGGGTTGCTGACCCCACCTGGTGGCTGCCTTCACAACTAGCTGAAGCGTCTGGGTAGTGGAAGATGGGGGCAATGAGAGTGGCACCAAGCAGAAATGTCATGGGTGCAATGATAGTGGTACTGATAGTGGAACATGGGTACTGATAATGATCACTACCTGGTTGATAGTGATGATTTGGTGATTGAGTTCAATGGAAGAACTGGCTTGCAACATGTCTCAACCACAACGTAGCTTTGATTCTCAGGTCAGTGATGAGTTTTCAACAGATGTATTGGGGTTGGTCCATAGCCCTGGTGATACCTAAGCATCCAAGTTAACCATCATTGGTAGGGAAACCCATGGTGAATCCATGGTTAAACCATGCTTCATCTACACTTGGGGCCCCACGGTGAATCCATGGACTTCATCCTGACGCTGACGGAGCCATCTCCTTCATCCTCCGTGACGATGACGTCGATGGCTGCAGGTTTGGAGTCCACCTTGATGAAGGAGCGCGCGGAGCACCAGCTGTCCATGCAGCAGACCCGCGAGAAGTTCGCGAAGGCCCCGTGGGGACCCCGTGGGGACCCCGTGGAGACCCGTGGGGGCCCGGTGGGGACCTGGGGATGGACCCGGGTCTCCAGCGAACTTGTTGTCGTTGTTCAACTGGGTTATGAGTCATTGACAATCGTTATGAGTGGGCGTTGACAATGGTTCTTAGTGGTTATATGATATATGTGATTTGGTCCAACTCTTGTTATTGATCATTTTCAACAAGCAATCATAACAAGCATTGTTTGAATGGTGAGTATAACAATGCCTGTTGTGAAGCAACGATAAGAGGCAAATGAAGATGTTGTCACTGGTTGGTGATTGTTGGGTTTGGGTTGGTGATTTGTTGGGTTTTTGGTTGGTGATTTGTTGGGTTTTTGGTTGGTGATTTGTTGGTTGATGTTGGCAACTGATGTTGCAACCTACATAGTATTGTTGGGATATACAACATGGGAACACAACTGCACACAGACCCGAGCTCGGTTGTCGTTAGTATGCCCCTTTACAGTATTTGAATCCTGTTGGTTGTCAACCACCATGACGAATCACTGCGAATTATCAGCCAATAATCACTTCAGTTTGGAATCATTAGCGAGCGTAATGGGATGAACTACATTGATAATGCTTGTATATTTGATCGATGATCGCAGGTAAGCTTTACGGCAATGGATGGTGAAAAATGAAGTTATACATCAAAGTCTAATAGACTGTTGAAAGTTGCTAAACAACGGTCCATGATTCTCATCAACCATGTTCAACCATGATCGGTCGCCAAACATTCTTCGCGATGATCAACACCAGCTCATGAGTGCCGTAACCACTATACACCAGGGACGTTTGGAGGAGCACCGACCTCGTGGTGACCCAATCGCATTGGAAATGTTTTCACATGGCTCCAAAGGCGCAGAACGCCCAAAACCATTCGCGCATAGCTGGCAGTGGCTAGCACACAAAATTTGAATCTGGTATCCATGGTGTGCCCCACATCCAAAAAAGGATCATCTCATACCAAAGCAATTCGTGTCAATGATGGCGCTTGGTTTGATCTATCGAAGTATCTGTCCACAGGGTTGAGCGAACGGTATCCTTTGGCCAAAGTTACGAAAGCGGTGCTGCCCGTGAGCGAACTCGGGATCACCGATCCATTGTTGGGTCCTGCTTGGTGTTTCGTACCCATAGAGTTGGGTCCCCCGAAACCCATCGTGTTGGTATCCTAAAAGAGTCCGGCTGAAGGGCCACTTTGCTTCGGACACTGATTTTGTAATTCCAGCCAAAATTGTTTTCCGAAGTGTTTCTCACCTATTGATATCCGGTATGAACTATGTCATCAACCACTATTGACTATGATTAATCATTATATAGGTAATCAAGCATTATCAACCGTTGCTTGACAGCTATTTTTCATCACTGACATTTATCAACCATGAGTATCCAACAATTTGGGATCCTGAAAGAGCCATTCGATATACCGGATTTGCCATGATAAGTCTAGATTGCACACCATGGATTACTGTAATTGTTGTCAATGATGATTGGTCACTATTATCCTCCATGTTCACCATTTACTACGATCTAGTAAACATTATTGACATCAAAATTATTAATTATGATTGATCGCTAAGTAACTTCTAAACAGCAATCAGAAACTATGATTTATCATTATGTGCGGCTTGGTACCGTTGTCAATGATTGCTTATCTGGATTCACCACTAGTTCACCACCATAGCGAGTGATTGATCCTCATACCGCCAAGATACCAGCCGTCAACCAGCAACCATCACTATTAATCCATACGACCATCAGTACTTAAGCCCCACAAACCACCATAGAACCAGCATACAAGCACCTTACAACCAGCATAGAACCACCATTATCCCCATGCAGTCGCAGATCGCCAACCAGTTGAACCAAAGCGCACCGGCTCAGGCCTACAGAACCTCAGAGAATCGATTTGAGGTCCAGCTGCCACTCGGAGACGGAGTCCAGTGGTGAACTATGGCAGATGATTCCAATGTTTTTTTGTTGAAGTAATGAGTGATTATATATGATTATATGTAGCGTTTTAATGTTTATTAGTGTTTTTTAAACAGTATAAATTGGTATTCCTTTTCAAAGTAATAGTGATAAGATGTTCCAGGGCTTGATAGTGATACGATGGTATGGTGATGGTTGATTACAAGATGTTGTGCTTGATGCAGTGATGGTCTAAAGGATTTGAAGTGGTGATTTATGGATATGTTGTGGTCATTCACACTGCCAATACGGCTGTGGGTGCAGGACCCCTGGCACGCATTTCACATCTCGAACTGTCGGGGTGTTCATCCGTTGTTTGGAAAATAATAAGCCATAGCCATGCCTGGTAAGAATGGTTGATAACGGGTTATGACTGTCATAATCGTCAGAAACGGTTGCAATCATGCTTTACAATGGTGGTTTTTCATGATTGGTCCATGATGGTTGGCCAATTGTTGATCCTAATCGCAATCTCCGTGAATAGACCAACCATTATGGATTGCCAATAATACCGATTGACCACAATAATCCATCTATTGACCATTGTCATTCATCGGTGACCTTCTGTCATGGCAATCATGGTTGAATGGTCGTCACTTAATGGTGATGAATTATCGGTGTTGGTTCTACCCAGAAAAAAGTACGGTGAAGAGTTTCCAGGTAAGACTATAAACAATACGCAGGCTAAAAAGCAGGTCTTTTCTAAAACACGCCCCTTTTGCTAAAATACAGCCTTTTAACTTCAGGGATGGATTTTGAAAGTGACCTCTAAAAAGGAACGATCTTTAAATTGCAGGTACTTGTAAGAGTCTGTAAGAGTCATTGCGCCATCATCAACACTGCAGGCGTGGACAGCCTGTCCTGCAGAATGGACAGGTTTGAGAGACAAGTGGAGTTCCTCAAAGGTGAAACCAGGCGCAACAAGCATGGTGGCACGCGGAGACAAGTTGAGCTTGACATATGATCTTCGGCATTTGCAGGGTGCATTGTTTCAGTTTGATGCAAGTGCCCAGGCTGCTCAGGCAACCGCACTTGGTGTGGAAGGTGCCAGAGACATGGGCCGGCGGCGGCCCCCATGTGGGACTTGAACGCATGTGATGGTATCCTCGCGAAGCTTCAACCCACCGATCGAGGGTGTCCCTGAGAAAGTGAGGCATCAGCTGGTGCCTGCTACCAAGATGAAGGGCACATTCGCTTGAACAAGCGAAGACAAAGACCCAAAGGCAATTTTCCAGACCGCCTCCAGAAACTTTATCCTTGGGGCTTGCGCAAAAGAGCTGACATGCCCTACGGCTTCGTATTTCTCAAGCGTAAGAAGCAATGGAGGAAGGGCGGGACCCTTATCTTGTACTATCAAGCCTTTGCTTCAAATCTGTTCAAAGCCACTTCTATAGAGCTCTTGACTCAATGTTACAGGAAACTCAGGAAACGTGGCCGCAGATCATGGGTCAGTTGAGCACGCCACAAATTTGGCGTCGAAGTCATAGCCGAAACCGATGAGAGCATTCATTTTACAGCGGTCAATGATGACTTTGTGGGTTTTTCAAGTCAGTTGCCACCTTGTGGACAAACGGCAAGGTAGTGGTTCTTCAAATTCCAGAGGCAGCAGTGCAGCTGCCAGGTGCTACACAGGAGGATTGAAGGTTCTGAATGTTGCAATTCGCGCGCCACATCCATGCCAAAGACTGGCACGGCCAGGAGATGCCGACTCTCACTTTCCAACATTTTGTTGCCTTTTCATCCACCGTTGATGTGTATGAAGCATGTTTTTTCTCCGTTTGAAGCCGTCATCCATGGCTGTTATGAACCGTCATCCATCAACATCAGCCCTCATCAATCCTGATGAACTGTTTTCAACCACTACGATGACCAAAGTTCAATCGTTCACAGGGAGATTGCCTTTGCCCAAAAACGTCCCTGCTCTCTGGTAAAGAAATTCGCTGGTTAGCCACTGCGGGTGATCCCCACCATTGCTGACTAGGCTGGTACCCATGGATCCGTGCTGAAATTTTCACTACGGCGTTCCGATTCGAGTTAAATTCGGCTTACCCATTGGGATACATTTTGGATTTAATTTATGAACGGTTAATGTTTTTGCAAGCGTACTTGCATACCTATTCTTCATCCATTTTCACATATATACATATATACATATATACATATATATATAGATATATATATATATTCAGTTACTTACTTATTTGTTTTTTAGCATATATATTTAGAGAGAGAGAATAATTTTTGATGTATGTTTTTATTTGCATATGTTTTTCAAGTTGTTCAAAACAATAAGAACCATGGATGTATAGGGTTCTATTTACAGCACATTTGTATAGATACATTGTGCGGTTTTTCAAGTTATACGGGTACCCCTAGTTATCATCCAAGTCGTTGACCTTTTTATGGCGATGAGCAATAAACCAACCATAACTTGGCGGCCCCCCATGGCTGAAGAAGCCACATTGTCACATTCCCCTGATAAATGATGAGATTTTTTTGCCTCACACGTCGTTCAACATAGTATTTACTATCATCTATTATTACCATTATTCGTACAACCCCGTACCATGGGTCATTACCATTGGTACCATTACAACCATCACTACCATGGGTCATCCCATGTCCTTGGGTGCCAACCAAGGAAGAACGCGAACGACCAGCTGCTTCAACAATCCCGGCGCCTTGAGATGATGCTCCAGGAGCCGCACCATGGGGCCCCAACCAGTAGGAAGCATCACGAATGGTGTCAATAGATGGTTGATGTGCTGGTTAACGATTGATCATAGGGGATAAGCAACAAAACTAGGGGATATATCAACTAAAGATACTGGTTGATGATTGACCCGGTGGGTTGGTAGTTTCTTGAATCTGGGGGTGCCCGAAAAAATGGATGGCTTATGATTGATAAACAATGATTCAAACAGGATGATTTGGGGTCCCCTATTTTGAGAAACACCCTAATCAACCACGATTGGTCACTGCCATCACGAATGATCTCCATTTTTTCATGATGACGAATTTAATTTTGATCAGTATTTGTCACCAATCATCAATCGTTGTCATGATCGGTCATGATCAGCCATCATTGATGATCAGCCATCATTCAGCGTCATCATTTGTTTATCCATTGCTACAAGCACTGTACTGCTCAGCCACGATGGTAGCAAGAGTGTTGACCAGTTATTGACGACAATTGGCCATGGCTATCGGTTGTTGGTTGCTGGTCATCATCAAGTTGTGCATGATCATTTTTAGTAACAAGTCTTGGTCATGTTGATCATCTTTAGTAACAAGTCTTGGTCATGTGAAATGATTCTAAAGGATTTGAAAGCTATCAGGCCCTGTTCACAGTCATGAGCACATTCTGTATGTGATATGAATATATGTATGTATGTAATGGAATGTAATGAATGGAATGCAATGGAATGGAATGCAATGCAATGCAATGTAATGTAATTGAATTTAATGTAATGTCATGTATGTAATGTAATTAATGTATGTAATGTAATGTAACATGACATAACGTAACGTAATTCAATGTAATGCAATGCAATGTAATTTAATTCAACTTTGATTTTATTTAATTCAATTTAATGCAATGCAATGAAATGTAATGTAATGTAATGCTATGTATGTATGGAATGTATGTATGTGATGTAATGTAACGTAACGTAACGTAACGTAATGTGATGTAATGTAATGTAATGTAGTGTAGTGTAATGAATGTAACGTAACCTAACGTAATGTGAGGTAATGTAATGTAATGTAATGTAATGTAATGTAATGTAATGTAATGTAATGTAATGTGTGTAATGTCATGTAATTTATGTATGTAATGTATGTATGTACTTTAATGGAATGCAATGCAATGGAATGAAATGTAATGTAATGTGTACAATTCGCATGTTGAAAAACACATCATTCTTTTCACACACCCAGTTGACAAGCCAGATTGTGTTTGATAATATGTTTTGTTTAATGGACATTTCCCAAAATAGAGAAGCCCTAAATCATCCTTTATATTCATCATTTACTGTAATAGAACGTCCATTCTGGGGACCCCTGTTTTGAGAAACCACCAAATCTGTACGTTGCAACACCCCCAAGCCTCAACAGGAAGACTCTCCACCGTTGCCCACGGGTGACCTGGGCGATTTTGAAGCGCACCCCAGTATCGCTCGTCAACAACCAATAGTTTCGAGTAGTGACAAGTCCAGGACGTGGTTCAGAGTGATTAGCGGTGATTAATTGAAATTGTTAGGAGTTCGTAGTGGCTCATGGTAGTTGATAGCCACTAACAGTAATCGAAGATTAATTGCTGGTTCCACCTACAAGTGGCAAACCAACAAGCGATGTTCGATGGTGATCTAATATGTCTAACAGTGTCTACGGCCATTGTAAAAACACCAGGAGAAATGTGAATCGGCTCGTTTGTAATTGAAAGATTGTTCAAAAACTAGGGTGAATGATGTCTTCTAATAATTGCCTACGATCACCACTGTCATGAACAAAATTTGCGCTCTAGTAACTAGTCACCAGGTATGTAACTAGCTGATGTCAATGTTCTTTTAACCAACTGCCCATCCAACTATACCAACTAAGATGATTTCGTAACAACAGACGATTCCCTGGGAGTTCTGGGAGCGGCCCTCTGCATTCCTTGCACAGGGGGGCCCCTTCGGACACCTGGAGTGGCCAGTGCGCAAATGGTTGCCATCCAACTTATTGCAGTTTTTCTTACAGTGATCATGGAACAAACTTTATCAAGTTTTTGTCACAGTTGTTTTCGGTGGGATGAATGTTGGTGGACATAAAAAGTATGAAGATAATGATTGGCCTCTGTGAACTGTTGACCATCTCTTGTAATTACAATTAACTGTGACTAGCATCTATTGTAGTTAGTATTGTTGCCTGTGACTACCCAATCTTGCTGTGCTTGTTGGTGAACGCTTTCGCCCCACCAGGATGTCTTCAAGAGCCTCGAAGTACGTTTGACCAAGGAGCAGGGCCCCTCCCCCGGCAAAGCTCCATGGTTTCCAATGGTTGATATGGAGGGTTCTCTCAATGGGGAACCCCAAAGTTCTGATGGCCATAGAGCACATGGGGAATGATAGAGAACAATGCTTACGGAGTTGAAGTGTTCTAAGTTATGGTGAATCATTGTATAGGTATGTAACACTTCTATGATGATATTTGATCCCGTTGAATGCAGGGTGTTTGATTCATGGTCAGAGGTGGCTGATCATTGAGGAGTACCTGGCCTCACCAACTGACTTCACCTGAACGATATGTCTCCGAAGCCCTGACACGTTTTACCTCAAGAAAAGGTTGGTCGATATTGCTGGGTTGGTTGTGAGGGTTGGCAATGAGACGATTGGCCCTTTCCTCGTAGGATAGCCTATTGTCACACTTATGCGGTCCGTTTCACGAACAACCACCATCAAATTCCTGATAAATCGCAGCAAGCAGGTCATTTACTTTTCAGCAAACATCCATCAAAATCCATCAACCATTAACAAGCCAAGCAAGCCACTCCGGTCTAACCATCCCTTTCAACCGTCCATCATCCACGGCCTCATTCCCAACCATTAGTTCAGGAACGGTTAACCAAACGCGAACCGCAATCAACCATTACCCGTCGCATGGACCATGATTAGTGGTCACTACTGAACCGTCATTAACCACCATTGGTGGTAATTGACCATGCTTAGATGACCACCAACTAATTGTCAAACCAGGATTCGCCATGAATCAATGATGATTAACCATCAATTAACCGCCCGTTCACCATTAATTGACTACCAAGGAACCATGAATGAATGACCAAATGACCATTGATAGATCGTTAATTATCCATAAACTAAACCATGGTCAATCATCATTGCAGAGTTTCAATCAGGTCGGTTACCGAGCTGATCAGCATCGCGCTTGATTCATGGAACGGTGCACAGGGTTTAAGACTGGGAAGAATGACTAAGGCTTGATTAAGCTGTTTGATGTTGGTAAATTGTGCTGGTTTGCAGTGCTGAATCGTCACGGACGGGCACTGTTTTTTGGGATGCATAGTATGCGGGCCGTGGCTAATCTTGATGTTGCAAATTTTGCAAGTCTCAACGTCCACTGCTACTTGCAGGTTTTTGTCGTTTGTTGTTTGTTGATGATTCGCTGGTGACCGCCATAGAATGAACCTTGCAGGATTGAGATTTCTGAGCAGTCGGTCAAGCGCGGTCAATCCATGGTCGATATCCACTAATCATGGTGAGTGATGGTTGCTTTATGATCATTGTGGCTTATATACACTCTGGCAAACTAACCTGGAAGTATAAAATCCATTATTTGCAATGGTTTTAGCTATGGAAATATTGGCTTTCAGCTTCCAGATTAGTTTGCCAGAGGGTAATCATGTTCCACCATGGGTTCAATCCTTGGTTCAACCGTTGCTGGCCCTTCCGTCAGGAGTCCTATTCCCAGAAGCCTTGGGTGCCCATCTCACTGGAGCCCATCTACGGTCAGCCAGGAGCGGGTCATCAGCCCTCGGGGACACAGGACATTCAAAAAGACGGTTAGCCAGGATGATAAATGGATGACAACTGATGGGTATTGCTACGTAGCTGATGGTTAAGACGGTTATTGATGACAGGATGATCAATTGTGGGTAATTAATTCGTCATGATAACTGACCGATGGTAAACAGATGGTTATTTGATGCTTCACGACGACTAGTGAAGGAAAATAGGAATTTGTGATGCTCAATGACGGTGGCTGACCTGGGCTAACCTGGTTAACCATCGTTTGATAAGGATTAGTTAGTACTTGATAGGCGCTTGACAACCTGCGATGATGGTTGATGATCGTGTTTGACAAGAAACTGTCATGAATTATGATTAAGTGTATGGTTGATAGTAGTCAACGACGCCTAGGGAGAAGTAGTGATGATTGATGATGGCCCATGTTGATTTCTGTTGATCAAACAACGACTGTTAATACTGGTGAACCACCATTAACGACAATTATGAGCCAACACTAGCCTGAGTTATGGGCAGTTCATTATGGATTATTGAAGGAGTTCGTGATCGGTTCTCAGTTCGTATCATGTCCCATCATTGATGGAAGCTGGGCTACTCTTGGCAGAAATGCTTCCCCGTTGTCCAGCACTTCATCCCATGGGTTTTGGGTGCCGTCGCTCTTCAGTGGTGCCACGGATTTGTTCCAGAACCGTTCTAATCTGGTAGGTGGTTTCAGATGTTTTGCGTTGTCCACTTACCTCTTGATGATTATCTCATTGACAGGCATATGCAGGGGATGGGTGAGAACCGCCATCCACTGATTGCTGGTGGTGTCGTTGATAAATCATGAACACTAGCAGCTTGATGTCGCTGATAAACCAGGACCGGTTGGATTACTTCCGCGAAGTGCTGGCGATGCGCGGTGGAGATCAATGAAAGTCTAAGCTAAGCCCCAACAAAAAAATTGAGGTTACCATATATCGGCCAGATGAGAATCAACCATGCGTCAACCAGATGTATTTCAACCATGTATCAACCAGATGAATATCAAGCATGAACCTTCAGAAATGGTTCCCGATCATGGCATAAGCACCATCCCATCACTCAGTTGGTGGCACCTTTCATCATCTCACACTTGGCATACATGTACATATTTATTTATTCATCGATTGATGTGTTTCTTTTTTGTTTTTCCCATCATTGAAGCTATATTGTTCAGTGATCCATTGATGTGTTAGAAACTATTAACTATAGAATAACAATTCTTGGAATAGCTGATTGATGATAACTATAACAAGCTGGATCTAACAGGAACAAAATTGTAAAATAACAATTGGAATAGCGAATTGTTCATAACTATAGCAATCCAATGGGCTATCACCAATTGGATCCAATTATGAACAATTAGCTAATTGGGCTATAGTTATAGCAATAATTAGTAGTTATAACTATCACTAATTGGATCCAATTGGAACCCCAACAATGTGATTTTGGCCAACTGCGGAAGGCACAGCGCACCTCAGGCGACCCGACTGCGCTGCCCAATTGGGAGAACGTGGCGGCGAACGTGCGAAGCGGGCAGCAGAGCCCGTTACGTCACTGGGCGCAGCTGGCGGCCTGGGTGGAGGCCTGGGTGCCATGTAGCTGGATCTTCTCCAAGTTGGGGAAGTTCAACGGTTGGAGTCCACTAAAGGAGACAAAATAAGTGTTGTCTTGAGAAATGAGACTGGAACTTCTCAGCAAAAAAATCAATAGACCCTGTGATTTTGCCACCTTTTCACGGTCGTCAAAATTTCCACGGAAAGTTTGGTACCTTTTTTGGGACGATGGGAATCGATAGCAAGGCAGCCACTGAAAGTCAGAGCCTTGGCGAGCTGAAGCAGAGATTGACTAGTCTAGAAATTCTCGAACAAGCCGATTACATCATAAGTATCTCAGTAGATCAACTTGCCAAATCGGCACCCATTGTTGTTGGCTCTTATCAATCATTCCAGGCGCGAGAGAACAGCCAAGACCCCAAAAATTGCTGCCGAAGATCATTTACCTTCTGGAAACAACTTGGAAATCAATGTAATGATTGACTAAAGGTGTAACCACTATGAAGCATGAGCAAACGCAGATCATTGTCCACATCACTTTTTATGTCATGTTCAGCAGCATCCACCATGATCAACCAATCCGGCTGGGCACGAAAATGTTATACCTACCTCAACTGGTACCTCCAACTCGTTTTCTTCATAGGTACGTCCTTTTGTGGTACCATTTGTGATGCAATGGTTGTCCTACACGCGTTTTTAGTTGGGTTACGGGCTACTATTGTTTGTGCTTCAGGAATTTGTGGTAGGTGAGTACCTACTTGGGTCATCAACAACCACAAGCATTGAACTTACCATTTTCGAAACCATTTGAGCGATCCCTGCAACTGTTACACTAATTGTTGTTAAACAGCCCATATCATCTCAATGATACTAATCATTAGCATCCATCCACCATTATGATATCAAGAACCATCACTATCAACAACCAGAGCAACAATTACGAATGACCATTTCCATGATTAGAACCATTAATGGTTAGTGGTTGCCAAACAGTGCCATTGCCATAATTGCCATTGCAACCATCATTCGTTTCGTTGACCATGATTACCCCTTATCAACCACAATGGTTACCAACCATTCCCATCGACAATGACCATCACCAACTCATAGACAACTAATGGACAACTAATTACTAGTACCAACTGTTAGTCTGGTCTTAACTACCGACTAAATTGACAATAATTACTATTTGATTAAGTACTTAATGATTAGTATACCAGTAGTTGTCAACTATTACCAAATAACTAGTAATCAACTACATAATCAACTATAGATACCAACTAATCAACAACTCCAACTGACACCGTTTACTTCCCATAGCGGAGTCCGCCGCCGTTCCCCCGCATTCCGAGGCAGGGAGATGACGACACCAATGGTGACCGGGCCCATGGTGCCTCCGGGCCGCAAAAGCGTGACCGGCGCCTGAGCAGCAGCGGCGGTGGCATTGGTTGATGGTGGCATTGCTTGAGATCAAGGTTAGAGAGGGTTAGTGATGGCAAATAGTGCGTTGAATTCATGGACTTAGTGATGGTAAGTTCACCATAATGGTTGATGTTTTGTTTGCATTGATTACCTGTGAATATGTTTGTTTATTTTTTCAGCTACAGCGTGTAGTGTAGCCAGTTGAAAGTTCCGTGAGAGCGCTATCATGGCTTTGATAGATCGGTTGACAGCACTGGGTTCATACCTTGAGCAATTTGCCATGAATCACAATTTGCCGATTTGAGACGTCAGCAATTTTTGCTGCTAGCCACGAGTATGAGGGAGCAGTTGGGCCAGGTCAGTTTCACTGAAGCTACCCCGATTGTTTCGAGGCTGCAAGCTATGCTATGGTCAGAGGAACAAAAAAATGAGTTGGTGAACATCGTCCAAGCCAAGGTGTTGGAAAGTGCTCAGAACAAGCCTGTCAAAGGACGTACGCCAATGCAGGACTTCACGCCCTGGTGAGGTATTTGCGAAGACTGGGAACGTTTGCTGAGGCCAGCATTGAAATCGTTTTGCCAGGCATTCGAAAGACAGTGACATCCTCGTGGCAACGCCTAAGTACGTCGAGGAGCGGATTTGCTGCGCCAACGACGATGAAGCAGTGAATGGTTTGCTCTCCGCCCTGCGCTCTCCGCTCGCTGACGCTCAAAGGTGGACGATGAGATCAAGATTGGCCAGCGCTTGGCCCCTCAACAACGGCAGAGAAGAAGGAAGTGATGGTGAGGTTAAAGAATTGATGAATGGTTAGTTCAATACACAATCGTTCATAAATAAATTGGATTACTGAAGTTATATAGATTAGCAAGGTCAACCAGTGAATTCCTGACATAGAATTTAACTATTCAGTGACATCACTACTTTAATTGATGAATCACATAGAATGCGCAATGATAATTGTGAGGTTAATGAACGGCCTGTGTTTGATCATGGTTGGCAATGGTCGATATCATATGGCAACTCCCTGCAGAGTTCTGCGGTGTCTAGAGGAGCGGAATTGGTGCGCTAGCGAAGATGAAGCAGTAAATGGTTTACTTCGGCTGGCCCCGCTTCCAGGGATGGTTCAAAAATGATTTGAAACTGAGCACTAGGAAATAGCTTCCAACAAGATTTTCAAATGCTCCAATTTGGTCAAACACTTCCGCGCGTCAATGTTGGCGGAGACTCGTTCTTCAATATCTATCCTACTGGGTTTGTTTTTTCGTTTTGCTGCACTTATAAGTACTTGGAAGCATGCCGTAAGGTGCGTCTAAATCTTGTGTAGTATGGTTTTAAGTGTTGTAAGTTGCTAAGTTGGTGAGCTTATGTTACAGAAGTTGTAACTTACTTGTTGAATGTATAACATAGATTTTTGAACTTATAGGTTTTATAAGTTATTTGTGGTCATGTTCCAAAAACCGGAAAATTTGAGACACTGAAAACTGATTGAGTTAGAAAAAACGGTATTTTTTTCACATGCTTTTTGTGGTCTACATTTTTCCAACATTTTTTCTGGCATGGAGCGGTATTTCTGATTAGTGCAATGTTTATTGGATAGAGATGCGGTTCTGTGGATCACATGTCTTTTTTGCTTCTAGAGCGGTCGATTGGACCGCTGGATTTTGACCGCGGTTTCATGGACCGCGGAATTCCCAAAGCGGTCTCATGGATCGCTGTTTTATCGCGATGGCAGCGGTCCCGTATGGATCGCCATGTGTTCGTTTGTTTTTTGCTTTGGCAGCGGTTCCACATGGACCGCCTAGGTTGGAATCCTTTTAATTCTACAACATAGATTGGTTTGAAAGGATGATTGTGTAAATGGTGGGTTGAAACATGTTTCTTTGTCATGTTTGCTTCCTGTTTCCCACCCAGTGGATGAAGGTGAATGATGGTGAGTGGCTGCCGTGTCATGTTGAATGGCACAATGGTGGTCAATTAGTGGCTCATGATTATCATCGGTGAATAAGTTGGTGGATGGTTCATGATGATCATGGCAGTGGTTGTGATGAGGATTGACAATGGTTGTGATGATGTTTCATGACGATTGGCTCAATGGCATTCACAATGCTCCGATCATTGTCATTGTCACTACTATGACTTTTCATGATTATAAACTATGGTGTTTGTTTAAGTTTAATCAGCACTGTGGTAGATTCAGCCCAAGATGATTAGTTCCATCAATGATAGTTCAAAAATCTTCAAAAGAATATGAAGAACAATAAAGGGATGGCTTTTCCAGTAGTGGTGAAAGTGGACTGATTATGTTGGCTCATGTTGGTTCATAATGTTCTGCACTTGTGGTGGGATGATGTTCAAAGGGTGATGGTTGGATGATGCTCGCACTGGACAAAGCCCCAATTTTGGGGTGTGAGGAGACTGCTGATGGTTGGGGGCTCCAATGATGCTTGGGCATCGTTAAAGTTCCACATCATGGCCACCTGTGGTTGGTTCTCAATTGTCAATGCTACGAGCACGGCGAGGAGTTTTGAGGTTGGTCCATGATCCAAGGTGCGCGTTTAAAGTGTGGTATCGCCACGACCGAAATCATCACCAGGACAAAGATGGTGACCAATGGAATTGCCAACTTGGTGCTGTGATGATCCTGCACGGCGTTAGCCATGGTCCAGCCATATGTCATGGTTACTGCATCGTTCATGGTCACTAAGCAATGAGATTTGAGAGTCAGCACTCAAGTCTTAGTAGTTCAGACCCGATGCCCCCATTTCCATGGTCAATGCTGGGGTCAAAATCTGCCGAGGTCCTGTGCCAGGAGGATCGATGAAATCTCCTGTGGCCGGAGGATCCATGAAGGCTCCCCCGAGAGGACGAGCGATTCGGATGCTGAATGTTGGATGGCGAATAGGTTTGGGAAAACGATGATTAATTAATGTTGGTTGGGTATTTCTTTGTTGATGTTGATTAGGTGCTGGTTGGTTCATGATGGTTTCTGATGGTTGGGTACTGGTTGGTTCATGATGGTTGGTGATGGTTAATGATGGTTTGAAGTCCATTGAAGGCCGAAGGGTGCGGAAAATTCATGTTGATAGAATGACTAGATGTAGATCCCCCGTAGTATTTTCATTCATGGGAGGGCACAACACTTCCTAAACACCCAGGGGTATAGATATGGTTCAAATAGTAGATATAGAAGTATGACTCAGTATGACTAGATAGTGCAAGCAGTTTATAATTTAGAGTACCAAAGAAAGATCCCATGTTATGTCCATTGCTAGTTCGTTTCCGAGTGTCAAATACGAAAAGGGCGCAGCAACGACCATGTTTTGTGAACAGAGTCGTTTGTCCTTGACACAGAAAAGAAAGGGGATGGTTCACAATGACAATAAGATCATGATGTTCAATGATGGTGACGTGATTGAGGATTGACGATGGTTGATTGGTAATAATCGTTGATGATAATCGCAACTACCCTTTGGGCAAAAGATTTTGTTTGGAGGCCAAGATGGAAGACGTTGTTCCAGGGTCATCCACGAAAGCTTCCCATTTTCACCTGCATGGTTTGACAGGAGTTTTGATTGAAAAACACTCATCATGGCAACGGTAGATCCAGCGCCACCATCAGTTTATCCAGCAGCTGCTGACCATCGAACATAGCTTCTTAACAGACAAGTAGATTTAGGATCGAACATCACGGACGTACTAATCAACTCCAAACAGCTCGATCAAACCATGCAACAATTGCTGGCGCCGAGAGTCGGTGGCAAGGTAGCACCAAAAACTACGCTTTAACTGAGATTCATCAATCATGATCAACCAAGATTGTTCAGTGCTGATTGTTTTCAATCAACCATCAACAATGCATTATGGCTGGTAATTAATCATCCAACCCATCGATCATTGCTACATTCCATTGCTACCTACTTCTAGCGTTATTCCTTTGTTACTTTCACCCACGAAACAACCCTGAGCCCAGGAGCAGACGACATGGGCTCCATGTCCGGCAAAGCCTTGGGTGAAATGATTCACCGCCTTCATCAGGACGCGAACAATGACGATGTGGTGAAAAATGACGGCTTAGCTGCTTGTGATTTCACGACTGCTTGTGATGGTTTTATGCGCGGTTAATTGCTGTTTACGACCGTTTATTCAGGCTGAATGATTGTGAGCTGGCTGATAGATGGTTCATTTATGCTTAAGTGCTACACCGGTGAGTGTTGTTTGTGAAACAAGTGATCATAGTGACCTTAGCCAGTTCATGACTATACCGGTGAAGGATCCAGAAGAATGATTTTCAACGAACCAACAGGGACATCATTCACAAGAGCCCTTTGGTGACCGGTTTGTTAACAATTCATTGTTGGAAAAATGGACCCTTTGTATAACAACTGTGGTACATCTGGCAATAAACTGTGGTACATGCGACTGCATGCATGCATATGCACATGTGTGTATGTAATGTGTTGTAATGGAATGTAATAGAATGTAATGTAATGTAATGCAATGTAATGTCATGTCATGTCATGTCATGACATGTCTAATGTATAATGTATAATGTATAATGTTATATCTAATGTATTGTCTAATGTAATGTCTACTGTAATGTCTAATGTAATGTCTAATGTACTCTCTAATGGAATGTCTCATGTAATGTTTGATGTAATGTCAAATCTAATTAATGTAATGTAATGTAATGCAATGTCTAATGTAATGTCTAATGTAATGTCTAAGGTAATGTCTAAGGTAATGTCTAAGGTAATGTATTAGGTAATGTCTAATGCAATGTAATGTAATGCAATGCAATGTAATCCAATGCAATGTGATGCAATGCAACGTAATGTACTGTAATCTAATGTAATGTAATGTAATGTAATGTAATGTAATGTAGGTAAGTATGCAAATATTTGGTGTTGCATGGATCTACACACATGCTTACACTTTCCTTTATAGATAGATAGATAGATAGATAGATAGATAGATAGATAGATAGATAGATCTCGTATGTCAACTCGTCCTCTGCTTCACATTTCTTCGCTCGAGGAGCAGGTGGAGCTGCAGCGTGTGAACGCGGAGCTGTCGCAGCAAAGGAGCCGCAAAGGCAGCAAGGAGGCTCTGCAGCTGCGCCACGACAGGAGGAGGTCGTTGTGGTGGGAGATCCTGCAGGATCCATGGTGAACGTACCATCGTTTGGTATGGAGAACTTACTGTTTGGTTAATCAACTCTTAGTGTATTGAATTTTAGAGCTTCAACTGGAATTGATAGTAATCCGGGTTCTTTGGAACTTGTTGGTCAATACCATTGGTCAATCATGATTAGTATCAAACCTCATATTCGTCAATGTGTTTGGAAATGATTGGTTGCTATCACATCAACTAGTATATCAACCAATTTTGACCATCCAACGAAGCAATATATCAACGAATATATACCATATATACCATCTATACCAAGTTTTGCTCACCAATATATCACCAGTTTTGCTATTGCTCAACTAATATACCATTCAACGCGTCATATCAATCTTGAGCAAGCTGATGGGTCACTCGATCCCAGGCGTCCTTGACGCATTCCCCGATCCGAACGCCCGGAGGAGGTCGAGCTGCAGCGGGGTCGCACGTTGTGTCGGCAGCGTTGACGGATTCATGCTGCAAATTCGACAGGATTAGCAATGGTAAAGGTGGATAACCACTTGATGCTTTGTACTGGTTGATGATTATGGTGATGTTTGTGTTCGAGTGGGGTCAACTGGCCCTGGTTGACCCTGGTTGATCCTCAGGTCGCTGGCTTGAAAGCCGCAGTGAACCTATGATACCTATGTGGGATTGCCGCAGGGTGAATCACGATTCATAAATGTGTGGATTTTATAGGCCAAAGAGCCAACAACAAGCAACACCATCGTTAAAGTCAAAGATAGGGAAAGCAGCAGATTTTTGTGCGATGAGGATCTGACTTCTCAGCAATGGCTTCATGCCCAAGGATTGCGGTTTTCCACTTGCAATGGTGACTTGAGTATCTCAAGTGGTGGATGGATATACCCCGCATGGTTCTGTCTCAACCTCAAGATGACTACATGGTGGTTTAATGGGTTATCACAGTGGTTGATAAGGGTTCGTGATGTTCACTGCTGTTTACTACCAGTTTTCCTAAACAAAATGTCGAGACCATGCTAAACCAGGTTTGATCTCCGATCAGTGGTGGTAAATCTCATCAGAATCATCAGCCGCATCAGCATCGTCCTGCCTCTTTATCGGGTGCCCCTCTCTTTTCTGGTTCCTATTTTCGCATGTGTGATCGATATTGGTATTTCTTTACGTTTGTTATTGCTGTTACTCGTAGGACTATTTGTGGCGTTAGCGGTTTTGGTTTGACGACCAAGATGTGAATTGTGTTTTGACCATTGTTCATTGTTCCTATATTTATCATTATCCAACGTGGCTATTACTCCTATGCTGTTATTTTTTCTTCTTGAGTTGGGTGTTGTTTCTGCTTTCGTTGTAGCACCATTGATACCCAGAGTGTACCGACCAATCACAATATCTTGTTGTCTTTATCATTGCTGTTTATTCTCGATGAACCATGCTATAGTCATACCGAATTATTGATAGCATTTACAAACTTGCTTTTTTGCGGTGTCCTTGTTGACAATCATGACTCTTGTTATTGTGAACCAATGTTGTTGTTGTTTTGTCCAACCATAATCATAGCTATTGCCACAATCACAGTTCATGATAGTGATGTCACTCATCTTCATCAGCGTCATCATCATCATCATCATCATCATCATCATCATCATCATCATCATCATCATCACTATCATCATCGTCGTCATCATCATCGTCATCATCATCATCATCGTCATCATCGTCGTGATCATCATCATCATCTTCATCTTCATCATCATCATCATCATCATTATCATCATCATCATCATCAATCATGAGAGATCCATATCAACCATATGGTGGGAGGGATCTCAAGCTATTTCTAGTGGAGCTGGGTTGATGTATCAACATGCAATATGCCATTGATAATATGATCAACCATGTTTATTGCCATTTTCGGCCTAGGAACTATAAGTATGTTCAATCATCTTTGACACAACTTGATTATTACAAACTATCAACCATTATCACTTAGTGTTGGTTCATGTTAACGAATTATCAGCCAATGTTGCAAATTAACGACATTGGCAGCTCATTAATACTTGATAGTGAATACCAATACTCATAATCATAAGTTGATGATACTACAATAGTAGTCAATTGCTCTTATTATCAACAATGAGTCTTTAGTAACAGCATTCATACTCCATATTGTGCCTGCTACCAAGCACTATCACAATGTGTTTCTTATGAGCAGTTTATCAACACCCAATTGCAGCCAGAATAACAGCTTATCGACTATATTAACGATAACAACATCTCACTAACATCTTATTTACCATCAACCATGTCTATTTTTCATCATTAGAAAATATAATCAATCACTATCATTGCTTATCATCCCCTAGTACTTGCCTATTCTTGACTAGTTTTGATCATAATGGCAGCTAAACCATTTCGTTTTGTTATCATCAACCATTACAGCCATCCCTCGGCAGGTCCCCATCTTCCAGGTCCTCATCCCTCGGCAGGCGTCCAGATGAGCCCTTCGCACTGGCCGCGCTATCGCCCAGTGACTTGGAAAGTTGTGTCAAAATCTGCGAGTTCCTACCGTTGGGGATTTCAATGGTTGGCTAACGGTTGCTTGGTTCATAGCTGCTTCATGGTTGGCTAATGGTTTGTTAATGGTTGGTTAATCGTCCGTTTATGGCTGTTTGATGGTTGGTGGATCGCTGGTTAATGGTTGGTTCATAGTTGTTTAATGGTAGGATAGTTGTTGGCTTGTGGTTGATTGACGTTTGCTGCACTTTCACTTTTGGGAATTAATTGCTGATGGTGGTTCATAAGAGTTTTTGTCTGAATACTTTTTGTATGACAGAAATTGGGATTCAGCATAATTCAATAGTGATTCTTGATAACAGTTCAAAGACTTGGTGATTTAATCATGAATTTATTGAGGAATAATAGTTTTAATGAATTTGAGATTGGTTGGTCATGTGTCAAAACTCTTTTTGAGATCACCTGAGCAGTTTCTAAACCACCAAAAAAAATCCGTAGGGTTCACCTGCCAAAAGGTATGGTAATTAAATGCTTTTGTTGATTTTCAATGACCATTATGAAGCCACGATTCCTGTAATTGTCATGATTCCACCAACGCCAATGATGATTGTGAAACCATCATGAACGATCATTACTAATGCTAATGACCATATCCACTGGGGTAGAAAGTTGAAGCCTGCCAACCGGCCAGTGCTGAATGGTGTTGTTTGTGCTCAGCCATGGACTGTGCATCATCACTTACCAAAGGTCATCAGTGGCTTCACCAGCACTGCTGGTGCTGGTGGTGGACTTGCTGATCGATTTGGTTGACAGTTGATGATCAGTCACAGGTCTTTCTGTCCTGGGGAGGATCCCAGGACACCAAGAAACCATGTGGCTGTTGATTCCCTGTAGGTGATTGTTGCTTATGATGGTACAAGCAAGAAACTGGCAGACCAATATTTGTCCGCATTCACCTTTGCAGAGCTTATTCCTATTTCTCACCATCAACAGCAAAAAGCTGATTTGTCACTATTGACCGCTTGAGAAGGGTTCATAGTAGCTTGTATTGCCCATCAACCTGCAATACTGTTTGGTATTGAACCACTTACTACTTGTTAGTATGGGTCATTACTATTGCTCCTTGAATGTTTCAATATTGTTCACAAGAATTATTTCAACTGATATTATTAAACAAATACTACTTGCTTATGAATATTGAACCACTTCTTGGCCATGTTGATTATGACCCATTCTTAGGCACCCGCACAATGAGACCCAAAGCCGTTTCCAAGGACGGTATTCTGCACCAGAAAGGGGAATGGATCAGCACTGCTGGTACACATGTACACATTGGTTGGTCGATGTAGAATTGACGGTCAATCAATAGTTGATTCTTCTCTGGGTAAAGTACAAGGTTCCCGTCCTCACTGGCTGATGATTAGGGTACCCACTCCAAAGAACCAGCAATAGCAGTCACAAGCGAAGAAATCGCCATGACAGGATTGCGACTCAGAGCAATGTCATAAGGGAGCTGTGACACGTGGAATATGTCTCATCTAGAAGCGAAACATCCATCAGGTGTTGATCATATCACGAATTGAATTGACGTTGGGTCATTTCACCCTGTACCTCAGAACCAAAGCTTGTGCAATGGTTGGGATGTTTACCGGGACATTTATGGGTGCCCTGGTATAGCATGGCGATTCGAACCGAACCCACAGCAGCGAACCACACCGGTTTTTGATCGAATTCATCTACCTGGGTTTCCCAACAGGAGGAGCAAATGTCACCAGGGTGTAGGACCTTTCCAGTGTTTGGTGCAACTCTTCAACCGCGTGGCATATCTCGTGTTGTCTTGCTTATCGGTGACCGTGACATCATTAGCCATGGCCAAGGTACCAGTCAGCCACCAATGATAACCATGATCAACCATGAGGCGACCAATTTGCAGCCAACCATTAGCCAACCAGTAGCCACTCATTTACAAAGTAGTTTGATTGGGTACTTGCCCTCAGCCATTCCCCAACCCATCATCCAACCACCTATGAAACCGCCTGTCACCTTGCAACAAGCACCGCCATTGAGGCTGGATGAGATACGAAGAAATGGACCTTGGAGACGTGGAAATGGCTGGACAACCGTGGATAGTCGACAAGACTTGTGGACCAATCACTCGCCACTAGTTAATAATAATCTTTAGTGATCAACAACTAGTGGATAAGACTGTTGATGGATATTAGTTGATGATAGTGGGTGTAGTTGATAATTACAAATAATGCATCCTAATGAAGCGTGGATGATAATAGATCATGGTCTATAACAGTGAATCAACGGCCAATGATGGTTGATAGAATCAATAGTCAACTCTGAGCTTGACGGCAATGATAGTTGTTGATATTGATTGGTACCATTGCTAAATTGGATGATTAATGATGATGGTCTGTGCTTCTTGGTAATGATTCACAATGTTCTGAATCAGGGCTTGGCCAATGATCGATGACCAGCCGGCCCAAGTGGCTGGCTAAATGCTGTGATCAGTGGCTCTTTGATAAGTGCTGACTAGCTGGTAACAGTTTATTAATCATGGTCGATTAGTACTGGTTGATAAATGTTGGAAATTATTTTTGAAAATGTTTGATGACTCATAGTCAATATCTGGCCATGCTTAAGAACGGTGAAGTGTAGCCAAGAATTCTGAAACTCGTCTAAGGTCCTTGGTTCAGTAGGGAATTTCAAGCGATTGTGAATGGTCTACGGGACCTGCTGATCGTAGATGTCACATGATGATTGCATTTTCATGGTGCTCAACCCCCCCAATGAACTTTATATTTCATCTTCAACATCCCCAATCAGGAGTTGAAACCAGCGTTCGGCCAGATTTGTACGGATTTAATCTCAGCACATGGCTCGTACAAAGCTGCACTCTCTCGCTTGAAAACACATTGAATCGTCAATAACCATAGTACCATTGTGAACCATAAACCCAATGTGTATCCCGGCTGTCCAGTTGAGTCCAAAAAAGATGGACCATTCGTAGTGTAATCAGAAATTAATTGAGACTCTTCGCGACCGTCGTAGAATTTGGAATGCCG
>VSDK01017240.1:274040-287046 GCA_009767595.1 Symbiodinium kawagutii | reverse complement strand
GGTGTTGCTGCCCGATCTTCGGCTGCGGCTGCGCCCGACCTGCGGGCGTCGCAAGATGCTGGTGATCAGCTTCACATTGTGCCTCCCCAGCCCACTGCAGCACCGCCACCGCCAGCCGCATACTTGCTCAATCTGCGTGATCGCAAATTGCATCGCTTGGCTTCTTCTTTGCGACCTGCGTGTGGTGCAACCTTGCCAAAGCGGTGGATATATGTACAGCATCGTGATGAACAGCCGCGTACGAAGCTCTGCCTTCGCAATGGCTGCTTTTCGCCTTCTGCGGGCATTTAATTACACGGCTTCTGAAGCAAGCCGAATGCTGCGCACCTCGCGCCCTCTTCTGCATAAGCAAAAATGTTGACCGCTTTTGTTGCTGCTTGCTCCTGTGTATCCTCGTATTTCGCCTGCGCTTGCATGATCTTGTGGCTCAGTCTTCAACATGTGCATCTTGTACAGCGCAGACCTGCTTACCCCGTCACTGGTCACCTTTCATGTTATGTCCTGCTGCTCGCAGCTGTTGCAATTTCATTCTCCCTTGAATCGTCTTTTCCCCGCTTCGCTGTCACGTGCTTCCGCTTCCATGGTGCTGCTGACCGCGTGCCTGATGAATGGCTTGCTCGTGGTGGTCCTGCCCCGCATCCTGGGGCTTTTGCGGCGTGCTTGTGGTGGCTTCACCAAGCCACGGACTTCTCGTGGATGGTTTCGCTTCCATCGTGCACGCGCCTTGGACGCACTAAGATTCCAATTTGTTCATTCCTGTGTTTGCTTTCCGTGTTTGGGTCTTATGTGCAGGTCCAGCCGCTGCGCGCCGACAATACTGGCATCAAGCTGCTGCTGCTCGTGTCCAACTGGCTTTGCTCCTTCTCAGCTGCTTTTTATGCTTTCGGTGTGCTTTGTCCAGGTTGCTCGTCTGCTTATGCGTGTCCTTCCTTTGGGCTGCGGCCCAGATTCCGCAGATTCTGCGCTATGGAGCTCACAAACGTGCTTTGCGCCGTCGGTGCAAGAACTCCGTGGGAGGACAAGGCTTCTCCCCCCAGGTCCTGCAGCACGACTTCAAGGACAACAAGCAAGCATCTCCTTGTGACGTGCCTGTGGGCCTTGAGGCATCTTCATGTCAGACTGGCAGGTGCTCCAGCTTCTCCGACCATGCAGACGACTTCTTGCCGGATGTGCTACCTGAATGTACTGACGCTGTGTCCCTTGGATGCTTTTGCTGTTTTCTGTCACAGTTTGTTCCGTGTTGCGATCCAAAGACGCAAACGGGAAATCGATCTGCCTGACAGGTTTGATGTCCTCCCTGACATGTGGCCCATCGAAGAGCAGTCACCGTTTGACGTGCCCTGTTGCGAAGATTTCGGACGTGGTGCTACCGACCCTGTGATCTTCGACGATGACCAAGACATATTTGTAGATGTGCTTCCTGAACATGTTGCAACTCTGCTTCTCGGCTTATATTCATGTTTCCCCTCGGTGCTGGTTCACGGGGTGTAGCAGAATTGTTTTCTCTTCTCACATGTCGCCCCCGCTGCCTTTGCTGCAGACTGGGTTCCAGCGACACGTGCTTTGGCAGCCTTCTACGTGCTCTTCATTGTGCTTCAGTTCTCCACCCTCAAGATTTTGTGCTGCTCCTTTGCCATTGTGCACGCTCAGACCCGCAGCTACGTCTTTGCTTGGAGGAGGGCCGTCTCGGACGACTTCATTGCGAGCTTCCGCCATTGTTGACTGCCCTTGCGCCTGTTCTGCCGACTGAGCTGCGCATTTTGGATGCTGAGACTGGATCTGCGTTTGTGCCGTTTTCCATTGCCTGCTCCGGCCCCACCGCGTCCTTGCCAGCTCTCGTAAGAGATGCTTCTGGTGCGTGGTCCTGCGGCTGGTTGACACCTTCGGCTCCATGTGCTGGTGTTTCGGGGTTAGACGCCCCAGCACCAAATAGTGCTCAGTCTGGGTCAGGTTCATTGCCCTCTTTGAGTTTGCAACCCTTTTGCGCGGAGGATTTATATGATGTACAATCGTTCTTGTGTTGCTTGCTCGCCTTCAACCCCCAGATTGTGCGCAAGGTCAATTCCATGTTCCAATGTTGCATTCACTCGACTCTGCGTCCTCAGTTCTTTGGTTGGAATCTCATTGACCTCGCCGCCCTGGTCCTTCAGTTCCGCACCGAATTGCCACAAGGGATATTGCTTCGTGCTGCGTCATACTCTACAATCCTCCATCTGTACAATGGCATCGTTCAACCTTGTGGGGGTTTCGATGCTGCCGAGCCATTTTTATGCATGCATGGATTCCCTGATGGCGCATTCATGGCGTGCATCCATGTCGAGGACGGGGTTACGCTTCGCATCTCGAGCTGTTGCTGCGTATCTTGGAATCCATCTGCGGTTGCTGAAGACAATGCCAACTGCTTTTTTGTGGCTCTGGGGCTCAGCCGTTCTGAGATGGTGTGCGCGGCCCTGCTGCGAGCAAACGCCTTGCGCGGTTCTTGGAGATCTCGTGTTCTGCCCCGGCTCTTCGCTTTGATCAGGCCAATGGAGCTTGTCAGTGGTATGGACGTGCAGATCTTTGTGACTCTGTTGCCGGATTGGTTTCCTGCTGGCATCCTGGTTCTGCATTCCCAAGGTGTGCTGTTGCATTTCAATCCAGGCCGTGTTCCTGCTGCCATCCTGCCAGAGGCTGCTTGTCGGTCGATTAAGTTCTCCGTAGATTTGATTATTTCAGATTTTGATCCTTCCATCCATTTTTGTCTAAAGCTAGCCATGGTCGTTTCTGACACGGCCGCCCCCGATTGTGTCATTCAGGATTCCACCGCTGTGATGTTTGCCCCGTTGCTGTTCTACGAGATGCACCATTTCTCAAGGGCACAGTTGTTGCCTACCCAGAGCTTCCCCGAGTGCTCCCATTTTGCTTCTGCTGATGTTCGTGTTCATCGTTTGGTTGAACTTCCTCCCTCTCTTGCCACAACGATTGCATCCGAGATTGTGGGCGGCGGCGGCAAGAAATTTTCAGAGGCAGAAATATTGGCGGCATTCGCAGCAGCCGAGGAACTCCATTTCCCGCTGGACGAATTGAAACAATTGCTCCCGGAAGTGTGCGATCATTGTTCCAAGGTCGCGGCTATGCTGAGCGTCCCACCTTCATGGGTGATGCTAGCTGAACTCTGCGCAGCTTCTTTTTTAGCTCCCACATCAGTCCTGCTCCCCGCCTCCACGTTGCCATTGTTCACCATGCCATGGGCTTTCATTTTGCACCCCGGTGCAACGCAGACCAGTGGCCTTATGGCAGCCTACGGCCGCACTCTGCGGCAAGTTGAACTTTGGGAAGACGACTTCCAGCTCCAACAGGCCAAAGCCGCCCATCAGCGTGATGCTCCTCAAGCAGCTGCAGACTCGGCAACCGAAACAGTGGCCAAAAGAGCCCGCTTCAGCCCTCCGCCGCCGATGCACGTGGGCTTTACATCTGGTTCAATTGATGGCGTGGTCGGGCGCATGTCGGAGCCGCAAAACCTCAGCCGGGCAGCCGCATTTCTCTCTGAGGGCTTGATCTTCTTGAGTTGGCTGTCCGACCAATGTGCCAGCAACAAAGGGCTGATTACACAGCTCACCGATCGCTTGCTGTGGGATAAAGTCACAGTCAAGGCTTGGATGTTTTCTGTTTTTCTTGATGCTTTCTTCGGGGGGCTGCTGTGTTTTTTAAATGTTTTTAGTTCTTCTGGCTATAGGCTTTTTTCCTTCCTTTTTGATTCAGGACCGAACAACTGTGCTGGTCGACGCTCCGTTCTTGGGAGTCTGCGCTGCGGTGCATATGGAAGAACTCATGACAGCCTTGGGTACGGAAGATCCTCTTGGCTTGCGAGAGCGAATTCTGGTCATCTATGATCGTCCGCGATTTGTCCGCTCCGCAGAGTTGAAAGAAGCGTGCGCGGCGCTGCCCACGCCCACTCTACATGAATTCCTGGCCAACCATTTCTGGAACCTTCATGTTGTGCACCATCCCAAGCATCCACCCGTTGATCGCTTCACGGAGGACCTGAACTACAAGTGGTTGCAGTACCGTTGGACAGATGAGGCCGCTTCCTTGTTCTGGGATAATTTTGACGAAAAAGCGAGTGAGCAGGAGGCTGCTTACAGAGTAGATCAGCAGCAAGCAAAACGGGCTGGCAAGGGCAAAACAAGACACTTCCGTTTGGCGCTTCCATTTCACAACTTGCACCAAGCTGGTGCCTTTGACATTGTGTTCCTGAAGCCATAGACGGGCCATAGATCGTACAATGTGATATAATCGAATAGAATTGCACAGCATATTGCAGGCAATGCAATGCCCTATGCCATACAATGCAATGCATCACGTACATGCACAGACAATCAAACACGTCGATATGCACATGTCGACTGATTTGTATTTGCATATAGGCGTATGCGGATATTATACGAAAATGTAGACATACGCGTGTGTGCATGTGGACTGTCATATGAATATGTGCATAAATTCGTCTATGCATATAGTACATTACATACACATATACACATCCATACCTTGTTGTGCAATAGATGTGCCTACATCAATTCTCTACTACAGGGCTTCATGGAGAAGCTGCAGTTCGCTTGTGGCACCTTGAGGTACGAAACCCACCTGTTGGTCACTCTGCGGTGACATGCACATTTCGACCTAGATAAGTACCTGCTGCGTGTCACTCAGCATCCCTTTTTGTTTGTACACATGTACAGATAGATTGCGACAGATATGAATCATCACTCTGCATGCTTGACTTGTGTATTCCTATGTCAACACAAGATCTTCCAGCAGAACATATTGTGGACATCACTATGTCTCTGTTTGCCCGCAGGAAACAGCGATGATCGCTTTCGCTTGGGCATTTCCTTCTTCAAGAAGGCCTTTCTCCGCACACTGAAACCAGAAAGGAAGGGAAGCTCGATCACAACCGTAGCATTTCATGAACCAACCAACCAATTCCAACCCAACAGGTGCCAAGGGATCTATTTGTTGAATGTTTGGTAGTATCCGGGCCATCGGGAGAAGATCTGTCAGATTGGGAATTGATAAAGCTGACGGCGATTGTTAATGCAACCCATGAACCGCTGGTCGCACAACCATGCACGGCGACCTACAGATTGCCTAAGGTTGAAGCAAAGAATGGTTGGTCGGTTTTTGGAAGCGCTACTATGATTAGTACCCAGAGATGGCTGGTCATTAGTGCAGATATTTGTTTCAGCGCGCACCTGAACTGCTTGGTATGGGTATCTTCAAGAATGGGGATACCCACTAAATCCCAGGTGAACGTTGACAAATATCAATTGTGAAACTATGGATCAATGCTCGTTTTATACCCGTTGCAGATCCCGATTTCCAACATTTCCCATCTGCAACCCCACGAGCAACCATGAGTGAGCACCAAAGTGTTGGTTGATCACAGTGGCTTGCTTGGAATCATTATGATCTATGGGAAGCTCTATCAACAGAACGAGACCATTCCATAGGTGGCTTGGAAACTGGTGCATCAGTGCTGTTAGTGTTTGATGTGTCAACCCCACTGGCCCATATTTTCTCGGACATGCAACAGTGCTGTTTGCTATCCAAACTGATGGGCACAAACAATTCATGAGGATGAGGGTTGAGATGAGGGGAATTCAAGTGAACCCCTGCAGGCACGACAGCAGTACCACAAATTTCAATCCCGTGCAGATGCCCTGCCCCATTGATGTACGATTCAATCATATGTTTGATATGCATCACACTTGTGTTTCAACATCACTACCACCATCACCACAACTATCATCATTATCACCACCACCACCACCAACAACATCATCATCATCATCCACCATCATTATCTCCCATCACCATCAGCCATCATGATCCGCCATCATCATCCACCATCATTATCCACCATCACCATTTTCATCACAATCATCATCCATCATCATCATCATCATCATCATCATCACCATCATCATCATCCACCATCATCATATTCATCACCATCATCATCCACCATCATCATGTTCATCACCATCATCATCCACCATCATTATCCATCATCATTATTGGCCATCACCATCCGCCATCATCATCCACCATCATTATCCGCCATCACCATCCGCCATCATGATCCACCATCATCATCCACCATCATTATCCACCATCATCATTTTCACCACAATCATCATCCATCATCAACATCATCATCATCATCCACCATCATCATCATCATCATCATCATCATCCACCATCATCATCATCATCATCATCATCATCCACCATCATTATCGGCCACCATCATCATGTGCATCACCACCACCATCCATCATCATCATCATCACCATCATCATCCACCATCATCATCCATCATCATTATCGGCCATCATCATCCACCATCATCATCCATCATCATTATTGGCCATCACCATCCGCCATCATGATCCAGAATCATCATCCACCATCATTATCCACCATTATCATTTTCATCACAATCATCATCCATCATCATCATCATCATCACCATCATCATCATCATCAGCAGCAGCATCAGCATCATCATCATCATCATCATCATCGTCATCATCATCACCACCATCATCATCATCATCATCACCATCATCATCCACCATCATCATCCATCATCATTATCGGCCATCATCATCCACCATCATCATCCATCATCATTATTGGCCATCACCATCCGCCATCATGATCCAGAATCATCATCCACCATCATTATCCACCATTATCATTTTCATCACAATCATCATCCATCATCATCATCATCATCATCATCATCACCATCATCATCATCCACCATCATCATATTCATCACCATCATCATCCACCATCATCATGTTCATCACCATCATCATCCACCATCATTATCCATCATCATTATTGGCCATCACCATCCGCCATCATCATCCACCATCATTATCCGCCATCACCATCCGCCATCATGATCCACCATCATCACCCACCATCATTATCCACCATCATCATTTTCATCACAATCATCATCCACCATCATCATCATCATCATCATCATCATCATATCAGCATCATCATCATCATCATCATCATCATCATCATCATCATCATCATCCACCATCATCATCCACCATCATCATCCATCATCATTATCGGCCATCACCATCCGCCATCATCATCCACCATCATTATCCGCCATCACCATCCTCCATCATCATCCACCATCATTTTCCTCCATCACCATCCGCCATCATGATCCACCATCATCATCCACCATCATCATCATCATCATCATCCACCATCATCACCATCATCATCCACCATCATCATCCATCATCATTATCGGCCATGACCATCCGCCATCATCATCCACCATCATTATCCGCCATCACCATCCGCCATCATTATCCGCCATGACCATCCGCCATCATGATCCACCATCATGATCCATCATCATTATCGGCCAACATCATCATCATCATCACAATAATCATCATCATCATCATCATCATTATCATCATCATCATCATCCACCATCATCATCCATCATCATTATTGGCCATCACCATCCGCCATCATGATCCACCATCATCATCCACCATCATTATCCACCATCATCATTTTCATCACCATCATCATTTTCATCACAATCATCATCCATCAACCACCATCATTATCCACCATCATCATCATCATCATCACCATCATCATCCATCACAATCATCATCCATCATCATCATCATCATCATCATCATCATCATCATTATCATCACCATTTTCATCAGCAGCATCATCATCATCAGCAGCAGCATCATCACCGTATGCAAGAGGGATGAAAGCAGATTCAAAAAAACACAGTGACCCAAAAGTAAAGTCTCAGCTTCGTTGCCCTCGCTGAAGGCCTTGCGATTGCACGCACCGTTTCACAAGGCCGATCTCTTGATTTGTGACCGCCTTAGACAAAGCGGGCCATACCGTTGAAGACAGCCAGACGTTGTAGAACTGATATGGTGATCACAAGGTAAGCCTTGAAGAGCTATACTTGTTTCATTTTATCACAAACTAAAGTATGCTATAGAATGCCACTTATTACCGTAAAGCTTGAATAGTGTAGAGTATGTGCTAAATTATATCTGATTTAAAGTACATACTACACGGAGATCAGAATGATTTATTTGTCAGGAAGCTATGAATCTGGTGTATTGCTGGAATGACCAAGGTTGTTTGTTGCTCAGTTGAAGGTATCCCACACGCTGGGCTCAGAGTCGTGCTTGCGTGCACCACTCTGTAAGAATGCACTGCAGCACCTTGCGTTCAACAAGCCAGCTGGGTATGATCATGATGTTTTCATGGATATGATTTCACCTAGATGTCTTGTTGCTGTATGTTCTAACTGTTTTGGCGGTACATTCCATGACATACCTTTTGGTGCCAGTGCGTTGTGTGATGCACTGTGATGGGATTTTGAATTTGCAATCAGGCAGGCTGGGAAAGAGTAAACAGGATCAACCTGTAGAAACGCAAATGCAGACTGGGTGCCATGTGCTTCGCGTCTAGTAATTTCTATTTGCGTTTTGGTAATCCCAGAAAAAACAAATAGGAACCCTCAGTGTGGAAAAGTCAGGGTGGGCCCTGCTTGCAATTGTTTAATAGTATTGTTTAATAGTAATCGTCATAGGAATCAGAACCGGAATAGTAATACTAATGATAAGAGTAAAAGTGCTAGTGACAGTAGTTATATTACTTGCAGCTGTAGTAGTAGTAGTAGTAGTAGTAGTAGTAGTAGTAGTAGTAGTAGTAGTAGTAGTAGTAGTAGTAGTAGTAGTAGTAACAGTAACAGTAGTAGTAGTAGTAGTAGTAGTAGTAGTAGTAGTAGTAGTAGTAGCAGTAGTATCACCAATGAATCTCATCACCAGTCAATGACGTCACCAAGCAATTACATCGCCAATCAATTACATTACCAATCCATCATATCTCGAATCGGTCACATCAATCAAACACACCACCGACCCATCATGTCACCAATGAATCACATCACCAGTAAATCACATCTCCACGCAGTCACAGTTGCAGGAGAAGTGTTTCATCGTGACTTTGTATGGCAGGCATGGCATTCGGTTCGTCTGGAGTTGTTCTGGGATAGCTTTTTGCAATGGCGGGGCTGTTACAGGTGATGTTGGATAAGCGTTGCGTTGCCCACGTTTGTCTCAATTTGTTGCGTTCTTCTGCATTGTCACGTACCTACATACACAGACATTCACAGTCATACCTTCACACACGGCCTTACACACATATCATGTCTATATTCTTGTCACACTCATCGATACATAGCTGGCATGTGCACAGCCATACCGTTTAAGCTTTTTATTTTGGTCTACAAATCTTTTGGCGTTGGACACTGCAGGATTTTCCACCTTGGAACGCGGGCTGTCGGGCACCATATCGAGGCCAATCACAGGGAGTTGGCAGGATGCGCCGGCGTCACTCGCGCCAGGCTGTGTTGTGGTTGACGACGTTTCTTTTAGTGCCAACCATCTCGTCTAAAGGCGTCTAAAGGTGTGTGTGTATGTATGTATGTATAGCCATGGCAGACTGGACAGCCTCACGTGATGAAATGACCATCAACGGCCTCAGGTGCTATTCGCCACGGACCAGGCTTTGGAAGGCTTCCAGATCAAAGAAGTGGCTTGGAACTCGCTAGGGTACAACCAGTGTTTGTTGAGAATGACATTTGTCCATGGTTGTCAGCATTTGTTCATGGTCCATGGCAAACAGCCGCGAATCACAGCCATGAAGCCATTCAAAACTACGCGGCAACCAGTGAACATTGAACATGCCACCGACAGCAGAGGCAGACATCGTGCTCTCCTTCGATCCACCTCGCACGATGAAGGAGCCGTGCGTTCTTTGCTTTTGTTTTGATTATTGTGACACAATGCTTAAGAAAAGTCAATACGGATCATGGAGGCATCCGCAATGTGAAGCCAAGTAAAGTAGACTCTTGAGATTCAGGGATGGTGTGGTTCAATACACACCGAACAGGTTGACGGCTAGCATAGTTGGAAATGGTGGGGGGCAACATGGAGCATTGTCCGACCCCCAAACACTCTACCAATGTCATTGAATGATCAATTGGAAAGGTGAACATACAATTTTTGGGGGGATACCATTTACTGACACCCTCACGTCTTGCTCCCAATCCACGGCAGAATTGGCAGGAGTGCAGGAAGAGGATTGGCCGTACTGGCCGGACAGAAGCAGGCGCAGCGTAATTCTGCTGTACCTGGAAACCACTGACTCAATCAGCTACTGTACTCGGGCAATTTTGGGAAGTGCACTTGGATCTTCAGGGCGCCCAGCAATGGCTTGACACCGGATCCTTTCAGAGCCAACCCTCAAGCCCGCCCCGGGCTGGGTGTAAATTGAAAAGTTGGATAAGCATGGAAAAGCTGCGATTCCTGTTTGCCATGTTTTCCGCGTTGTACTTGCCACGTCAGGGTCAGTTCTCTAGTCGCGCTGCCGGGCTAAACGCAGTGTAATTACTGCTTCAGGATGACTTTCGCTGCTCATGTTTGTATGCTGTACATTGTAGTACGTTGAAGTACATTGAGGTAACTACCTTGTAGTATTTTGTAATAAATTGTCGTGTGTTCGAGGCGTCTTTCGACAAGTGTCTTACCAAGAGGGTCTCGCCGCTCGCCAAGAGTGTTTCACCAAGAGTGTCTTACCAAGAGGGTCTTACCAAGCGTGTCTCTCCAAGAGTGTCTTACCAAGAGTGTCTCGCCAGGAATCTCTTACCAAGAATGTCGGGCCAAAAGTGTTTCACCAAGAGTGTCTCACCAAGCGTGTCTCTCCAAGAGCGTCTTACCAAGCGTGTCTCGCCAAGAATGTCTTACCAAGCGTGTCTCACCAAGAGTGCTTCGCCAAGAGTGTCCTACCAATAGGGTCACGCCAAGAGTGTTCTACCAAAGGGCCTTACAAACAGCGTCTTTTCAAGAGTGCCCCTCTAAGAGTGTCTCGCCGAGAGTCTCTTAGCAAGAGTGTGCAACCAAGAGCGGCGCGCCAAGAGTGTCTCACTAAAGGTTTCTTACCCAGAGTGTGTTCCCAAGATCATCGCGCCAAGAGTATCTCGCCAGTCGTGTCTCTGCAAAGGGCATCTTCCCAATGAGGTTCCAGGGGGGTGGGACGCAGTTTTGCGTTGAGGTTCCGGAGGGTGATAGCCGATGAGGTTGCCGAGGTTCCACTGCAGATACGTGGTGCGGTTCCGGACGGTTCCGGCGCAAAGGGTTCCAGAGGAAATTCTTTGTGAGGAAATTCCAAAGGCGGTCCTTCAACAGGCTCTCCCATGGACGCAATGTGAAGAAAGATTGCGAAAACAACGCCCAAACTTTCAAGCGTCTTCTTGTTGGTTGCTGCGCTGTGTTCCATGCCATCGACCGTCAACCATAGAGTGTGGGACGCTATGTGGGTGTGTGTTTTTCGGTGTTTTTTGTTAATTTTTTAGTGATTTCTAGTTATTTCTTTATATTTTACTTGCTTGATAATTTACTTAGTAGGTGTTCCTTGCCTTAGCTGGGATCATTCCACCCTGCTTGCTGTGATGTTGTATCTTTTTATCTTGTAGATCTACTTGAATCCTTGTTCCATTAATGTTTGCTTGCTCTATCTATACTATATGCTACATAAATAATACCTTTGTAGTATTTATGTACCAAACCATAATGTATACACGTATATAATACCTACATCTAACCTATAGGCTACCTCTTTACTGCCTGAATACCACTTATATACTCCCATATACTACTTTTATACGGCAGATGCACAGGTTGACTTCTACCTATAAAGTGCCTATTTAGTACCTCTGTACTACCCCTCTACTGCTTGCACACTACTTATTAATTGCCTAGTAGTATTTATATACTACCAATATAATACCTGTATACTATGTCTGTACAATTTCTATTGCTGCTTAACTGTGACCTCAATACTGTTCATTAGAAAATTTCTATCCTACTTGTGCAGTACCTGCATATTACATATGTAGCTATACACTACCTATATGGTACTTCTATGGTATCAATGTACTGGCTGAACACTATCTCTTTAATGCTTCTGTATTGCCTGTTTACTACCTATGTACTCCCAGTATATTACTTGAAAACTATTTAGAAAATACCTTTTTATTATCTAGATACCTATATACTACCAAAATAATACATCTACTCTGCTTGAATACCACTTCATAGTACTTGTAAAGTATCGATATACTACTTATGGATTACCTATATACTAGCTACATCTTACCTATCAACTATTTATGTACTTGCATACTGCTTAAAGACTACCCGTTGGCTGCCTTTGTATACTGCCTCTATGTTACCTACAAGTAGCTGTATACTACCTATGTACTTATGTTATGAATAATATCTGTAAAATATTTGTATAATATCTATGTGATACCTAAATAGAGCCTAAATATTTTAGTTACTTATTTACTACCTACATACTATTTATTGACTGCCAACATATTACCTTTAAAGCAGCTATATAGACTTACTTACTATTTATGTACCTAAATGCTGCCACTGGTACCTATATGCTATCTATACACTACCCAAATGCTACTTATCAACTGCCTAAATAATATTTATCACTATCTTATGTTCTATCTATATAGAACCTCATCGTATACAATCTAAGGATCTCAAACATAAGTTTGCCAAATACAGCAACAATGTCAAGAAACGTATCTTTAAACATGTCCAGCAAAACACATTTAGATTACCAGTATGCGGGCAATAGTATCAATATTGAAGAGTTAGAATCTGTATCAATATTGAAGAGTTAGAATCTCAAATACGATAGACACTTCAGGACGTAACATCGTGCAGCTCGAAACAAATGTATAAACCATGAAATAAGATTGGAGAACATACCCGAGAAAAATATTCTGGCATATTTCCCCAACTCTAACCCCGAGTGGAGATAAACATTTTGGAAATTGGAAAGCAAATAA
>VSDK01017240.1:259646-270646 GCA_009767595.1 Symbiodinium kawagutii | reverse complement strand
GTGGAAGTTTTAGCCGCAGTCGTAATATAGTCGCAATCGTAGTCGTAGTCATAATCGTAATCGTAGTCGTAGTCGAAATGCAAGTGGTAGTACTAATGGTGGTAGTAGTAGTAGTAGTAGTAGTAGTAGTAGTAGTAGTAGTAGTAGTACTAGTAGGAGTAGTAGTAGTAGTAGTAGTAGTAGTAGTAGTAGTAATAGTAGTAGTAGTAGTAGTAGGAGTAGTAGTAGTAGTAGTAGTCGTAGTAATAGTAGCAGCAGTAATAGCAGGAGTAGTGGTAGCGGTAGCGGTAGTAACAGCAGCACTAGTAGCAGTAATAGTTTTAGTATTGATTGTAGTCGAAACCTTTTTTTGTTCGAATGTCCTGAACCGCAATTTGGCGTTTTCACAATATCAAGATGAATACACACGCACAGCATGAACTACCAAATTACAATCAGCAGTTTCCACATGTTCCAAAACGCAAATAGGAATTCTACTTCGTGAAAAGCGTGTTTGGAAAGCACGTTTTGCGCGTGCGTCGGGAAGACATTCAGATTTTAGGGTTTTGATTTTTGACACGTAATGAGGATTTTTGGCTGGGCGTTCATCCAGTGTGTCGGTTTGATCATTGAAGTGCAGGTTGCAGCACCACCAGGTGACCATGTTTACAAACCAGTATTCACGACGAATCACCATTCTGAATTATCACCAACAATAGTTGGCCATGGCCATCGTGCCATCATCACGCCCAATCAACCAACCAACCAATGTGGCTGTGCCAAGGCTCGCCCCTGGGTTTGCGGCAAATCACCGGTGCCGAAGGGGAGAGGCGCCATTGACACCTGTGACCAACAGGTTGCTAGGTTAGTGGGCCATGGGCCGTGTCAACCACGAATAAGTCATGGTGACTATGTATGGACAGTTTTCGACCGCCATCACAACCAAGTTGTTTAACTATCGTGTTTGTCATTGTTAGCACTATCAGTCTGCTCAGAACCAACTCATTCATCAAATTATTGGCCGTTCAGCGGTTTATCAACCACCATTGTCGGCCACCAAACCACATTGACCAATGTCAGGCATCAATCGAAGGGCATTGAGACCATTTGTCTATTTGTTTGCCTCTCTGCACATCCGTCTGTGGATGCACTGTGACGTTTCAATCTATGAAAGTTTCCGTATGAATAAGCCTCCTCAACGAAGTTCGTTAACCTTTATATACCACAGCAAATCTGCTGAACCACGATTCAAGATTGCAAATAGTCATCCACAAGTGTTAAGCATCATTGATGATCATTAAATCGCTGACCATTTTTGTAGCACCTAAGCACCACGAATCAACCATTACAAACCATCATTCTCACAAACATCAATAACAATCATAAATCATTCCCATGTATCACTATTCAGTCTTCACCCACAACTCATCATTGTTATACCACCCATTCAAGCACTACTAGGCATCATTAACCACCACTAACCAAGCCTTATCAGCACCACCTTCACCACCTTCACCACCACCCACCCCCACCTCCGAAGGAAACGCGACTTCGATTTCTTGTCCTCGGTGGAGATCTGCATCGTGGACCGTGCGGACGTGCTGCGGATGCAGAACTGGGAACATGTCCAGGAGGCCGCAGCGCCATGGATGGAGAACCGCGGATAGTGCGTGGCATGGCCAGATCATAGTGGTGCAAAAATGTTCGAAAACGTGCTTCATTTGTAAACATGGTTCATTCATTGTGGCTTTGAAGCGACGATGAGCAACCAGAAGTGACCGTGTACATCCAGTAGTGGTTTTTCAAGCTGAGTTTTGATAGAGTTGTATCCCTATTTTTTCTTGATGTTGTTTGCCAATATGTGTTGTATTATATACCCATGCAACATCGTCAATAACAACAGCAGAAATATGACGGCCACAAACTCCACAAATGTGAGCATCCGATTATTGATGCATTGATTTAGATTACTGAGTGATTACCCGCTACAAATCCAATTGAGCCACCCATGAATTGACTGTTATAATGGGTGATGTTCACTGGCCATGACCCACATCCCTTCTGGTGTTGCTTCGATGCCTAGTAGTTTTGGTGATTGATCCCATTCACAATTCAGCTCGCGGGTCCTGCCACAGACAGCTTCAAGTCAGTTCAGTTCAGTCCCATTCACCATACCAATGTGAAAACGTGCCATGAATCTAGTGGGTGATCACCATAGGTCTCAACATACAATATCACTACAGGTGATTCACCAAGAATTAGTGATGGCTCAATAACTCAGTATGTTGACCACCTAAGCAGCGTACCAATGAATCCAAGAGGGCAAATAAACTGATCCGATCCATCAATCCGCCCATAATATCCCTGAAGAAGCACGAAGAAACTATTTAAGCATCACCAACCATTGACAAATCATGACCATGAACCAACCAATACATACACCGTATGTTTACTGTCAATAGTCCCTTCACGAAAGAATTCTTCGCCAACGCTGCCTCCTGGTCAGGTAATGCAGGTGGTGAACCGCAAACCTCAAGGCTCTCAGCGCGGTCCGCAAACCATTGAGTTTGTTGGTGGTAACCAGATAACAAAATATTTGTAGCTGATAGTAAAATTACGCGCAATTCCCACCCTTTGCCCCGCAGGGGCAAAGGGTGGGAAGTGCGCGTATTACTAGCAACCATGGTGGCTGTATCCAGCAACCATGGTGGGTCTATCCATCAACCATGTTGGTGGTATCCATCAACCATTCATCCACCATGAATCATGTTATCATCAGAACTAAATGGTTCATACATACAAAAAAACTCAGTACCAGAATCAAATGTCCCACCCCCGCTGCACTATATGTTTCATATATACGAAGAACTCACTACCAGAATCAAATGTCCCACCCCCGCTGAACTATATGTTTCATATATACAAAATAACTCATTACCAAAATCAAAAATCCCACCCCCGCTGAACTATATGTTTCATATTTACGAAGAACTCATTACCAGAATCAAATGTCCCACCCCCGCTGAACTATATGTTTCATATATACAAAAGAACTACTCATTACCAGAATCAAATGTCCCACCCCCGCTGAACTATATGTTTCATATATACAAAAGAACTCATTACCAAAATCAAAAGTCCCACCCCCGCTGAACTATATGTTTCGTATATACAAAATAACTCATTACCAAAATCAAAAATCCCACCCCCGCTGAACTATATGTTTCATATTTACGAAGAACTCATTACCAGAATCAAATGTCCCACCCCCGCTGAACTATATGTTTCATATATACAAAAGAACTACTCATTACCAGAATCAAATGTCCCACCCCCGCTGAACTATATGTTTCATATATACAAAAGAACTCATTACCAAAATCAAAAGTCCCACCCCCGCTGAACTATATGTTTCGTATATACGAAGAACTCATTACCAAAATCAAATGTCCAACCCCCGCTGAACTATATGTTTCATATATACGAAGAACTCATTACCAGAATCAAATGTCCCACCCCCGCTGAACTATATGTTTCATTTACACACAAGAGGTAGCCCCGGGAGCGCGTGCGGGTCCACCACATCCCGCATGATGATGATGATGATGATGATGATCATCATCATCATCATGATGATGACTATGGTGATGATGATCATGATGATGATAATGTTGCTGATGATGCTGATGATGATGATCCCGTCACTCTTGTACCTGCGGGGCAAAGGGTGGGAATTGCCCGTAAATTAATAAGATTGGTTGAGCCGAATGCTAGGCTGCAGCTGCATGTTGGAGCGTGGCCACATGGGTGGAATAAAAGAATCATAAACATCGTTAATTGATTTTTACTGGATGATTCCTGGATGATCAATTGATGATAAACAATTGCGAATGGCATGGTTGATTATAAGTTGATCATGGTCATTGAGTGGTAAGCCATTTGATCAATTACCATTATTCGTTGATGGCTATCAATTCAATAGTGGTCATTTATGGTAAGCCATTTGTTATTCTCATTCGCAGAGTTGATAGAAATTGCCAGAGTCGGTGCTCAACAATGTTTGATTCACTGATGACTGTTTGTTGACGAAAGACATATTGATGAAGTGGAAATGGTTGATGATTGTTGTAAACTAATGGTCCATGATAAAGCTAATATTTAGATTAAAGAATTGACCCTGGTTGATGATTAGCTTGTAAATTCATGGTCAAGAATGGGCTGATAATTGTTAATAATGCTTCAGCTAGTACCTGGTGAAGGTTGATACTTGCTCGGCTCGTAGCAGAAATGGTTATCAATAATCTGTCATTGCTTGTCGCAACCCTGCAGAAGTTATGTTAGATTACAAGAGGGTATAGAAAAAAATCCAAATACCAGCCCCGCTTAAAAGCCAAATCAACCTCTCGGCAGGACCCAAGGATTGATACTCAAAACCAGAAAAAGACACGTGGAAAAAAAGGATGGTGCGACTCGTATCCAAAATTTGATGCGTATACCACAGGCATTTGACGCGTTTGTCCCTGCAAGAAAAAAGAGCGAGAGAGAGAGAGAGAAGCTTGATTGCCAATCATTGCCTGCTGGAATCATACTTTTGAATATTGCTGGTTGCGGCTCATGGAACATAACCCAGTATGCATTGTTGGTAGAACAGGGGATAAGACCCGTATTGCTAGCAACTCATCAGAAGCTGCTGCTTAGAACGTCCTACCCTTATTGTCATTGACAACGATCGACGGTTCCGTCTGGCAGCAAAGACAACTTGAACCAGGGGCTGCTTGTGCAGGAGAAGTATTAAGCGCTGGATTCGGCACTTTGGTGAGTTGCGCACTGTGCCTTAACTACTTCCTTACGGAGGCACACAAGGCCAACTTTGCTGCACTGGGATTGCCACGGACGCATTCCAAGAGAACTGGAAGTTGGGACAAGAACGGCAACGCCAACGCCGATCACTTCCGCCAGATTGCCTGTACAACAACAACATTAAAAAAACAAAAAAAGGTTCTGCCTTCATGGACATTGAACCTGCCTTGTACGGATTCCGAGAGAAGCGTGGCACCAGTTGCACGATGAACGAGTGGTCTATTCTATGACAGGAAGATTGGGTGCAGCCAAAGGCACTGAGGCCAAGGCGGCCATTCCTTGCATTGAGAACCCGTCGCAATAAACCGCTTGGGCAGATACTGAAGGAATTGGCACCAAAAAACTCATCCAGATTTATTTGCGCCAATCCAAGACATCAGTTATATTGATTCTAAGCATGTTCGCCCGAGCCTTAGGGTTTGCCCCGCATGGGTCTGAGAACATTTCCCGACGCTCAAATTCCTGCACAGGGCCATTGTTTTTTGACTTCTGAGTTATCAAACCCTAAACCTCAAACCCTAAAACCCTAAAACCAAAACCCTAAAACCCTAAAACCAAAACCCTAAAACCCTAAACCATAAATCACTGCGTATAGCCAGTGTTTTCGCATCTTGTCCAAGCCGTCTCGACCTTGTACAACATGCTCCATTGCAGTGGTGCTTTATGTGGTGGGGCGAACGTTAAGGCTGGAGGGAACATGTTTAAACTACTACGCGTTTTAGTAGGGGAATTACCACTTTACAATGCAGCGGGTTTGTTCGAGGAAGGTTTCTTTCAACGCTTCTACGGAAATAGAACTTTCGGAACAAATGCCATGCGGCACCACCCTGATATAGAATCTGCTTCCCTACAAAATGGCAGACGCCATGCCAGTTTTAGCTGAGTGCACTATTCCTTCGCTCAAGTGCTATTGAACTCGTTCCAGCAACTGTAGCATCGCTGCAATGAAGCATGACGATGAAAGATTTTGTCTTTTTTAGGGCATTGTATCTGTTCAAGAAGTTCCACATATTTGGTCAGTCAAAAAGTGTTACATATAGCACTGCTATACTTTCCCTTCTGCCAAAGGTGTGGTGGAGTTACATGTAGGAATGGAAGCATGCCTCTGTCATTTTTTAATGAAAGAACGCAATTTTTATACAAGGGAACAGTTATCTAAAACGATGCAGGAAAATATAAGATCAGGGCGGCATGCCTCTGGCCACATGTTTGGTGGTATTCCTGTCTGCCAGTGGCAGTCCGAACTTTCCTCCAACAGATTGAAGTCTCTCTATTATGCCTATGTAGTATGCATCGAAGACTGTGCGGCAATACCAAAGTCCTTCCGTCTGTGTTGCATGCAATCTTTGGCAGTAATGAAACGGAAATGATGAGAATTCTTCAAATGTGATCATTGCATGCCACATACACAATGCGGGAATGATATTTGATGGCTCATAGAATTCTTATTCGCAGTGTAAGCACATGCATCATGTTTGAAAAGTTTTCTGCAGCACATGCAGTGTTTGGAAGCGTGACATTGTTTATCAAGCAGTGCAGCCATGTTTTGGCGGGCAGGTCTCACCAAGATGCACAAAGCTGTGAGTATTTTTTATTTAGAAAGGTGTTTTGGGAAAACGCATGGCAATATGGGAGCATATGAGGGTCCAAAAAATGAATTGCCTTTCCAAACCTTAAAGTTGTCATTGAATTACCTGCTTTCAGTTCCTTTAGCAATATCCTTCGGATGTGTTGTGTATTAAAAAGTGCAACAGACTCGGCAATACAAATATATCCTTGTGCTTGACGCATACACATCACGAAGGATATCAAAACAGGTTTTGTTGTTCATCGGCCCTGTTTTCCAATCATATGATGAATGTGACTACGACAAGTGCGGTAAATTGCCTATAGATAATGAACCTTTGAAGCCAAGTATAGTTAACAAGGAGGTGTACTTCACCTACAATCATATGTAATTACTTTTAGACTGGTTTTACCTATTGACTATGGCATGGGTAATTATAGGCAAGACACTGACTATACCAATAGTTTGGCTTTACCTATTGCAATATCAAGTCACAATGGTATAGCATGACTTCTTATCATAATTCACTATCGCAACTGCTTGGTATAACAAAAGCTCACATGCTATTTTACAATCGTAGCAGCCATACCTACTATCATCATGATTGTACCTATTGCCATTATTCCTGTCATTATTTACTTACTCTAATTACAACACTTCTGACTACAATTACAATAATGGTACACATTAGACACCAGGTATGTTACTATGATCGTGTATTGTTTTTAACACGTTTTCCCTCTTAACTACCTGGCAGAATTACAATAGCCATGATTACGTTGGTACCCCTATTGCTTTCTCATGGCCTTCCCCGCTGCAAGGCCTGGGGAGCATCGACATCAGCTGCTTGCGCCAGCAGTTCGCTGACGGTCGTGCGCGCGAGTTCCGGCAGACGGTGACCCAGCAGCAGTGAAGGTGTTCGGTTGGTAAGACTACGATTCAGGAATACTGGTTGATGATTACGGTAGCTCATGGTTGATCATCACTATATTCTTATCAACCATTCCAAACACTACAATAGTGGTGAATGATGTTTATTCATGTGTCGATTGTGATTTTGACTGCATCACAGCAGGATGTCACCACAACAACACCAAAAATAGACACAGATCAACAGCCATTTGGACGAGTGATGGGGATGCTCAGGAATGATTGATCCAAATACTTGCCGATAAATGATCATCATGGTTGATGGTCATCGTGACAGTCCATAATATGACGTTTAGACATTGCGGCGAATACTGGCGAATAATGATTTGAATCAAAATCACTCCTAGCAGTCAGAAATATAGTCTATCCGTAATGATTTAGCGATCATGTTTAATATAATCAACCATCGTGGTTTCAAACGATACTGACATTGAGATAGTTGGCAGTTTCAACGCCTCACAGTACTGTGAGCATGTTGCAACGAATCTTGGTAAACAATGGTGAACAAGCAAGCTGGCTTATGCTTCACACTGATTGTTAACGTTTGACGATGGTTGACATAGGGCATACTATGGCATACTGCTTGATCATGGCTACTTGACTACCTACTAAAATGACTTCTGGACTTGCTACACCTAGTTTCCGATTCTTACACGCAACTTGGAGTATGTGAATCTGGGGTAACCAACCAAAGAATACAGCAGAAGACAGAAGTTATGACCGACATTATTGACCCCTACAGTACAAGCGGCCAATGTTACTTACGTTTTTTCAACATCAGGTACAGGCCCGTGCTCTTCGCAGAGGTATATGGAGCCATGGATTAAGTTCTCAGCCCCAAGAATGATTTGACTTCCCACCTTCCAGCTAAAGTGTGATGAAAATGATGATTGTGGCTTCTTGACACCCTATCTTTGGGAGATAGCCTGGAATTCTATGGAAGCTTTGGACAAAGCAGCTATGTGTTGACGACAGGTTTGTTGCATCTATGAGATGCACTGTCTTTAGTTTACATACTATACACAGGCTTGTTATTTGGATCTCAAGAAAAAATATGCAGTCATGTTGTCAGTAAGTGGACATGAATTTCAACTCCTTGCACATTGAAAGCCGGATGGATAGGTGTGCTTGCCAAAGCTGACCGGAGCGCTGTAGGTCGTCACCTCGAACGGAGAGTTCTTGGACGTTCCACACTCAGCTGCAGCTGGTGATTTGGAGTGTCAAGTTGACACCAAACAAGTTGCGTTCAGATTGATATGCCATGTGTCAAAAATGCAATTTTACATCCATGTATCTAAATATGTTTGTTCATGGGCCGACGTGAGCATGTTGTTCCCAAACTTATTCATATATAGATGTGTTTGTTTATGAGATGGTAAGAAAAGAAATGCTATTGCGTGTTCAGAGCCCTACAGTCCAGGTGGTACCACCAAAGGCAGATACCCCACAGATTACTGGCTTGCATGACATCATTACCTTCTGGTGGTTCAGAACACTTCTCAACAATACAGTTTGAATTTTGGATAATGGTGTTGTAAGCCAAAAAGCGATTGCTGCAATGCAGTTACCACATGCCTACTAGCTACAGTTCATTACCACACTTCTGTTGAAACACGGGGAAGCTGTGCCTCGAGACCCGCCGCAGAAAAACTAGAAACCACCAGACTCAAATCTATGTGGCCATTGGAAAGAGGACAGAAGAACTCGAAGCTCTTTGATTGACACAACGACACGAGAGATATAGCTCGAGACTCTTTCGCAAGGGCTCGTTTGACTGAGTTGATGGTCCATTGGAGGAGATTATGAAACAAAACCTCACGGATGGATTGTTGCTGGGAGGTCAGTGCTTGATAAATAGAAATACCGCAAGAAGTTTGAACCTTCACAAATCATTTCATCGATCTTGGACATGTAATGCACGTACCCATAATTCCCATCGCCACGGATCACCATCCATCTCGCTTCACCACCCTGAAGCACCATCAATTCAAACCATCCACCATTGACCAACCAATAACCCACCTTTGATCCATCAACGTCGTTGCCGATCACCAGGGCGACTCATTGTTCAAGTTGTCCTCCAGTCCTGGAGGCGGCAGGGCCTTGGTTTGGCAGGTTTCTTAGGTGTTCAGCCAATGATGTTGGCACGTGCTGAAAATGCTAATATCCGTTGATGTTTGCAGCCACAACAATTCTTCAGAAACCACGATTTGATGATGGAAAACTTATCATTTAGTCGGGACTCAAGTGTAATTTGCGAAGCGCAGCACGCAAGAAACTTGGATGGCAGAACACACCTGAGAATGCTGGTAGACATGGATCCATACCAAAGAGCGAGAATTTTGCTGTAACCCCACTCCCACCAATGCTACCTTTTCCTCGTCATAGCTTCACGATGTTCATAAGCCTTGAAGGGTACCGATGACTACCCATCCCCTTCACGAATCAACAAACCCATGGCTTTCTTAGATTGATGCGTTCCACTTTGCAAGCGTAAGATCAATAAGATACTCCGCAATATGTCCCTCAGCGCGTCCTGCACAAATGACATAGCCATACTTGAACAAATGAATTTGATTTTTGCACACATATTTCAAACAACCTAGCCCATGAACTAAACCTTCCAGATTGAAACAGCGAATTCCACTCCCTATATGAAGCATAGCGGATTGAAAATCCACAATGTTGCCGGCCTGCTTGGTCATATATGATCTTGTCATACCTTGGGGTTCGGCCAAAACCATCCGTGACGCTTCTGCCAGCTGACGTGTTCCAGATCCTTGGCGTCCATTGTGTCAATATGCCAATCCAATAAGTGGCAACTGAAAACTGCTCAAATGCATGCGGCCCAATACCAAATCCATAGATGTAATTCTAGAACCGAGATTGTTTGACGAACAAACAAACCCATTTTATACCTATAAAAAGTCCATATCTCTATATGTATATATATATATATATATATATTTTTTTTGTATCACAACAAAACCTGTGCGCATGCGGGGTTTCCCCAGCAACATTTCTACAGAAGCCCCGACAAGTTTGCCGAAGCTTAGCTCATGTTGCTGATGCGGGGGCAGCTTGCCGAAGGAAAACCCTTAAACCAAACTACTTTTGGCATGGCGGCCGGCCCCAAAAACACGGCCAGAAAATGCTTACATTTTTGGGGCCGCCCAGCGGTCCCAAAAATGAAGCCGCCCAACACAAAACGTGAGCCTTCGGAGACAGGGTTTGCAAACCTAAAATGATCAGCGTCGAAAAGCGCCGGCGTTGCAAATCCATTCGTCGGGACAAAGCAAAACATGGGCGAATTTTTTTTACAGCGGAGCGAAAATGATTTTACATTGTCGAAGGAAGTTTAGAAGTCTAACTTCCGACAATATGGACAACTCAGCTAGGGTAGATCGCCTATGCAGATGTGAGAAGGAAGAGATGTGCGAAAGATGAGAGTGCGAGCGCGCCAAAATGTTAGGAAAGTCGCGAAATGCTGTGTTTTGCAAGGTTTTGTGCATCATCAGGGTCCAGAAGGGTACCTCGCTAAAGCGGCGGGTGCGGACCACTGTGGCGGAAGGTGTGTGCAAAAATCGTGAAAAAACCTAGGCGCGAAGCACATTTGGAAGTCAAAATCGTAAAAACATGTCAGGTTCGGAGCACTTTTGGGAGA
>VSDK01017240.1:235418-259006 GCA_009767595.1 Symbiodinium kawagutii | reverse complement strand
GATAGATAGATAGATAGATAGATAGATAGAATAGCTAGAATAGATAGATGGAATAGACAGACAATTGGATAGCCAGATTCAGATGGCTAGATGGGTCGATAGATAGACAGATAGGTAGACGAAACGAGAGTCAGATAGAAAAGTAGATAGATAGTCAGGTAGATAGACAGAAAGATAGACAGATGGACACATAGATGATCAGACAAATAATTCGGTAGATAGATAGACAGATAGATAGATAGGCAGATAGATAAATAGATAGATGGACAGGTAGATAGATAGATACATAGACAGAAAGATGACGAGATAGATAGTGAGGTAGATAGAAAGACAAGTACATAGGCAGATAGATAAACGAATAGATCATCAGATAGATAGATAGATAGACAGTCAGACAGACAGAAAGAAAACTGATCCACTGATAGAAAGATAGCTAGACAGATAGGCTGCCAGTCAAGTGGCCAGATCGATGCTCACATTGGTAGGAAGTCAGGCCCAAGTGATGTTCAGTTCTCGGATCCCTCGGACAATCAATCGTCGCAACCACAACTGCACACTCCTATAGTGCTCCTATCTTGGAAACTTCCGCCACCGCCTTGCGCGGTACTACTGGTATATATATTTTTATTTAAATATAGATATACATATATATATATATATATAAATATATTTCATCATATTTATATTTATATATATATATATATCACCCGTGGTTTCTAACCTAATTTCATTTCCTGACATTTTTTTCCTTGATTTCTCTGCATGTGTGCTGCCCTCAGTTGCAAGCGCTGCGCCCAAAGAGAAGTCCCTGGCTGCCAGGTGCACCTTGGTCAAGGAGATGCTGTTGATGGCATGATCAGTACCATCGATGTCAACTTTCCCTTGACCATCACTGTGAATGATTGATTGAATGGTGATGATGCTGACAAGAATGATGATCTTGTTGTTTGAAGTCAAGTTCACTTGTTGTTGAAGTCATGTTGGGTTGTTGCTACCATGTCGCTACAGCGAGTATTGCTAAGCATACTGTATACCGTTTGTGATAGCAGTCTCTGCTACTGTAGTGACCATGACTGATGATGTTGCATTAATCAGTGTAATCACCATAAATCATTCCTGTCCGTTGTCCGTATTTGGTGGAGTAGCTTCATGTCCTTGATCATGGTGACTATTGGTGATGGATCATATCCCCACTGGTGCATGATATTGATGATTCACACATGATTTACCCAATCTTGCTTCATGTTCATGATTAATAGTGGTGTGTATCAGTATTGAGCAATGACAATCTGGTTGACTTGCTCAAAAACTATTTGTCGCAAAGATCCACCATTCAGTTTTGCGTTGACTTTCCCAGTCTCCTGTTGAGGCCTTGTCGGGTTGCTTCTGTTGGAGAATGACCGTATCGGGAAGCAACGGTTTTGGGATGCCAAAAATTATTTGCCAGTTCAATGATCCTGCTCAAATGGAAAGAAGAAGTTGCCACTGAGGTAGCTTTTTTTGAGAAACGTCCAGATGCTGGTTGGCTGATTGTGTAAAACCTCAGCAAAAAATATGGGGATGCACTAATTTGGTTGATTAATGGCGAATCGCTGCCAGTCGTCGATCATGGTTGTCTAACCATCATTTGCCATGCTGAGCCATCATGAATCACCATTCAAATGCCATGAATAAAACATGTGGAATGATATCAATCATGAATTGAACCGATGGATACTTGTGGTTTGATGCTGGTGTCACTAATTCCTGCCATGCCCTTCGGTAATCTGGCATGATAGCATAAAGAGAACGACACTTACTAGTACATGAAAATTATAGGTCTGCGGCACAATGGGAGCATTCTCCCTTAAAATCGTGACGTCGTGGACAATGAGGGTTGTTCATAGGTAAAGCATCTGCTTGAACGGTGTTCATAGGTAAATGCAAATTCCATTTGGTGTTTACATACGTATGGACGAAGACTTACATTTAGGTATACAGTACACATAATGTGTATAAATGTATATTTGTTTAGTCCTGCATTCCATGTTTTTACATGTTTGCAGCATATTAATTGATAGAATTTCTTCGATGACAAGCACTACCTTGGTCTGTCACAGTCACCGCCAGGCTGCGCGCCCCCCAACTCGGCCGTGCCAAGAAAGGCGCAATCCCCGCACTGAGGACCAGCAACAGGATGCAACAGGGCAAAGTGATCAGCGTCACCAAAGAAAAAGTCCTACCGTTCGTATTTGGAGGTGGTTTTTGGTGCAGGTTTTTGCATTCAAGCTCTATAAATTGCTTCATCATTTTAGTAGAAATCCAATTCTAGGCAAATGGTCGATGAGAAGATATTTGTTTCGATCATTTGTAACGGTTGATGGGCAGTCAAATCGACAATAGAGATGAATAACTATTATCTTGTCCAACAAGTGTAATGTCATAATCTCATCAAACATTCTGCACCAATATCAATGGAACCAGGTCAATCAATCGGTCAAGTCAGGTTCGATTGAGTGAATGAAGCAACTCAAGAAATCAAGCACAAGACTAAATCGAAGAAATACATCAAGCATCAACGTTGGAAAAAGAACTTGTGATGTTCGAGAATTGGAAGGTGAACGTATCAAAGCAGCTTCAGGTGTGGCTCAGAGGAAAACAGAATGGCAAGTCATCCTTCACAACTCATCAGCTCCACCCAACGAGATCGTGTGTGCACATAAATTTGAGTGATGGGCAGCTTGTCCATGATGGGTATCTTGCAACCGTAGGGGATTCATTTGGTTTGGATATTTGTTTATTTGTTTCCTCAATTGTGTAAGGGGAAAGTTGTTTGCTGCTTGTGTGCGTGAAAAAATTACACCACATCTCAGGATTTTGCCAACATCAACCATATGCAAGTCAGTCGATGGCACAGATGCATATTGCATTTGTGCATCAACCCAACTAGGTTGGAAGGTTTTTCTTTGAAATGTGACATACTGGTTGGAATTTTGTACTAGATATGGACATATGTATTATATACATGTATCTTATGTAGATACAAATGCATTCATGTATATCTATGTTTATATTTGTACATATATCTACATAGAGGTATTTTTAAAGGCGTATGTATATGAAAACATACATACATAGATATATATATATATATATACATATATGCACGTATCTAGATACAGCGCGTACTCATCAATATCATAAAAGCAGCCTGTTTGATGCTCCTTCTCTCAACTCTTAAACTATTCCCAGCACTCCATCAAGTCCCGCTTTTACGCAAAAGGATCGTCAAGGATAACTGTAACCTGTGTTTTTCAAAAATTCCAAAAATACAGACATATCTGTATATGCATTGATTTATTTATGCACATGTTGTTTCTAAAAAGTTGGAGTCTCACTTGGGTCACCCAGGGGGCTATGCTGGCCATGGCTGCTGCAGGCAGTCGGACCTTGGATATGGACGCCGAAGACGAGGACATTGAGAGCGGCTGGTCGTGCCTTGGCGTTGGCAGTTTCCCATCGGGGATCCAGTGATCCGTAGGTGGACCGACAGTGGATTTCATTGAAAATGTGTAAAGATATGTATGCGTTCCAACCATATGGTTTTTTTAGGTGTATTTTGATATGTTTACATATGCATATTACATGTTAATATATTTGAATATGTTTATATCTTTGAATGTAGATACGTTGTTGAATTGTGTATGTGTATGGTGAATTGATGGTTGAGAATGATGAATCATGAAGAATTCGGATGTGAAGACTTCTCTTGTCTTTTCATACACCATGGTCAAATGGCAGTAGACAAACACCTCAACAAGACAGTGGAGCTCATTGCGGCCCAGAAAGTTGGAATCAGCGCTGTATTTATCAGTGGTTCAATGAATGATACAAGCCAAACAACGGTTGCTTGGTTGTTGCCATAAATTCAGAAGGTTTGCGAACCCTTCCGGAGATGCTGGGGGTCTCAAATTGGCATTGTTGGATCTAAGTCAAACGGTCCCGTGGCCATACCCGGACGTGCAGACCTAGAGGTGGTGGTTGGAAGATGTACAATAGAGCTTGTCCAAATGGAGTTTGTCCATAATTAGTGCCCCGAAATGCCTGGCATTCCGAACAGCACAATGGCTACTTCTCAGCCATTTGAGAAGCAGCTAAATCCCGTTGATGAAGGAAAACCACCCATTTCAAAGTGCCACACTGCTCAGGCTGCAGATGCTGAAATCCATGCAGCCCAAGGAGGTCGACAACGGTGAAACAACGACCACCAAGAGAGCCCCAAAGTCTGTACAAATCGGATGACCCTATCCGAGGTTGGTTTGGGCTTCAACCTGGGGTTTCATGTCAACATTGGTGAAATGCTGAGGTTTTGGCATGAGTCTTGAATCATGTTTTTCATTTGTAGGCCTTTCTGCTACTGAATCTTAGTTTTCGGCTTGTGCGACTGAAATTGTTGCTATTCGGATATTTGTTGAGTGTATTCCAGGGGGTCCCATCACATCACACCTGAAAGAGCAACAGAAGTCCATATGCACCAGCCCGAGATTCTCCAGCAGAGAACAAGGCATCATTCTAAGCGCTTTCAGTGGCCCTTTGGATCAACCTCTCATCTACATGTCACTGGTGCATGCTTTATGCCGTTTCATCAAGGTCTAGGAAAAGTATCATTTCCCGTCATTATTGATCATCATCATTAATTGGACGCCATTTCTAACCATCATCATTGTGTATCTGTGGTTGTTCATTATCGTCCCATCATCATCATCATCATCATCATCATCATCATCATCATCATCATCATAACCATTGATCGTTAAACCACGGTGGAGCCCATGGTTTTCGACAACCGTTGGACAATCCACCAATGGCATGGCGCGAGGCCGCCAGCGGTTCCTGCCGCGGCATCGCCAAACTCGCTGGGGCGACCCTGGAGCTTTGATGGGTTGCTGTTCGGGCGTCACCATGGTTGATACCCAGCGGCTCACACATGGCAAGTCATGGTTAACAATTGATGCTTAATGATGGGCATTACTCGTTAATGATCATTCATTTTTAACGGTATGTTGATGGTAAAGAGATGGTAACAACTGATCACCATCATTGACCAATATTCACAAGGCCCCACCCTGAACGTTGTAGCAATCCTGACCAGCATTGGTAAGGTGAATGAGGGAAGTATATCTTGGTTGATGCTAATCGCAGCTCTCAAAATAGCCAATCTTAATCAAGGACCTTGGTGCCAACATGCTTCCCAACATGGATCGATCTGGTTGGTGCTTGGGGAACCACTGTGGGTGAACCACCACAATCAACAATGCTTCAATGATGCCCAAGTGGGTGACAGCCTTGGTCTTTGACACCTATGCTGTTGCAGCGGCAAAGAACAACCTCGCCCCTACCGCAAGTGGTAGGCAGAGGGGATGATGCGTAAAGAATCTCACCATGTTCACACAAGGATTTGAACGAGCTTTGGCTTCGAGGATTGTCCGCTCCGTTTATGCAATGCAATTCAGCTTTTGATTCGGACCGGAAAAAGTATGAAACAACCATCAATGGCTGGCTCACGTTCCTCAATGGCTGCTTAATGGTTTTGTGCAAGGCAGACTTCCCGATGCTTGCCATGTTTTGAGCGTCCGTTACGTCATGACCCAGCAGTAATCAAACGTTGAATGCACCACTAAGCAACCACTCATTGAGCAACCACTAAGCCAAGACATCAAGCAAATCATAAATCGACCATTTCATACACCATGAAGCAAACCATTAACCCGTCTTAAACCCGTCATTATCCGCAACCAGAGATGCAAACCTTAAAACAAACCAGTCGGCGCCAGCTTTGTCCCTCGCCATGAGCCTTCAAAGCTTGGCGGAGCAACTCGAAGAGCTGCAGCTCCAGGAGCCCATGAGAAGATCCAGATTTCGGGAGAAGATGGGAAGCATTCCAAACTATGGCACAGTTATTAGCATATAGTATATTACCATATAGCATTGCTCTAATTTACAATAAGAATATATTTTGCTATCTCATACTAGCATAATGATATAGATGCTTACTTTGGAGTAACCAATATGGTATTGTTGCAATACAGTGGGTAACCACAACTGCAGATAAAAGGAAAGGGTAGGAAGATCCAGTGGTGAATAGCGATAGTAAAGGGATGAGAACTACCCAGTTTAGTGAAGAGCTTCCCCAAACTCTATCACTTCTCAGATGTTCAACATGATTGCCGTTGCTGCCGCCGGCAATCACCAGTGATAGTAAGCGACATGAGGGAGAAACCAAGTATCTGAGGGGTCGACTGATGAATCAGAATTATGCATTACGATGTTTTAGCTCATCAACAGATGGGAGAATTCATCACTACCACTCCATCTTCGCTGACACCCGCAGTGCACCTGTCAGGAGGAGGAGTTCCTCCACCATGAGATCTTTGACCGAGCGTGTTACGAGCCCTTGCAGCCCATCGATGTCCCTGTGCCTCGGCGTCAGCGATTCGTGAGAAGACGATCGACCAAATCATAGATTTAGAATGTATAAATCTATAATATACGTTTAGTATGTTTAGTATGGATATGAATATATTTAGTAAATAGATGTATAGATATGAATGTATACTACATCTTTTATGTGTTTTGTTCACTGTTTAGATTGGTGCTTTGAGTAATGCAGATGCAAAAATCAATACCAGTTTTCCGCATGCAAAATGCTCGTTCCATCAGTCCTTCACCCTTCAACTTTTGGGTCTAGCAGCCATGAAAAGGTGACAACCATTGGGGCAGTGGCAGTCATTGGACCTCCCTGAGTCAGCACTAAATAGTGGGGCTTGAGCAACAGATGTCAACAGCAATGATCCCAATTGAGAATCCCCTTCCTGCCCGGAAATCCAGTAGATGAAGTTACGAAATCGCAGGACAGGGCTCCGGTGTTGGAAGTGATAGCTAGGACACGCTTCGGCCCCCAATTTCTGGAGGCGCCGTTGATCGTGGACGTGGGCGCCAACGTGGGTTTTTTCGCCCTTTGGGCGCGGACGCGGTGGAGCAACTGCCAGCTGTGACACGGCACAACGGCGGGGCAAAGGGTTGCCAGAACTTGGGACGTGCAGTGATCAATTTCCAAGACCAAGCAGTTTGACCAGTGTGGTGCCAGGACAGAAGGTGTTTGAGAGGTCCTGCAATTCTTGTCAGAATCACCATTTTGAGATGCTTGGGGATACCACCATGCATGGATGCTGTGGCATCCTTTTGTCATGGTTGCAATCAAAGCATGAAAAGTGTGTCCCAGACCTGAAAATGCAATTGTTTGCTTTCAATCTTGAGTCGATAGGATGACCTTTCTTTTGAAGTTGCTGCAGTATCCCAAGCTCAACTTCCCAAAGTTGTTTCAGCTTGAAGCTGGAAATTTGTGACCACGGAAATGGATGGCTCCGATAGATGTTGGTCTTTGCATCACGCTTGGCAGGATTCTCCAAGAGTTCATTCTGAGACAGCTCTCCCATGCTATACCCAAGTCTTGTGCACAGCAGGTTTCACCACCGCTGCTTGTTTCCTCGTTGCTCAGGATTTGCATCGAGCCGTTACCTCCCAACTTGGAGAAGTTGCAAGAGAACCTGGAGGAATCCGAGGTCCTTGGACAGCGAAGGGTTGATCTTGCACCGCCGATCTCCCACAACGATGTCTTCGGATGATAGCCATTATTGGTGATGATTGTGACCAAACCCGTTGGGCGAGCATGATTGAGAATGACCAATGCTACTTCGATCTACTTCGTAAATGGTTTAACTGTGTTTTCGTGATTGGTATTGGCGGTATTGGTCATTGTTGCATAAACATGATGATTGGGGCTTGGTTGGTTGACTCGTTCTCGTGAACGGGTTCCCTTGCAAGCAATCGTCAACGGTTCCAACGGATCTGTTTCTGATACACTTCTTCGCAACTGAAACTCAGCTCCAGAAAAATAGCTCTTTAAAATGGTCAACCACCACCCATGGTGCTCCTAAGATGGCCACGGTCCCAAATCATGGACTTGTCCACTAGCTATGTTTGTTCAAGTGCTGAATTTGGGGTTTTGAATTTTGGCAAACACGACCTTAGTTTTCTGACACCTGAAACCACTACTATCTACGAAACATCTTTGCTTTATACTGATCAGTTATTAGATAAGCATCATCAAACATCAGCCACCATGAATGGCTTGTAGTGGTGCAGGCCAAAGATGCTCTGGTTGTGCCAGCAGCCGCTGGCGCCAAAGATGAGGCAGATCGGTGAGGTAGTGATACCATGGGGAGGAAACAAGTAGGAGCGTTTCTCAAAATAGGAATCCCAATCTTTACAGAAATTGGGTAGTAAATGGTACCCATGGAATCATCAAGAAAGCAGTTCGAGAAATGGTAGTAAATCGGCCATAACATCCAATAGAAATCAGTTGGAGCAACAAACCATCCATTTTTGGGTACCCCAATTTTAAGAACCCAACATATGGATAGTCATGGCCGCAGTCATCAGATAGCATCTCTAGCTACGCCGTGCTTGGTACCGGAACTGTGCCCAGTCAATGTATAGATGCCCAGTAAAGATGGTTGATCAACATTCTTAGCAGATACCACGCTCATACCAATGATGACCATAGTCATTTGAAACAGTAGATAACGGGTATGATAAGCATAGCTATAACTTTGACTACGTCAGTTCCTACCACTGGTTGTGGCTGTAGCATGGTTACCACAGTGGCTGGTAGCAAAACATGGAACATCATACCACATTAGACTACCAATCTTGGTAGCTACCATTGGGTCCTCAGGCACCCTTGCAATTGAAACTTCTAAGTCAGAAGAAATTGTAGTATTGAAGTACCGACCCTGGTGACAAACGAGTCACCGGCAAAATGATCATGCCAGTATCATTATTCGCTACCTTTGATTTGACGGGTGTCCAGACATCATATGCCTTTGAAGATATTGATTTCTTTTTGGAATGCTTTGGGGACTAGAGTATGCTGAAACAACTGTCGATTGTTGTCTGGGTTCTTTGTTATCAACTGTACTGAAGAACCATCCATGAGTTTATATTGTTAAACCGGCTGTTAACTGATCTTGATCACTCATGATAGATATCGACCATTATGAGTTGAGATTGCTTGTTGTCATCAATTATGATTGTAGTCGACGATGTTGATTCATCGCTATCAATGATAGCGATTGATATTAGGCAATCGTCATTCTTCATATAGCGCATAGGTGCTCCAGATGTTGGTCATCCATTATTGTATCTTGGGAAATAAGATGACCAGAATTCCCGTGCAACAATCCTTCCAGGTCCATACCGAGCTTGTAAAGGGCAAACATTACAGCAGATCGACTACCCATCAATCAGTTTTCGATTAGCTTTAACGACGAAGGAACTGCTATTTACCATCAGTGGCCTCCCGCTGACCATTGATGAAAGATCAAGAAAACCAGCCATTAACCCAGCATTGTTTAAAACGAACCAAGCTATCAAGCAGCAATCATTTACCATTGACATCACTATGAATTAGTCTTTGCCAAGCATCAGCTGGCTATCAATAATAATCAATCAACAACCAGAACTGGCCGCTACAAACCTTATTTACTATGAACAGTTGTGAACCATCGCTATCATGAACCATCATCAGCCACTATTAACCATCACCATATCATTATTCATCTCAACCAGCAGTGCCACAGCCTTAGGAGGCCGAGTTCTTCTACTTCCCCTGGGCGCCCGGCGAATCCACGCGGCATGCGGAAGAGGCCGTTTCCACAGCGGAAGCCAAGAGATATCAAGCCTTGATCAAAGCATCCTTAGTTAGCTCCTGATTCACTTCTCTCAAAAAAAGATCACCAACTGGGATCACTAACCACTCCTAAGCTTTCCCTTAAACTAACGACTCTTAGCACTAACTTTACCACTAACTTACCACTAACTTAGTTCGAAGCTTTCCCCTAAGCTTTTCTCCCCCCTCCTTACAGGTCACCCTCCCCGAGAGGCCTCCGAGCAGCGCCAGCGCCTCTGGTCCGCCGCCGAAAGCTCCAAGGTGGCGGCGCCGACGCTTGGAGCCAAAGGCTGGTGTGGTTTGTTGAACTGTTCCTTGGTGGTGGAGATTATATGGAGCAGTTCACCAAACCACTAAGCAAACCACTTAATCAAGGATTGCTCTTTCTGGATTGCTCTTTCTGTGGATTGCTCTGTCATCGCAGCCTCCCTACCAGTAGCATTTTGGATCACGACCAAGGCCACATTTGAAGAGCTTGGCCACAGCACAGCTGCAGCAAGCCTTCAGCTGTGTGGGCCACCCAGACCCTGACCTGCCAGGGTTGGTTGCTGGTGGTTCGTGGTGCTAAAGGGTGATGGGGTTGGAGGTTGATGGCGGTTGATGTTTCATGTTGGTCAAAGGTGGTTGCTGATGGTTTCTTTCACTGGTGGTTCAGGGTTGTTCAGGATGGCTTAGGGTTAGAAGCACGGCCAACACTGGGCTGGAAATATCATCAGAAAGAAATAGCAATCTTCGTCGAAGCCACCTACCAGGTAAACAAAGAAAAATCAACGAAGATAGCTTGTGCAATCATATGTTGATTGGACGGCAAGTAAACCATACATGCCCGGACGTTGTTTATTCCATACACGAGTGCCCACACCACGATGGCTTCAAAGGATATCTCCCCATGCCATGGGATCTCTTGTGCCTGGCCATGATCCGCAGCTTGGTTTGTCAGATATCACGAATCTGGGAATGGCTTCGCAACGGCGGAAATCTGAGATAGCGACAGTTGCGGGGGTTAGAACCAATAGCGACAGTGCATCCACTTGTTTCACGTCGCTGTCTCTAGAGGTTTCAGTGGCTGTTCAAGGGGCGATATCGCTTGGCATGGTGAATTCACATCCCATAGCGAATCACCGTAAATCCAAGCTAAGTCCAGAGCTTCATACTGCCTCCCTTGGAATCGTTGGTGACGCATTCATGTTTGCTAGCGACGCTTCCAACATTGATCATCCCGAGATGTTCATCACCACTGACCAAGTGACATGATCATCGAGGCATTTCACATCATGTGTTCGTTACTTGGTGATCCCGCCAAGACATTGTGGTTCCCTGACTATCCTGATTGACATTCGTTTGACATTCATCTTGGAAGACATGATCAACCGCTATAAGATATGATGGACAAATAGCCAGTATCAAGGCATTCCTCACCCTAACTGACCGTCCATCGTGATTTGACCAACTTTAGCCATCATCATTGTCAACAAGCATGATGAACCAGCCATCCATTATTGCAGTCTGTGATGAGCCATTCATGAATCATCAGCCATTATACAATTGTAATGCCAATTGTAAGCATGCATCTTCCATTCCCAACCAGCAGTATCAACTTCATTGGAACCGTTCGGGATCAAATCGTTTCACCTGTCTGGCCGGGACCTCCTCATAGCCTCAGGTTCTGTGAAACGACTCTCCAGTGTGCTGCCACCTGACACACCCGTGGATCTGCTGAAGGCAGCTGGTGAGACCTGAAGTGTCACCGACCATGAAATTCAAAAATGGTGGTTCCAACAGTCATTAAACAATTTCTATATATTGCGGCACCAGAACCACATTTTGCATTTCGCAATTGTGAACAATTAGATGTGTGTTGCAGAAAGTATATGGTTATGAACTGACCATGATTATGAGACAATGATGATTGTGAAAAAAATACTCGTCCACTGATGCTATTGGCTGTGGTTGACTTACATTCACCTACAATAATCAACAGCTAAGATTAAACCAAGCGACCAGCAACCAGCCTCACCTCATCACAATCATTAGCTGGGAATTCCCACATGAACAGGACAAACAAATGAAAACGAAATTCCGATGAGTTTCTCACCCCACTCTGCGAAACAGTTCTGAAACAAGCGAACCTACTGTGAACCATTCTTACTCTTTTCGATGCGGAGAAACCCAGAAGAAGCCGAGTCATCCAACACAACTTCATCGCCCAACGGTGGACTTTTGCACGTTGGTGACTCGGGGCAGGTGGATGTCGAAGGTGATGAGGAGACCCATCGAGGGGGCAAGTCACCTCCTCTGGTTTCGTCAAGGAAGATGTTGACGTCTTCATATGTGGGTCATATGGAGGTGATAGGTACGCAAATGCACACTACACATATGTACATATGTGTATATGTAGCTATATATTTGTGCGTGTGTCTACGTGTATATACCTATATATATATAGATAGACATACATATGTGTGTGTGTCTTTGTATCTTTAGATACGCCCAAAAGATCCATACCCAACCGAGCAACTTGTACATGACACGAACCGGAGAATCAGCTAACTCATAAAGCAAGCAAGCAAGCAAGCAATAAAGCAAGCAAGCAAGCAAGCAAGCAAGCAAGCAAGCAAGCAAGCAAGCAAGCAAGCAAGCAAGGATCAGAATCATTTCTCCGTGGGTTGTGCTGGTTGATGATTCTCTTTGCTGTTTGTCAGTGCTCCTTCACCGCCATCAATCATGTTGCCATCATTGACCATTATATAATCACCATTTTCCAGCCATGAACCAGCCATTACCGTTGTTGCTGTTGTCATTTCCCTTGCCGTTGCTGCCAGTAGTGTCGCAGGAGGCGGTTTTGCAGGGCATCGGCGTCAAAGATTGGCCCCGGATCCGACAGGTGGGCAAAGATTGGTGACCCGAAACGACCAAAACTAACCACTAGACATATCACCACATCATCAACCATACTAATCAAACTTATATTTATCCTCAAGCCACCATGGATGTTGCCAATGTCGTGATTAACGGTGTCAAGAATAGTTCATCAATCACCACTGGTCATGACCATGGTTCATGATGGTAAATACTGGTTAATGACGTATGCTGGGCTTATCGTGATGGGAATGCATCAGGATTCTTCCTTGTGCGAACTGAAGAAACTTGAAGAAAGGTACGCAAAAAGTATGTTTTCATAAAGGATTTAATATCTAATGATTTCACTATGTTTCAATGGCTGCTTGGTACCACTGGTGCGAAGCTCCAAGCCAGGTGGTCCTCGAGGTTCATGACATCGACGGTCGGCTGCAACGCATTCAGCAGCTTCTGTTGCTTGGCACAGCCCCGCCGTTTCAGGTGATTGGTAGCTGGGGGAAATCCCAACACGAACTAAGCTGGGACTTCCCCAGCTGCTCCAAACCTTGGGGTTTCTCCAGTCTTTGGAAATGGAGCCCCATCAGCTCTACAGACTTTACAGAGGTAGAAGAGAAGCCAGTGGTTTCTGTTGCCAATGTGAGCTATGGGCGCAGTTCTGTTTCACCACTTTCTCCGGTTGGATCATGATAGTAGTGCCGGTGGTTGCTCCATCTTCCTGCAGCTGTTTAGCCTTGCTGATTCAAGACCTGAATACAAATCAAGAATCACTAGGAAGGAAGAACCCAGTCCAAGTTGACAGGAAGGTCAACCAGAACATAGGAGGGATTTGAGTGAAATGTTTTTCATGGTTGCTCCAGTCCATGCATATCAAGACAACCAACATTTTGGGCTTTGATTGTTGAGGCCGCATGCCAAGTATTATCCAATAGCAGGAAATCCTTGGCGAAAAGGCGGCCGAAGAAAAAGTGTCAGCAGAGGTCCCCTTGGAATATGAAACGCAAAGTGCCAAAGGTCCTTTTCATCGAAACAAAGACCACCAACTCTTCCTCCAATGCGAATCTGTCCACGATGGTATGCCATCCCGGTGAACCTCCTGTCGCTGATTGCGGTGCTTTACGCCATCGCTACCCTGTTGAAGTTCAGTGGAGTCGCTCCTGACATTCAGCAGCGGACATTCGTCCTGGCAGTGATCAGGTACCGCGGCAGAAAGGTTTCCTGGGCAGTGGGGGGTTGACTGGTTTTGTGCCGTTGGATTGGAGACTTGATGGAAGAGATGAATCCGTTATTGTTTTTAATTGTTATTCTTGATTAGGCAGCTCAACTATGGGTTGTTGTTCTTGATCAACCATTGCTGGCTGTTTTTCTTATGCATACTTACTCTACCCTGCATGGTTGCCCTATTGGATTACTTAAGTTATTTAGTCTACCGTTGCTAGCCCATGGCTCCAAGCAACAGTGCTCTGGCGGGTCGCCAGGTATGCCTTTGTGATGGCTCTGCCCTTCCTGCTTTTTTCGCTGGTTTCCTCAGTGCGCTGTGCTCAGCAGCTGCCACCGGATGAAGCTGCCATGCTGATCTTCAGGCAGGGCCATGTGGAAGCTATGGGGATGTTGGCGGTGGTCCATTGTGGTTGGCAATCACGGCTTCATCGTGGTTTGTGGTGGTTAGAAATGATGAAGTGATTGACAGTGATTAACATGTGGTTATATCTGGATTGATGATTACCAATGAATATGGATTAGTATTGATCAAATGTAGATCCATAAAAAATGATCCACTCCCAGTCTTACCACAGATAGTTTCTGGTCTACCATGAATGAGGCTTATGTTGTTCACTGCGTCATAACTGAGCAATACCCACTGAACTTCAGTTGTCAAAATTATGAAATGTTTGAAGTCTCGCTTGTGCCAAGAGCTTCGACTGTTGTTGAAGTGATATTGGGGGCTGATGGGTTCTCCCTGGTCACAATAAACAGCCCCTTTGGAGAGAGGTACTGGACGGATGCCAGAGATGATCCAGCAAGCGTCGCCAAGGAGACTGGTTGGGCAATAAGCGGCACCTCCATTTCAGCAGAACCAGTTACTGATTGACTATCATTGTATTACTGTATAACCTGTCATTGCCGGGCTAGCTGCGTAGAACCACCTGGTCGTGTAGAACTGCCTGGTTTTACCTGGCCATTGGTTGTTGATGACGTCTAATAAGATGACTTTTTTTTCAGGCTCCTTTACAACCCCTGCAACCGAACCCGCATGAATCAGCCGTTTCAAGACAGGGATGATGCCAGGGTTTGTATCACATTGACCCATTTTGGCATGTCTACATCCGAATTATTCATGGCACGTAACCAACGATGGACATTCACGAATATGAATGCTGATTGACACTTAACCAACAGTGGATGCAGCGTCGCAGCGCAGCTCCAGGATTTGCCAGAGAAGTTCCAGGGCGTCTTCTGGTTCAGCACGGATCCCTCGCCCGAGCTGTGCCTAAACTTCCAAGGCGGCGCCTTCAATGCAGCCACCAGGCGCAGCCCGGTAGCAGCAACTGCTGCAATGAGTTTCTGCCTACAGTTGCCATCATCTGCCTAATAAGCACTTATTTAGAATACATTTCTAGCTAGGAAGTGCTAAGCATTTACATACTAGTTAGCATTTCTATAGCGGTGAACTACAGCAAGAAATGCTACAGCAACCAGTCGTGCTAACAAAGTACAGTCACCAGAAATGATGAGTTGAAGTATGGCTATCAAGAAACAGTACGATGGGACGTGATCAAGGCACAAGCTGCCGACTATCCTGAACTGAGAAGTGTGACTTCGAGTGACTTCATCCTCGCAGAATGACATCGCAGGGTTTCCAAACTGTGTCCCTCTGAGCCACCGCCATGGCCTGTTCCCCCACAGAAACTCATTGTGCGAGCACATAGCGCAAGTCATGTTACCCCAAAAGTGGTTGTATGTCCTGTACTCCTAGGTTTGCGCTGTACCCCACATTGTGGAAACATCTGCCGGTTGCATGTTTTGGAAAAGTTTTCATGCTTGAAACTCCAGATTCCGAGCGGCAGGACCATGAAGCTCTACCCTGGCAGTCCATACACGTGGGTCTGGTGCGACAGCTGTTTGGGCTGGGCCTTTTATTTGTTGCTGAGCTGCAGACTGATCTTGGGACCATTAGTCATGCTAGGTGAGTTTTGGACCCGTTGTTTTGGAGTGTGATGATTGATAACAATTTATTTTGCTTTGCAGATTGGGTGGATGAAACGCCTAAAGCACACTGATGATTTCTCCGATGGTGTATTTGCTCAAGTGGGTTTTGCTTGGAACCAGCAGTTTTTGTTCAGTGTTGTTTCGCTCCAAAGGTAGTGCACAATCCCTCCATTCGAAAGGGAACCACCAAATGTGAATTCCTTGGATATGGACATGGAGATTCCAACTTCAGGTTTTTCGCCTTCATCAACCCGATTTACAGTCTCCAAGTTCGTTGGGAGGAAGGGTACCAGAAGGCCTATTTGCCCAGCATTCTTTTCGGATGCTTGGCTTAGCTTCAAGCACGTTCCCAGCATGTGGCTTCTGAAGAATCCCTGCCGAAGGGTTCTCCTCATACTGCATTGCGCAGAAGGCAAGGAATTTCAGGAAGTTGATATTTTTAGTGGTGCCTTGGTGTCTTATGTCTGATAGCCAGGGTGCATGATGGTAACGAATTTGCTGATGATGATGATGATGATGATGATGATGATGATGATGATGATGATGATGTGATTACTGGGTGGAATGCTGGGATCCAACAGAGCCCAGGATGTTTTAATATCGACTGGCTCACTTGCTCGGCCATGTACATTGAGCAGATCAACGACCATGAGTGGGCCAGGACTGCCGGAGCAACTGGGTCCCCCTCAGAGCATGAGTGGTTGGGTAATGATTAGTCAGATTGCCAGTGAAATTCTACCATGCCTGGAATCACCAAGTTGGATTACAGTATGACAACAGAATATGGTATTCTCATATCATTCTACAGTGTGAATATGCGAGGACACAGAGTAGACCAATACAGAGTTTCTGCTCAAGCACAGCCTGGGCTGATCATGGGGCCGCCACACCCCAAGCCTTTAAGGAAAGCTTCGAGCCAAACCCTGAAGAATCCTCACCTTTAGCAGCTTTAAGCGTGCCACTGGTTTGGGATCTTTGCAACGCGATCGAAATGCGGCCAGGACTACCTATGTCCTGGGGCGCCCATTTCACCATGGCTCCTACTCCCTCAAGAAGGTCGGAAAGCAATTTGACAGTTTCCCAAAGATGGCCATTCTTGGGCTGTTAAGGGGTACATGAATCTAGATGGGAAAACCACCTGTAACTTGGCTCAGCCCGGTTGAAAGAAAGCCATGGATGGGTTGGGTCAGTGGAGTAGTTTCAGCAGAAGGTTTGGAGAAGCATCTAAGTCCAGACTCTCAAAACTAAATCTGTTTTGTTTCTTGCTCTTCTCGCCCTGCTTTCAGGTGGTTGACAAGGATGGAAGACCACTGCCTGCCTTCGATGACATGATCTTGTCCCTGAAGGATCTTGACACAAACACGAGGGGCACCTGGAAGGATGTTCGATGTTCGATTACGTATTGGCTTTGTTGTCCCCAAGAGAACTCGCCACCGTTTTCACCTCTCAACAAGCCGTGCCTTCTCCCAGTGATGTGTTTCCCCTGCCAGGAGAAGCACGAGATCCAAGGCTATGTGAAGCCCTGGGGTCAGTTGGTCCGAGGCAATCTGTGCTGATCGCAGCACAGAAAAAAGGAACGCTGGGAAGGGTGGGAACGCTGGGAACAGTGGCTGTGGAGATATTGATCTACCATCATGAAGAAACCATGGGTAACTGCACCATCAGCGGTGATGCAGCGATTTGTTTGATGACGACTGACGATCATTGATAGTAATTAGTGATGGTTGATAGAGGTTCATGGTCGCTGATGCTCAATAGGTTCGACGGCAATCAAAGATAATCATGATAGCAAATTCCTAATCAAATAGTTTAGATGAAATCCTGCATCAAGGATCCCTAGGGATAGCGGTTGATGGACAAAACTGTTGGATACCAGTCGATTCACCTGGGTTCGGCTTACGCAGCAAATCTTCCAGAGGACAGGGTGGACAGAATCAGAACTTCAATTACTACAAACAATCAGTAATCTTGAAACTTTTATGAGTAATCTGTGCTAATAAGCACATGTAAACGAGTAAATATGTTTGAACTATCAGCAATCTTGAGCACTGCAACGCTTCCGCGAGCATGAGTTTGGATTTTCTCAGAAAGAATGGGTCATGACGATAGGCTTTTGATCTTGCAATGTGAGTATTCTCTGTGGGAAGCAAGCCACCTGCAAAATGAAGTGTCACTAAGAAGGACAGCTCCTCTGGCAGATAGGGTAGATGCACAGATAGATGCCCGGTTGAACACTGCTAAACTAGATTTGAACTAGATTTTAGTCAGATTTACTCAATTGCATAGTCCTTGGAAGAAAGGAATAAGATAGACATGAAATGCACGGAGTATTCATTTGAACCAGGATTTTTGAGGGTGAAATGATCTGTCAACCATCCTAAGGCACCAGCAGAGCTTTGAAGTGGAAGTTCGACAACAACGTCCCAATGAAGACGAAGGTGCACAAGGGATGGGGAGTTCCCTCCAAACGGTAGGCTTAATCATAGATTGTTTTTATTCCGGGGTAGCTAGTTAATCCAGCGTTTATCAAGATTGATGAATGGGGGTAGAAAGTGGTTGGGAATTGTTGGGAACCATTTAACTTCTCCAGAAATCTTAGTTGTGGGGGGGGCTGTTCCACGCTTTTGGATAGCACCAGTTTCCTGATAGTTTCCTGCCAACATCCTTGGGTTCGAAGTGATCAACCCAACGGCAGAAAACTAAAAGTGGTCCTTGTTCTGTGGTCCTCTAGCATTGCTGAGCCGTAACAACATTGCTTCATTTTGGCATCACTGCGGGTCTTTTGCCGAAACTTCACAAGTGAGAATAGCCGGAAGCATTTGGGAAAGCCCACGGTAATTGACCCGTCGTTGTTGCTTCATACTATAGACCATACCACGAGGTCCACGACCAAATTACTGCCATTTTCGACTATGATGAAGTAAATCATTGCTTACTGCTTATTAAAGATGATAAAGGATTGCTTATTGAAGATGATAGTTAAGCACTAATGATGATTAAAGGATTGTTGATGATGATTAGTTCAGCACTTCAGTTCTACCAGGTCCAGTCGCACCTCGTCACAGGCTATTTCGCCTTCGTCCCAGAATCCCTGCAGCTCTTCCACCTACGAGCGGCACGGCGACGTGGCACCAAACGTGGAGGCACCTTTGGAGCTGAGGGATGCAGTGGCTCTGGCCTTTGGAGCTGTTATTGATTGGTTGGTTGAGTGGTGATTTTTGATGATTGGTTTGGGATGGTTTTGGTTTGTTGATGATTTTGCTGTTGTTTTGTTGTGTGTTCTTGTTGCCGTGGGTGTTCGTTTTCATGATGTTATTGATGCAGGTCATTTTCTTGCAGGTTGTGTCTGTCATTATCTATTTTGTATTGTGATGGTATTGCTGTTAACATCTTTGTTGGCGTATAATTTTGGTCATTGGATTGTTGTGCTTGCTATTGTTGATTGTTACTATTAACATATTGCTTTTATTATTGACACTTTATTGTCGTCATTGATGATGATCATGATCATGCTATCATGCTGATCTGTTTTTACGGGCTTTTTTTTTCTGGAGCTGAAAAGAATCACCTTGGACGCACGTTTCAGCACATTCCCTCGAGTGTTCACCCATGTCTCAACGCAGCAGTGGCACTCACAGCAGGCTCTGCGCCAGGTGACGGAGAAGTGCCTGAGGAGAAACAGCTGCGAAAAAGAGACCGAGCTGCCACACTTCCATACACGTTCCCCCGAGATGTTCAAGACGCTCTGTTCACAGCCACCATGTTTCCGTGGACATGTGGATTTGTGTATGATGATGATGATGATGATGATGATGATGATGATGATGATGATGATGATGATACGAAACAAAGATGATCCCCCAAGGGATGATTGTCTGAAAACTGACCAAAACTGAGGCCATGTTTGCTGAAGGCACTCCACTGCGAGAGGTGCCGGAAATGATGACAGTGATAAAGCTGACAGGACTTAGTGATGGAATGGCAAATGCTTCATACAACGGTTGATCCTTTGGGTCCAAGCAGAAGTGAGTTGCACTAGCAAACCATCCAGTTTATTTCATGTGTGGGATACATAGCACATGCTTTCAAAACTGTCTTGATAGGGGCTGATCTCTCATTTGTTTAAGGTTTTAGGCCATAGATCTAGAGGTGTGCATACCAACATTGACGTGGCAGTTTCATCAAGAATTCAGCATCCCCTTTCGACACGAACATTCAGATACCTGGATGATCGACATTAAAAGGCCTAGTTAAAGGGTTTGATTACATTTTGTTATATTGTATGTTGAAGCTTGCTTACAGGTGTTTGAGATTTCTTATCGAAACTCGCAGCCGTCACATCCGACACTTGAAGCCCAAGAATGGGTGACAGCTGAAGGGAAGCTAAAGCCATTACAGTGAGAGGAGTGCAAAAATTTCTACCGATGTTAGGCGTTTGATGCTTGATGACAGCAGCCAAAGCGGACCCATACATGTATGGACCACCATGGTGCATTGAGGTTCCTGTTAAAAGGCTATATACATGCATGCATACATAGATACATATACCAAAGCAATCATACATGCATACTGCATGCATACATCCCTACCTGCTTGGTTTCGTATCTTACTCGTGTTTTTGGGACGTTCAGTCCCTTCTAAGAGATGAGAAAGGGAATGTGTAACATAAGATCCATATCTCAAAGTCTCCTCCCATGTTGAAGGCCCACGGCTGGGAAAGGCCTGTTTTCGATTTTTCTGCCCAATAAATTCTCTAACAACTTTGATCCCCACAGCTCACAAGCCTGATGGAAAGAAATCTCTTGGTAAGGCTTAAGGTATCGAGCTCCCTTCCTGCAATTTTTTGTTGGTGTTCATGACAGGTGCCGGGTGCGAAAGTACAAGCAAACAGAATCACCAATGTGATACCCTAGACTCAGGAAGTGATTAACCACATTGTCCCTATCGTTATTGTTGGTTGAATCAACGAACTGATGTTTCGTCCAACCTGCACTGAGATTCCTTCCCTGACATTGTTTTTGTTCGTAGCCATTAGAAGTGATGCTGAATAACCCCGACACAAGTACCCTCATCAACCACCTATTAGCCATTTTTAATCATAGCGACCATATTAACAAGGGTTGTCAACCAATGTTCGGTAGCAATGTAACTACCCATTGTCAAGGTGGTGGCGGTGGTGGTGGTAGTAGTAGCATTAGAAGTCGTATTAGTAGTCGTGTTTTTAGTCGTATTTTTAGTCGTATTTTCAGTCGTAGTAGTAGCAATAGTAGTAGTAGTAGTAGTAGTAGTAGTAGTAGTAGTAGTAGTAGTACTAGTAGTAGTAGTAGTAGTAGTAGTAGTAGTAGTAATAGTAATAGTAATAATAATAGTAATAAGGATAGACGTAATATTAGTGGTAGTAGTAGTAGTAGTAGAAGAAATAGTAGTAGTAGAAATAATTAGAATATTAATGTGGTAGTAGCAATCATAATAATAATATTTTTAGTTGTAGCAGAAATAGTAGTAGTGTAGTAGGATTCATAGCAGTACTACTAGTCGTAGTAGTAGTAGTAGTAGTAGTAGTAGTAGTACTAGTAGTAGTAGTAGTAGTAGTAGTAGTAGTACTAGTAGTACTAGTAGTAGTAATAGTAGTAGTAGTAGTAGTAATAGTAGTAGTAGTAGTAGTAATAGTAGTAGTAGTAGTAGTAATAGTAGTAGTAGTCATAGTAGTAGTAGCAGTAGTAGTAGTAGTAGTAATAGTAGTAGTAGTAGTAGTAATAGTAGTAGTAGTCATAGTAGTAGTAGCAGTAGTAAAAATAACAGTAATAGTAGTAGTAGTAGTAGTAGTAGTAGTAGCCGCAAGAGTAGGAGTAGGAGTAGTAGCAGCAGCAGCACCAGGAGGAGTAGTAGTAGTAGTAGTAGCAATTAGTAGTCGTTAGTAGTAGTTAGGAGTTAATAGTTAATAGTAATTATTGTTAGTAATTGATAGCTAGTAGTTATTCGATTGTAGTTAAAAATTAATAATTCGTAGTTAGCTGTTTCTAGTTTGTAATTTGTAGTTAGTAGTTAGTAGGTAGTAGTAGTAGTGGTAGTAGTAGTAGTAGTAATAATAGTAGTAGTAGTAGTAGTAGTAGTAGTCGTAGTAGTAGTAGTAATCGTAGTAGTAGTAGTAGTAGTAGCAGCAGTAGTAATAGTAGTAGTAGTAGTAGTAGTAGTAGTAATAGTAGTAGTAGTAGTAGTAGTAGATTTTTTTTGTTAGTACTTGATAGCTAGTAGTTATTCGATTGTAATTACTAGTTAATAGTTCGTAGTTAGCTGTTTCTAGTTTGTAATTTGTAGTTAGTAGTTGGTAGGTAGTAGTAGTGGTAGTAGTAATAGCAGTAGTTATTGTCAAAGGAAGTTTCGATACGAAAGTTCCGTGTTACGAACAACCCCAATGGCTAATGTAACTGATGGCTAAAGCAAGTGATGTCTAGAGCAAGAGATGTCTAGAGCAAGAGATGTCTAGAGCAAGAGATGTCTAGAGCAAGAGATGTCTAGAGCAAGAGATGTCTAGAGCAAGAGATGTCTAGAGCAAGAGATGTCTAGAGCAAGAGATGTCTAGAGCAAGAGATGTCTAGAGCAAGAGATGTCTAGAGCAAGAGATGTCTAGAGCAAGAGATGTCTAGAGCAAGAGATGTCTAGAGCAAGAGATGTCTAGAGCAAGAGATGTCTAGAGCAAGAGATGTCTAGAGCAAGAGATGTCTAGAGCAAGAGATGTCTAGAGCAAGAGATGTCTAGAGCAAGAGATGTCTAGAGCAAGAGATGTCTAGAGCAAGAGATGTCTAGAGCAAGAGATGTCTAGAGCAAGAGATGTCTAGAGCAAGAGATGTCTAGAGCAAGAGATGTCTAGAGCAAGAGATGTCTAGAGCAAGAGATGTCTAGAGCAAGAGATGTCTAGAGCAAGAGATGTCTAGAGCAAGAGATGTCTGAAGCAAGAGAGGTCTAGAGCAAGAGATATCTAGAGCAAGAGATGTCAAGAGATGTCTAGAGCAAGAGATGCCTAGAGCAAGAGATGTGAAGAGCAAGAGATGTCTAGAGCAAGAGATGTCTGAACCAAGAGATGTCTAGAGCAAGAGATGTCAAGAGCAAGAGATGTCAAGAGCAAGAGAGGTCTAGAGCAAGAGATGTCTGAAGCAAGAGATGTCAAGAGCAAGAGATGTCAAGAGCAAGAGAGGTCTGGAGTCTTCATTTTGCGTGACAGGCGTGGTACTTCGTACGCACGCAAAGTCTTCGACGTTCATTTTGTGTGGGACGCGTGGCTCTTTGTGCACATGGCGTGCGTTTTGGGCCACGATCTGTGTGACTGTCGTCACTTTTGAAGATGTCAGCTTTCAGTTTTGAAGGAAGTCTCGCACGAAAGCTTCGTTTGGAGAACGATCTGTGTGACTGTCGTCATTTTTGAACATGTCAGCTTTCAGTTTTGAAGGAAGTCTCGCACGAAAGCTTCGTTTGGAGAACGATCTGTGTGACTGTCGTCTCTTTTGAAGCTGTCAGCTTTCAGTTATTTTCATTTTGTGTGGCAGGCGTGCGACTTCGTGCGCATGCGTAATCTTCGATGTTCATTTTGTGGGACAGGCGCGGTACTTCGTGCGCATGGCATGCGTTTTGGTTAGATAGCCGGCTCGCGAAATGCTGTGTTTTGCAATGGAAGGTGCGCTGCTGAGACGTCGAAGGTAAGCTCTGCGAAACGGCGGGTCCGGGCTTGCCGCGGGCTTGCCCCGGGCTTGCCCCG
>VSDK01017240.1:229270-233530 GCA_009767595.1 Symbiodinium kawagutii | reverse complement strand
TTTGTGTTGGTGGTTTTGCGTTGGTGGTTTTGTGTTGGTGGTTTTGCGCTGGTGGTTTTGTGTGGTGGCTTGTTGGTGGCTCTGTTGGTGGTTTTGCGCTGGTGGTTTTTCTGTGGTGGTGTTGTGTGATGGTTTTGTGTGGTGGCTTTGTTGGTGGTTTTGTGTTGGTGGTTTTGTGTTGGTGGCTTTGTGTGGTGGTCTTGTTTTGCTGGTTTTGTGCTGGTGGTTTTGTGTGGTGGTTTTGTCGCGCAACAGGAAGCGCAATTTTTTGAAAGAACCATTCCAACAAACTATAGGCACTTTTGCCTCTGAATTACAGGCCACCGTTTTCTTTGATCTTATAGTGGTTGACCTTGGGAAACTTCCGCCCCCGGCTTGCCCGGGTATTATTGGTAATAATAATAGTAGTAGTAGTAGTAGTAGTAGTAATAATAGTCGTACTACTATTAATCGTAGTTGTAGTAGTATTACTAATAACAGCAGTAATGATTATTGTTGTCGTCAATAGTAGTAATTTAATAGTAGTAGTAGTAGTAGCAGGAGTAGTAGTAGTAGTAGCAGGAGTAGTAGTAGTAGTAGCAGGAGTAGTAGTAGTAGTAGCAGGAGTAGTAGTAGTAGTAGCAGGAGTAGTAGTAGTAGTAGCAGGAGTAGTAGTAGTAGTAGCAGGAGTAGTAGTAGTAGTAGCAGGAGTAGTAGTAGTAGTAGCAGGAGTAGTAGTAGTAGTAGCAGGAGTAGTAGTAGTAGTAGTAGTAGTAGTAAGTCGTAGTAGTAGAAGTAAAAGTAGTAGTACTAGTACTAATATTAGTAGTACTAGTAGTAGTGGTGGTGGTAGTAGTAGTAGTAGTAACAGTAGTAGTAGTAGTAGTAGTAGTAGTAGTAGTAGTAGTAATAGTAGTAGTCATAATAATGGTAGCGGTAGTGGTAATGGTATTGGTAGCGGCATAATAGTAATAGTAGTAGTAGTAGTAGTAGTACTAGTAGTAGTCATAATAATGGTAGCGGTAGTGTAGTGGTAGTGGTAGCGGCATAATAGTAATAGTAGTAGTAGTAGTAGTAGTAGTAGTAGTAGCAGTTGTCGTAGTACTAGTAGTAGCAGGAATTGTCAAATAGGAAGCAATGGTTGCCTGGACGCTGGACGCATGCGTTTTGTTTTGGCAGATGTAATTTTTGGAACGGAGATTGGAAGGACGTTTTTTTCTGTTTTTCTGCTCCAAAGCCGACAATGGACACAATAGCATGTTACTGAAATATGACAAGTGTGCATGTTGCCTGGGCTGACTTTTGACACTAGTTTGCAGTGACCAAATAGAATACCGTGGCGCTTTTTCTTCCCCGAAAATTGAAGCATGCGCACGTTGATTGAAAGATTGTCTATAGCATCACATCGAATGTCTTGCTTGCACCAAATGAAATTGAATATATTCGTTGCCAGCGGTAAAAATGCGCGTTGTGGTAAATAAGCATTGGAGTTGTTTGTTTTCTGCAATATTTTGATCTATGCGCATTTACAACGCCAAGCTTCTTTTGCAACGCCAAGCTATTCAGCCGTGAATCAAATCAAACCTGCCCTGGCCCCCCATGCACGATGTAGTATTTTCAGAACCGTTGGAAATTATTTGCAGGCTGAAAGCAGATAAAGAGCATGCATTGTTCGATGCGTGTTTTGCGACGTGATTCTCAGCTCTATCAGCAGTGATCTTTACATTATTCGCTTTAACTTGTGTGGATTGGACGTTTTGCTCGGCTCTTGATCTGTTGCGTGTCATGACAGCTCTTCTGGACGGCGCTGTGGATTATTGCAAGGGCCCCGGGTCTTGCATGAGCGTGCTGGTAATCCCCACGCGCTTTGGGCCAATCATATCATCATGTCCTTCGAACAGGAGCCCCTACGTTAACCACTGTTAACCATCACAACTTGACAATTAGTTGGCGGGCGATAAGCCAAGTCCCCGTATTTCCATGCGGTGATCGAATATAGCGCTTGAAAACCATCATTCACAAAAAGGGGTGTACAACCTACTTACACTTCGAACTTTGCGGTCCCTTGCGGTCCCTTTCCTTACAGGTGAAGTATTTGTGACTCATGGTCAATGAATGGTCCATACTGAATGATGCCAAATCAATGCTGATGCAAAATAGCCCTTGACTATTTTTCACTAATGTACCACGGGAGATCAAGCTGTGAAATTCAAGCCAAGAACATATTTCATTGCCAATCATCAGCGGTTGAGCAGTAAACTGCTTGCGGTTTATTGAGCATGGGTTTGCCATGATCTTCCAAGAGGCACCGGTGCTGTGTTGAAATATGAGTTTACGGCCCAGGGAATAAAAATCACGAGTTGAGAAACAGCAACTTTGTTGCCAACTCTTCTTCCAACTGATCCACCCCCTGATTCCTGAACCCCCAATAATAAGCCTCCGTTGCACCCATCCATGAGTCATCAGAAGTAAATTGGCTTATAAAGGGCTAATTGTAATTAGTCGTAATTATGCGTGAATGACTGATGTACCACTGGTAAATGTAGTAATGGCTATCAATGGTAATTATATATGGAAAATTGTTGGAACAGGTATGATACTTGTCTTTACCGGGGCTTTTTTCGGAAGAAGGATGTGCAGTTTATGGGGTTCAGCGCTGGCTGTTTTCCCGAGGTTCGCAAACTTGAAGGGCATTGCCATTGCAACGATCTGCGCGCAGCGCAGATCTTGGCGCAGCCGGCGCGTTGGCGCCGCAAGCGAGTTGACGGTGTTCACGTATGTCGCGCAACGGTTAATGTATCTATTTTACGCTCCGCTTTCACATTTGCACATCATTTTTGATGTTGGGCCTATCAAATTCAATGGTTGATGAATCAGGTCTACTGATTTAATTTTTTTAACCCAATTTAAAGATGTGACTGAGCCATGCATTGAATCAGAACTAAGCCCACAATCAACCAGATATTAAATATTGCTGGTTCCCAACGCTTATATTATTTGTCATTCCCGGGGAATCTTTTCGGAAGAAGGATGTGTGGTTCATGGGGTTCGGCGCTGGCTGTTTCTTCGGAGGTTTGAACAATTTCTTCCCGCTAGCATTGCCTGATTCCACGGCGGCGCGGAAAGATCTGGGCGGCTCGCTTCGAGCCCAGAGTGCGTCATTGCCACTCCGGGTCGGCTGCGCCGCCTCCAGGCTCACTGCTCAGAACCCAGAGTACATCATATGCACTCCGGGTCGCTTGGGCCGAATTTTGAAGGAGCGGGGAAACGCTGCGATGGTGAAACCATTTCCACAGTCCCCAAGTGTAGTGAATGGTTATGGTCAATGGCTGGTGAAGAATGGTCAACCAATAGTGAAATCGTCAGCACTTCCGACAAGGATCGCTAAAAAGGATTACTTGCTTCACCAAGGATTGCAGCCTGGGTTGCTTCACCTGGGACAAGTGCTGGGAAGTTGGGGGCGTTTGGGTTGATGGTGTCCCCACTACACCCTCGTTCTTGGTGCTTACTACATATCTACCCAACAGCGATACACAATGATGGTATCTAATTCCAACAATAATGGCAATTGCATTGTTGGCTAGGGTTAAGCTAAGGCTATCTCATAGTCAACCTATTCCATGTAGCATGTCTTCAGTTGTTCGACCGAGCTGAGGATTCAGTTCCGCTTACCAGGGGATGTTCCGCGTATTAGGGGGTTCTCAAAGTATTTAATTCTTCATGAATGGATTTCTGATGGTTGGTGGCTCTGACTGAACCACCAGCTTAGCACCAGAATTGGATGGACCTTGGGCTTGGCATTCAAGGTGTCGTGGCAAGGGGCCAGCTTCACCATGAAATTGGCCACGGTGGAGGCCCTCGGCAGAGGAAGGCAGATCTATGGGTTGATTGGTTGACCCCTCAAAGGTTGACCCTAGAGACCCAGTTGATCTGCAGAGGACATTTCCAAGACCTCACCATGCCGCCGCCGCAGGACTATGATCAGTACGCTGTAGTATTTTGTAGCGCCTTTTGGTACATTGTAGTGTGTTGCGATACGTTTTGCTCTGCTACGTTTTGCCTCTGCGTGTTTTGTTTTGGTACCTTTTGCTCTGGTCCATTTTGTCCTGGCATGTTTTGTTTGAGTACGGTTTCCTTCTGTCTTGGTAGTTTTGTCTTGGCATGGTTTGTCTTGGTATGTTTTGCTCTGGTACGTTTTGTCTTGATACATTTTGCTTTGGTACTTCTGTTCTTGATACTTTTTGGTGTGGTGTTGTGCTGTGTGCGGTGTGTTTTGGTGTC
>VSDK01017240.1:216770-226770 GCA_009767595.1 Symbiodinium kawagutii | reverse complement strand
AACCACCCTTTCGAACATCCCTTTGGATCGTTGGGTCTCTGTGGGATTGTTGTCAACCATTTGTGGGATTATTCGATGATGGATTTTTGATGTAAAAACTGACATGAACCTTAATGCAGCTGATAGCCCTCGGCCCGGAAATTCACATGGAAGGCATTGATGTGTTGGCACAGGTGTTTTATTGCAGCTGTAGCTGTAAGCCTACAGTGCACTGTTGCTACCTCAGAACTGCTGCATCAAGGCCTTGCGAGTCCTTGGCGCAGCATTCGGATCGTCTCTTTGAGACCTTCGAAACGAGGCCGGAGACAAAGCACAGGTCCGCTCCACTTTGTCCATCCCCATGGGTGCAGCTTTCGGTGGTTTTTGAATGTCACACCAGGCGCTGATGTCCAACACCGATGGCTAAAGCTCCTTTCAACGAGCACCAGCAACATCGACACCTACAAATACACTAACAACTAAAACAACAGAAACTCCGCAGCTTTTTTTGGATTCAGAATCTCTTGTTGCACTTTGCTGAGATATTGGCGTCCGCTTGGCAGCAGCTTGGAAGGGCTTCTGGTGGTGGCCACGTGTGGAAACCCAGTCTGCGCTGGAGGGACAACAAGCTTTTGGGATGGTCAACACCAAAAACCATGGGTTAGTTAGAGATGTTTGACAAAATATTTGTTTGAAATTATATTAGAGATTTTGTTGTTATTGACATTATCTTTCAGAGATTACATGTTTTGATTAACTTTTAATGTGTTAACTGGTTGACAATGATTGGTTAAATTGTTAATGTTTCAAACTCTTGATAAGAAATTGGTTTAGACGGTCGATGAAGGGTTCTTGATGGTATTGTTGGTTAATGTAAATGATTACATTGTTTGAACAGGAAACATTGCATAACATTTCACCATGGAAAAAGGTCTTAGGGGTTAGTGACCAGGCAAAGGTAAGAAACAGTCACGCTGGCATGACTAGTAAGTCTAGGCAGGGGTATGGCCGAGACAACGGCTGACTCCCATCGAAGTGTGGGATCCAAGTGACACTTGTCAGTCGCTGAACCCTTCAGCCCCCAGGACTTACTTCAACTTCTTGCGTTTGAGGAGATTCTTGCGCGAGGCGAGAACTGTCGTTTGCCAGGGCCGCAACTCTCTCAAGCATTTGCTTGATGAATTAGTGGCTAATTGCTCTCAATGCTTTGGCAATGATCGCAAAAAGAAATTGTCCCAGGAGGGAGCGAGTTTCAGCTCCATCTTCGAATATTCTACGCCGAAGGACCGCTCTGCCATTGCTGCAACAGTTGAAGATCGATGCGGAATGTGTTTGGAGCATTTGGATCTGATGACTTTCCATCTACAACCTAGATTTATAAGCGTGTCTCCGTTGATCAGTAAGATATTCGCCATGTTGGTGTGCAGTATGAACCACAAGGCAGTGAAAAGAGATGTGGACCATCAAAGTCCCTGTCTTTTCTGTGAATTGGCACGCTCTGTGTTGATGAGAGGCAGAAAGATACCTCGAAATCTGGTGCCTGGGAGGCTGTTGGCCATGCGCGTCACCATTTCTTCCAGAACCAGCGGCGGCTGCTGTTGGTGACGGAGTGCAGTCCTCAGCCAAGCAGTGGTGGTTTCGTTTCCACGAACCAGCGGTTGATTCAGAATCCTTAGTGGTCAATATTGGTTGTTGATTCTCACTTTTGGTTGGTAAATATCATTGTCAGTCTTCAGACTCAGGATGGCACACAAGCTTCACGCAGGGTGGCGGGGACACTCTAGCCTGTAGTAATTGTTTTCAAAAACTAAGTAGGTGATAGTAAGTGATAGTACGTTGCAGAATCCCGATCTTGCGTTGCTCAAAGCCTGGCATTGTGCCGAGCATCTCGAGCCATGACAGCGCTGAACGACTGCATTATTTGCTCAGGCGCTTTTTGTGGTACAGACGATTTCGGCTGAAAGGTTCGGAACGTGCGAGGAAGAAAGCTTGTAGCACGCAGAATCCAGATAATCGCAAGATATTGAAGAGATTCTCGTCTTGTGATTACCATATCCCCAAAGAACTTTTCAAGGTCTGGTCAAGGCCATGGGTCACTGCGCAGGTGCAAACTATGTGCTTTTCTACGGGGTGCCACAAACAGCTGAGATCTATGAAGAGGTGCCAACCTGGTGCGGGTGAGTTTGCCCTTAAGCACTGTGAAGAAACAAATCGCCTTACTGAATGCATTGCCAGCAGTCCGTTTGCATGTAGCCAAGCTGCCAAGAATGCAATAGGCAAACTAGCAAATGTTGAGTGCACCTGTTCCTCAAAAAGTGTTTGAAGGCTGCCATTGGATGATATTTTGCAATGCCATTCGCCCTCTGCAACAGCTAGCTGCCCTTCTAGAATGAAGACTGTCAGAAAGCAAGATGAAACAAGGAAGCGAACAACTCCAAAAAAGGAACTGAGTAAACCGGCAATTTCAAGGACAAAAGTAACAAAAGTGGCAGATCTGTTCGCGTTTTTCTCCAAAAGTTGGTGCTTCAACACTTCCATGGCAGGTCTTGGGAGCAGTTCGCGTCCCATCGCAGTGTAACTCCATGTGCCTCTTCACCAAGCACGATGCGTCCGCCACCGAGCTTCGATGGGGAAGCGACAACGTGGGTGTGCCATGACTGCTGTGTTGCTCGGTTGCTTTCTGAAATGATTTCATTTGTTGGAGGAAATGACTATTTTAGTATTCCTGTGATATGTCCATATAGCTTAGGATGTGTCAGAATTCGGACACTGAAATCATGTGATGGATTTGTACTTTTGAGCTGGCAGAAAGAAATACTCACTGTTTTTCCTTCCCGGGTAAATTACCGAAACTGTCCCGTGCGGCTTTTACAACCGAATAGGAGCTTCTTTTTGAACAGCCGATCGTGAGACGTAATTTTTGGGCACAAATCAAAACTGTCCTGAGCAGCCCATCGTTCCACCCATCCCTGAGTTGGAAAGACTTTCGAGCAAGTTCTTTCGCGGATATCCCGACAATATCCCGAAATTAAAGATACTTCAAACACGAAGAGATCAATGAGAAAGAAGCCGCAAGACTGCAGGAGAGCGGTTCCCAGAGCCCTTTCTGCTGCCAGGTTTGCATTGGAGCGGATCGTAGGACATGAACGAGCAAAGAACATGCAGGAGCTCTCAGCGGACGGCAGAGCATCCAGTGCTTGGTACAAGAGAACACACAGACCATGCCAGCAGCAAAGTCGAGTCTGATCGGACGAAATATTTGAATATATTTCATTGTTTCACATTTTGGTTTGAAAGTTGCAGCGTGAAAAAGTTGAAGGATCTTTCCGCTGCCCAGGCTAACCTCTGCGCCAGGCAAAGTATTCGTGGAATCCCCAGTCGTAGTGATGGGCTGCTACGATGGGAGAAGGCATCCGATACGTTTACAGAACTTGCCATTGAACCTTGTGCCGGGGTGTCTAATTTTGGTTTGCGGTCATATTGACACTGCTTTTAGAGCCGAAAACTTGCCAGGACAGGGCGGTTGCATCAAACCATCCAATGACCGAGGTCTACTCCTGAAATGTGGGGTCTAGATGATCCCTGGCCACCCATGCGGAGGCTTGGACGCAGAACAAAAATTGGCGCGTTTCGCTAAATGATCACTGGAGATGTTGGAAGATGAATGATTGGCATTGGTTGACTGTGTTTCTTCATGGCCATGTTGGACCGTGCTTCACAAGACCTACGGAGCACCGCTGCTAGGGTTGCAGCCTTCCTTGACAGCAATTGACCACAAATCAGCAAGGGTGGAACGCCTGACCCATGTCATATCTTGGAATCAAAGGGTGTGATGATCTAGGAGGAATAACAACCACCACGAGCACTTTGCCGTTTCCATAACGCAGACCTGACAAACACAGCAAGTGGCTACTTTAGCCATCCAAGTCAAAAGATGGCCACTGCCCTTTCTTTTCTGCCATGGCATGTGGCAGGTGTTTTGTGCCATGAGGCGCAGAGGGCACACTTAGAAGGGAAAGGCTGATGTTGAGCTCATGAACTTAGTGAGGTAACCCCGGGCCCTTTTACAAGATCCATGCTCAGGTTTTTCATCGAAAATTGTTTGGTTTCTTATGGCTCGATGCTTCTTCATGTGCTTGGTTTCAAACCGGCTAGAATGGCGCCAGGAATGTTCCCGCGGCGGATTTGCAATGATTTATTGACTTTTGTGTTTTTTATTTTTCTGTTATTCTTTTGATTTTTTGAATTTATCTATTGAATTGTTTATGTCTTTTCCTTCTTTATGTGTTTTGAATCTTTTATTGATTTATCTATCTTATCACACTAATTTGTTTGTTTGCTTTTAAGTCATGTGTTTCTTTATTAATTTTGTTTTTTATGTTTATATCATATATTTGCATGTGTTTTTGTTTGATGCGTGTATATTCCTGTCAATTTTTATAAAGATAGATAGATATATATATATACCCATGTGTATATACACTTTGTTATACACACAACGTATGAAAGCTAAGTATCACAGGCGCATTCCTACCAACATTTTCACAGATCACCTGGTGGCTCTGCCGGTATCAGCAGGGCAAGAAAGCACGGGACAACCGGGGGAGGCACAATGGAATCATGGGTCCGCAGTTGTTTGCCGCTGGGGATTTTGAATTGCTATTTTGAGCGGAGATTCTTACTACTCTAAGACTCATACATACACTGGAATTTGCTGCTAACCTAGGGTGGTACCAAACGGTGTTTGACGCTGACTGCTGGTATTTCCCACCTCTGATCTATGCCTGTCCATGCTTGCAAACCACCCATTGTGAATCATCAACGGCAGTTAATTACTATCCATCACTACTCATGAGCTATTATCGATTATACTCCGACATTATCCTCTGATGATCGGTTACACTGGTCACTCATGAGTTTATTGATGAACTCATGGAATCGATGAGCCCTGGGATTGGTCTGCAGCTGAATGGCCTGGGTCAGCTGGGATGTGAGTCTGCAACCAGGATCATGGCATAGGGCAATTGGGGCTATTATGTGCAGTGTTTCACCAAGAACCCGATAAGCTGACACCCTGATAAGTGCAGCAATCCATTCGACAGGAACTGCATGGAACAACTAACCATCTTCCAGCAAGCGAACCCACAGTGGCAAGTGGGTCACCTTCATCTAGTCCAAGTACAGCAGCTGACTTTTTGGAGGTTCATTGTTTTGATTTTTGATCAGTCGTTGATTAATGACTTGAGCGACATAACATAGAGAGCCAATACCACCTGCACAAAAAGAAAAATCGTCTACATGCACTTGCCAATTCTCCCGGGTCTCGTTGTTGTCGTTGTCGGTTCTCCACATGTTCATTCCTGATTGGAAACCATCCAAATTTGAAACGATTTGAGTTATCATAGCCCATATCCCCCCGGAGATATTAATGAAACCAAGCACAATGGGCTCCGAGGTCACCCCGATGCAGTACTAGTAGCCTTGTGCAGCTCCCATTGATTCCTGTTGTTTGCAACCTAGCGGGGCGTTGTAATATGGTCATCAAGGTTGCTCTTCACACAGTGGACGGGTTTGAATGAAGAAACCTATCACTGCACCGTTTCAAGCCATCGGACTTCGGAAACCACCGCAGTTTGGGAACGTAGCAGGGTGACCCCAGTGGAGCGGGTGACGTGATATTAAAAAACTTGGTGTTTCCGATAGCCAGGCAACAAACTGCGCACATACAGGAAAGAAGAAGTCATACAAGGCGCCAGTTGGCTAAATATCCTTGATATTGATTAGCCTCAAACTTGGCAGATGCATATCCCAACAAGATCATTGGTGCCTGAGCATTCCCAAAACACTTTGCATTCCTTTTCAGAACTGGTTACTTGTGATGGAAACCTTGTCCTGAGAGTGGACTAACATCGTGCGAATTTGGCGCCTTTTGATAAGTATGGCAAATCCTGCAAACAGGATTTGGTACTTGGATACATCCGCAAGGCTAGCTCGAATTCCAAGTCTGGCAGCGCAGCGTTCAGGTGATAGACCTCCACCAAGTGAAGAGGACTGCCAGTGATCAGCACTTAGTCAGGAACAAGCCAAAAATTTGTGAGGCCTGGCTCTAAGGTTTACTCAGCCTCGCTTGAGGCTTAACAAGATGGGCTTTATCCACAAATATCCAGAAATCAAGTCCAATTGCCCGCCTTTCCTCCTGCGTGGAGTGCAGCCACAAATTTTGATTTTTTTGTATATCCAGGGTGCAACATGAAGACCGCATAAGGAGCTGGTGGAACTTTCCAGAATCGAAGTTTCCAGAATTAGGAACCTAAGGAAACAGTGACCATGGTTGAAGGTTCTGCTAGTGGTGTTCTTTTTTCTGCGGTGGGTGTCTCTCTTCTTGTGTTTCTCTCTGTGTTTTTCTGCATGTGTTTCTCTCTGATGTGTTTGTTCTGGTGTTTTTTCCTTCCGGGTGTTTTTGCTCTGGTGTTGCTTTTTCTTTGCTACTGTGTTCGGCTCTGGTGTTTTTTCTTTTCTCGTGTTTCCATGTGGTGTCTTTTCTGCTTTTTTTGCTGGGGCTCTTTCTCTGCTGATGTTTTTGCTCTCGTGTTTTTTTTGCTGGTGTTTTTGCTCTGGGATGTTTTTCTTTGCTGATGTTTTTCTCTGCTGGCTATTTTTTCTCTGAGATTTCTCTCTGGTGTCTTTTCTTTGGTGCTCTTCCTTAGCTGGTGTTTCTGCTCTGGTGTTTTTTCTCTGCTGGTGTTGCTGCTCTGCTGTTTTCTGTGGCATCCACTTAGCAGTGTCACTTGCCTGGACATTGCGTTTACTTTGCCGTGACACTTCCTTGGCTGTGACAGTTGCTTGGTTTTGGCGCTGGCTTGGCTGTGATATGTTCTTGGTCGTGATACTGTGGCTGTGACACATATACTTGGCTGTGATTCCTGCTTCGCTGTGACACATACCATCTGGGATTAGCTGATCTGCGCGTGCGGCTACGTACATGTTCATTTACGCGCACATTGCATGCACATAGATACATACATACTTGCATCTTTCGAAACAGTGAAGGCCGATATGTTGAATTTTGTCAGCAATTCCATTCCATTCCACCCCATTCCATGTCCATTCCATTCCGATAAATTTCATACTTCATATGAAAAGCATGCACATCATGCATCAGATCACGTCCTTACATACATAGCCGGCTCGTCGTTTGATTCACATGTTCTTTCCACTTCAATGGCGAATAATGGCGATTCATTTTTTGTTTCAATGAAACAGCGTGGTTGACAATATTGAAACCACCTACCATTTCAACCAACAACTGTGTGTCAATACCCTGTACCTTGAATCTTTGTTGGGATGTTCGTCTACTTCGTTTTTGGATGGTTAGTATCGACCCGCAGATAAGTGATTTCCGTGGGAAATGTAAGACGCCATCTGAGAAATTTGGGGTGCACTTTGATATTGAACCCCGCAGGTTGAAGTCGCGCAGCCATTCCGTGCCAAAAAAAATGGGGTTTTCCGAGTGTGAGTCGGTATCGCACCATCTCGGGATCACCACTGTGAAAGAATTGGCGACCGGTGGAAACATTGCAGGCGGTTGTTAATCGCTGGTTGCTGGTGCTGTATTACAGTAATGGTTAAGCGCAAGCAAGGGTCACCAGCGATGTCACAACTGTCCATCTTTGTGTCGATCCGTGCTGTGCCAGGAGTCTTCCAAGCAGCCCGAAGAAAAGAAAGCAGCTCGGCAAATGCGAACAAACGACGATGCCAAATCCTGATGATGGCATTGCTGGTTGGTGATTAGAATCTTCGGTTGTCGTTGTTTGCTTGCTTGTTTGTTTGTTCGTTCGTTCGTTCGTTCGTTCGTTCGTTTGTTTGTTTGTTTGTTTGTTTGTTTGTTTGTTCGCTGGCCTGCTTGCTTGCTTGCTTGCTTGCTTGTATATTTTCGGTTGCTTGGCAGGTCGGTTGGTTCGCTCGTTGTTGTCAAAAAGTGATCGGAATTTGCAAGAAGATGCAAAATGTAAGCCCAGCACCTTAAGATCTCAGGGCCTGCATGCTGATAAATCCGCGGTTGGCGTCAAGACCATCTGTCCCAAAAGCGTTCTGGTGGGACCCCAAATTGAAACCTCCGGAGACAGGACTTCTGCGAAAGTTTTTGGTCTTTGAGCAGACATTTGTCACCGCTTCTGAAAGGCTTCCGTTGGTTTACATGATGTTTGGACACTTTCAAGCTCTTACCCACAAAAAAACAGCAACAACGACAGACATGTGGCGCCATGGGACTGCATATCGCTTCGGGAAATAGGGAATTCCTGAAATCAGCGGTTTTTAAGCTGCAATCATTGTCATGCTCACAATCTTGGCTGCTGATAATTACCATGGCGAACAACTCATTGGGCATCTAAGGGGGGCCCTTATTTGGGCTGCGCGGGGCCCCTGAGCGTGAGTTCTCCAATTGCTTCGGTATGTCCCAGGTGATGATGATGATCATGGTGACGATGATGATGATGATGATGATGATGATGATGATGATGGTGATGATGATGATGATGATGATGATGATGATGATGATGATTGAAATGATGGTGATGGGCGATGATGGGCGCAAGGGCTGGAGGAGGGAGGGATGCAGGGAGGGAAGGATGCAGGGAAGGAGGCGGACGGTCGGGAGCGCCAATGAATATCAGAACGCCATGCACAGATGTAGGGGGAAAGCCCGTTTTTATTTTCTTATCGAAACAGGCTTGGATATCAAACATCCGATTTATGGAAGGTTGGTTGCAGCAGTCAGTCGATCAGTCAGTCAGTGAATCAGTCAGTGAGTCAGCAAACTTGCAAACAGAAAACAGGCGCATTTAGAAAACAGAACGCGAATTTTGCGTTTTACAATGTTGTAAAATGGTGGACGCAAAGGTTGGGACAAGGAAGGCGCGAATTGCGCCTCGCAGTGGCGAAACGCGCGTTTGGAAGGTGAAATGCCAGATACGGACACGGTCCAGGCTATTCCTCGCCATATAATGTGGAAAAAGTGTACGGCCTTGCCGCAGATCATTCATGCGGAAGACAAATATCTTGTCAACACCTCTCTGAACTCATTTAAAAAAAATTGAATCTGGGAAGTTCTTTGCAGATTAGATGTGTGAAAAGTGTTCGGCGCTGTGGCAGAATGCATCATTGCAAGCTAAAACCAAGAAGAAGTGATGATCCCGGGACGTTTTCGAAAAAGCAAATGTTGAAAAAACGCCAAGAGTCAGATTTTTAAACCGTGCAGGACGTTGTTCGACATGCAAATTGGGACCTCAAATGATCAAAAACATTTCAAATGTCTTGCCCCAACATCATGACAGTTTGTATGCAGAGCCTGCATGAAACTTATTTGTGCCTTTCCGGAACTAGTGATGACCTGACCTGGCACGCTGATGTTTTTCTTCTTCCGTTAAGGATACCGACCCTACGGAAAAAGCGGTGGTCTTCCATACTGCCCGTATCTCGACATTGCCCATGACCCCTTTGCGACCCCTCTCGCCCCTAATTGAAACATTTTTTAATGAAGCCAAATCCTGGTGCTGTGCGAGAACTTTCCAGAACTAAAGGTAGATGCTGCCCCCAGGCCAGGCGTTGATGTTGCGCCGATTTGTTTTTTGTTTTATTTTAGTATTTTTTGTTTTGGTATGTTTGGCTTTGGTGTGTTTGGGGTCGGAATTTTGTATGATGTATTGAATTGTGGTTTAGTGTGGCTTGGTATTGGTGTGGTGTGTTGGTATAATGTGGTGTAATTTGGTGTTGATATGTTGCATTAATTTGATATTTTAATTTTATTTTATTTTATTTTATATAGTAATATAAATATAATATATATATATATTTTTTTTTTAATTATTTATATATTAAATATAATTTTTTTATTTTAAATTTTATATATTTTTTTTTTTTAATTATTTATTTATTTTTCTATTTATATATTTATTTATTTATTTATTTATTTTATTTTTTATTTTTTAAAAATTAAATATTAAAAAATAAATATTTTTTT
>VSDK01017240.1:189475-215251 GCA_009767595.1 Symbiodinium kawagutii | reverse complement strand
TTAAAAATTAAATTTTTATAAAATTAAAAAAAAAATAATAAATATATATTTTGGTTAATATTAATTATTATAATATTTTTTTTTTTAAATTTATTTTATAATATATAATTTTTTTTTTTCGTGTAATTATCGATTTTTATTTTAATAGTAAAATAATAATTAAATTTTTTTATTTTTTTTATTGGATTTTAGTTTTGTTTTTTGGTAATGATTGCCCGTCAGTTTTTTTGTGTTGTGAGGTTGGTTATTTTTTAATCGTAAAGTATTGCGGGATTGTGGATTGCTATTTAAGGTTATTTTTCGAAAAATTTTAAATATTTGATATTTCCTTATTTGCATTTTTTGATTTGGCAACAGATATTGGTGATTTTTTGCTAGCTGTCGGTTGCTTCTCCGTAATTATGGGATACTCCTTGGGCGTGTCACTTTCGGCTTGTAGAACTAATCATTCTTGATCTCGTGTTGGCTGTTTCAAATCCTGGGGTTTCTTGCATGTGGATGTCGAATGAAAGAAATGAATTTTTAAGTCAAGGTAACGGAATTTGGTGTTGGGTTTTTAATTAATGCTTCTTGGTATTGGTTGGCTGTCAGTTTTTGGACATTCTTGGATCACTGTCGAAGAGTTGCGGTTAGTTCTTCATTGTTGGGCGGTGTTGTATTTGTATAACTCATTTTTTTGTTATTATTGTTGATTCTGGGCAAGGAGCCGGGTATTTCTTTGGCTGGTCATTGATTACCAGGTTTTTTTTTGTATGTTGTCAAATTGGTGGTTGAAACTAAGTATCGACAATCTATTTTTGGTAATTGAACATTGATTTTTGCTGGCTGGTTGTTGGTTGTTGGCTGCTGGTTGCTGGTTGTTCGTCGTCGGTGAAGTATTGTTTATTTTGCGTTGTTGGGTTTTGGTTGTTGGTCGGCTATTGTTGGTTTTTCTGTTGTATCGTGCCAGTTGTTGGGTCTAGTTCTTGGTTGTCTCTCCATAATTGTCTGTTGTTGCTTGGCAATTATCCGTTGTTCATCGCTCACTGGTTGTTGGTTGATCGTTGTTGCAGAAATCAATGGTGATAGCTGCTGCTTGAAGTTTTTCTTTGCTTATTGGATGTTGGTTGTGAATTATTTGTTGTTGGTTATTGGTTGTTGATTATTGGTTGTTGGTTGTTGTAGTGGTTGCTTGTTGTTGGGTGTTGTTTGTTGGTTATCATATGTGGGTTGTTGATTATTGGTTGTTAACTCTTGGTGGTTGGATTTTGGTTGTTGTTTCTGGAGTAGTTGGTGTTGGTTGTTGCTTGTTGGCTATCGTTTGTCAATTGCTGGTCATTGCTTGTTGGTTCTCTGTGGTTGGTTGCTTCTTGTTGATTATTTGTTGTTGGTTGTTGGGTCTTGGTTGTTGGTTCTAGGCTGCTGGGTGTTGGTTCGTTTTTTTTTCATTGGTTGTTGGGTGTTGGTCATCCATTATTGGTTCTCAAATGTCGAGTCGCTTCCAGCCAAGGAATTGCTGGTGCGAAATATTCCGAAAATGCTTGAACTTCAGCATGGACAACAGAGAAGGAGGTCCGAAATTTTCCAAAAATTCTGAAATGTTCAAAACCCAAGAATTTTCAAAATTTCTTCCTTGGAGACCAACATTTTTCCAAAATTGCTGGTTCCTTGTCGCATTCAAAATATTATCTATTTTTAAGAATTAATTCAGATAATGTCACAGAGCAGAGAACTGTGACAATTTCCGGACATTAGGCTGTACCATTTCATTACATCAAACAATTTTTTTTCATGTCATCCCCACGATTGTAATGAAGCCTGAAGACTTTCATCCTGCTCAAGCCTCAGCATTCTTTTGGCGATTGATTCTGGCATGGACATAAAATGGCACTTGGCAAGAAATGCCAAAGGAAATACGCAAAACACAGCACATTCATTTTCAGATATAGAATGATGCAAGTTATGCCAGATTTGTTTGGAAATGAAAGTCAAACACAATACCGAAGTATCAAAACACATTGTATATTGAATACAAAAAATTTTCTCGAATACAAAACGAATATGTGAATATGAAACAGAACTCCAAAAGCTTTGCCAGAGGTGAACCGAACAATCAATCAAATACAATTTCAAAAATTGACACATAGATTGCCAAACACAAAACCAGAATTTTTCCTCTGGACAACCCTTCTTTTCTCAGTCGGGCTCGATCACATTCACCATGCGACGAGGAACCAGAAAGTTTGGAGTGAAATTGGTCTCCCGGGAAGAATTTCTCAAAAATTTGGTAGGTTTTGAATGCTGCCAAGATCTCAAAATTTCGAGACAAATTCTGACCTTTTCCGTTGTTGTCCATTCTCCAATTTTGTTTTTTGTTTTTAGGCACTTTTTTTGCCATTCTATCTGGCAGCGTTGTTTGTAAAGATTCAAATTATGCGTAAAAAATCGATAATTTCATATAATGAGGAACATTTCATTTTTGTCATATTTTTTGAATTGAATCATTGGATATCAAATTTTACGAAAAAAAGTACTTCAATAGTTCTGTTGTTGTCATATACTGAATTGATTTTGATCTGTTATAATTATATTTCCACAAATTAAATTGGGTTTTGTTTAACCCGATATTGCTTAATTTTTCTGTGAATATTTTTGTCAATAATTGTTTTTGTTTGTTTTGATTCAATATGTCAATTTGATGAAATTTCAAATTTCATTTTTCATTCACTTGATATTCAATAATTCGTTTTTTTAACAAATTATTGTTTTTTTTCATTGTTTCATTTATTTGAAACAAATGATTTGATATTCAAAACATTTTTGTTTCTTATAATTACATTTTTGTTTTTCGTTCAATTTGTCAATTTAACAAAAAAGGAAGGAAAATAAAAAAACATACAAAAAAAATCATACAAAACAAAAATTTTTTTTTTGAAAAAAAACAAGTGAAAGAAAATGTAAAATTTTGTAATATTTTATTGTGAAACTTATTTTCTTGAAATTTACTGGAAATGATCGTCAAAAAAAAAACAGGAAATGGTGTTCCCCGGCCGCCCAAATTTGAAAAGCAGGCAGGTCAGCGGACAAAAAATCTAGCAAAAAAAATTTTAAAATTCTTGCCAAACAGAATGCAAAAACAAAACCAGATTCAATGCAATGCAGAATCCGAAATACAATGCCCAAAGCTAAACAGAATATGATCAACATTGAAAAACAAATCAAAGTTATGCCATGTAAATTGCCAGAACAACGCGAAATACAATGCCCAAACACATGCTACGCCAGAAAAAATCTGCCAGACAGAATGACCAAAAAATGCAAGATTCTATGTTGAAAACTTTTGCAAACAGAAGGCAGAGTTTGGAAAAAAAACTTTTTCTTTTTATACCCAAATACCACCCCCGTAATTTACCACCATTCAAGCATTCAACCCGCATAATCCACCATAATCCACAACCACCCACAGATCAACCACCAATTTCGCCCCCCACGCACAACCTTCCATCAACGCCCATTATCCACCATCATCCAACATCACCGACCATCACCCACCATCATCCCAAATAATCCACCAGCATCCACCATCATACACAATCATGCAACAGTACGCATCATCACTACGATCACCCATGATCATCTTGTGTTTCACTTCCTCCACACCATCTCCTATCATGTAACACCATCACCAACCATTTATACCATCTCCCATCATCCATCACAAAAAGACACAACCATCCATCAGCATCCACGACCAAAAACAATCAACAACCGCGTATGCCCCTTCACACACCATTTCCATTTCTGACAACAAGCCACCATCCTCACGGACCATTATCTCCATCATGCAACATGATGTTTCATCCACCACCATCATACACGATCAAACACAATTATCTGCCATCGTTCAGGACCATGCATGCTCAATCACCACTGACGCCACCTCCCCTTAACGACCATCATCCACCATCACCCATCATCACCGACCATCATCTACCACCACCCAACATTACCTATCATCATCAACCATCATCCATCATCATCTGGGACCATCCATAATTATCCAACATTGAGGCCCCCTTGCGCACCATCTCCAATTATCTGCGGTCATCCATCATTACGCACAATCATGCAAGATTATTTACGAATTCCCGGTATCATTCTTCACCATGTTCATTATCCACCATCCTCGATCATCAGCAACGATGATCCAAAATCACCCACCATCACCCACCCTTTCCCAGCATCATGTACAAAAATTCGCCATATCCACCATTGAGCAACGTCACCCAGCATCATCCACGATTATCCACCATGATTGAGTATCCAATATTATCAGTGACCTTTACCTACGATGATCGAATGTTATCCAGTTGTAAGATGAACCTAGTCATCAAAGAAGCGAAAAGGAATCTATTGACCAATATGGGACGGCCCCAAGCAAAAAGTAAAGCGTCAGCTTCGGAAAAGTGTCAATCGAAATGCTCCTAGAAAAATAATGCCGAGCAACTTAATAATAATACAGATATCCAGGAAAGAATTAATAAAAAATAGAGTAATTATATAATGGTAAAATCCAAATTATTTCATATATAAAAAATACTTAATTTAAAAAAAAATAAAAATATAAATAAATAAAATTTTACCAAATTTTATTTTAAAATAAAAATAACCAGCTCCATATTACATATTACTTTTTTTTTTAAATAATTTATATAATAATAATAAAAATAAATTTTTATATTAAAAAAAAAATTAAAAATTATATTTATTAAAAAAATATTTTATTTAATATAATTTTAAATATTTTATAAATATAAAAATAAAAATTTTTTTATTTTATTATAATTAATTTTTAATATTAAAAATTAAATATAAACCATTATAATTAAATTTTATTAAAATACATTATATATAAATATTTATATTTAAAAAATAATTTTTTAATAATTAAATAATTTTCCTTATAAAATACATATTATTTTATAAAAATAATTTAATTTATAATAATATATTATTAAAATTTATTTTAAATTAATTATTAATTTTTATATTTTATTAAATTAATAAAAATTAAAATCTACCATATTTATTCCAAATATAAATAATATATATATAAAAAATATTTTTTTTTAAAATTAATTTATTTAAATTTTATTCTCTTAAAATTATAATAATTAAAATTTATTTTATTCAAAAAAATTTAATATATTTTTTATTTTTTATAATTTTAAAATTAAATTTATTTATTTATTTATTTAAATTTATATATTAATATATAAATATATTAAATATTAATAAAATTAATTAAAATTATTTATTTTTTTTTTTTAAATATATATATATAAACCATGTATAATTATAATTAATTATTATTAATTATATTTTAATAACTATCTACCAATATTTAATTAAATATTAAAAAAAAGAAATTAAATATTATTTTTAAATATAATTATTAATTATTTTTTAAAAAATATGTTTCTAAATATATATTTTACCTAGGGTCCCAAATAACCTTTATATCCGTCGTTTTATAAAGCTTATTTTCTGACCTATCCCAAATTATAAAACCTTGCAAAACAAAATATTTCGAGCATTTTCTGCCCGTTTATTTCGAACCCGTATTACTAAAGAAACTAGCATAACAATATGTATGCACAAGTAAAGCTTTGCGTTCTGTACATTTGATGGGCGACGAATAAATTTGAATATAAATATATCTACAAATATCTAGATAATTCTATAGGATATATATTATTTAAATATATTTTTACAAATATATATATATATATATATACAAATAAATAACTAAATAAATAAATAAAATAAAAAAAAAAAAAATATATATATATATATATCAAAAATTAATAAATAAATATTAAATGTACATGGTTATCAAGTAATGATGTAACGATCCCACCGTGCTGAAACTGAAGGCTAGCGACCACTAGTGCGGAATTGGTTGGTAACCACTTTCATAGCTTATGTGATTCATCAGAAAATCTTTTATTCTTTTACCCAACACTCAGGCTTGATCTCAGAATCCACAGCGCAAGTGAACAGTTGCTGCATGATGTTGTCATCCCTGAGAGAAATGTAGCTGCTGAATGCTAGGGTTCTTGACATGATACCTTCTAAGCTGATGGCCTCGCAGGCATCATCCAACTTGTGGTCGCTGTTGCTGGATCAAACATGATCAAAAGCGTGCATCACGGATCAGCCCGCGAAGCTTGTCCAAGAACTCCGGCTTTAAGATGCATGGCTGCATTTTGTGCACTGGGCTTCAAAGTTGTCATGTTGCATATAGAATAGCTAGGAATATAACATTGCAGGATCATTGACGCTTTGGGGGTGTGCAGATTCCTTGAAGGTTTGACGGCGTCATGTTGTTATTTCAATCCACTGTTCCATCAACGGAAGATCCTGGAAAAAAACACACACTTGCATGATCATCATTGTCATCATCATGATCATCATCATGATCATCATCACCATCACCATCACCATCACCATCACCATCACCATCAGCATCATCATCAGCATCATCATCATCATCATCATCATCATCATCATCATCATCATCATCACCCCCATTAGCAGCACTAAAAACCTCAACCATCCTCAACCTGGCTATCCAGCATCCCACCTGAGTCAGCACGATTGATTTCTTGTCCAGAAGCCTCGACGGGAGACCAGGGATCGATTCAACAACGTGCATTAGAGCAGGAGGAACCAAAACATACTTACGAACGTAATGCACCAATATTAGAAGAATGCATCACAAAGACATTGAAAGACAAACAACTTGATAGATAAACAAACGGTCCAAGCGACCAAAAGCTCTCAGTCTGCGCTTCAGCACCCGTACAGATTGGAGAATGAAAAGTGCACGGAAGGCGCACGTCTTCAATGTGCCAAACTTTGTCGTAGCAGTAGCAGTGGCAGTAGCAGTAGCAGTAGCAGTAGCAGTAGCAGTAGCAGTAGCAGTAGCAGTAGCAGTAGCAGTAGCAGTAGCAGTAGCAGTAGCAGTAGCAGTAGCAGTAGCAGTAGCAGTAGCAGTAGCAGTAGCAGTAGCAGTAGCAGTAGCAGTAGCAGTAGTAGTAGTAGTAGTAGTAGTAGTAGTAGTAGTAGTAGTAGTAGTAATAATAGTAGTAGTAGTCCTTCCTTCCTTCCTTCCTTCCTTCCCCCGCAATTTTATTGCTTTTTATTACATTTTACAGTTGTATTTGATTGATTTATTTTTTTGGATCCGGTTAATTTTTCTTTTGATCCAGAATTTTTTTTTTGACCCCTCTCCCCCCTGGGTGCCAATGGGACCAAGGATCAACCCTTGGGGCTGCCGGGACACTGGCAGTACTGGACAGCTGTTGGCGATCGCCACGTTGCCGCTGCCACCTTGCCGTTGGCGCCACAGGACTGGGATCCACCACCGAGGCCAAAGTGATGGCACGTGTGGGGAAACCAGCCGGCCCATACCATCTAGAGGGCCTAAATCATCCTCAATCTGTTCAGGTGGGAGATGTCATTCAACAAGGCAGGAATGTAAGGAAGAAGAACTGGTTGAGTACTTGGGAGTACCGTTGAGGATTTCACATCCCGCAAAGGTTGCCTCCACTAAGCTAGTGTGTAAACAAACAAGTCACCAGCATTCAACTACAACATGCATCATCAACCAGCTGCGTTTCTCTGAAATTCATTTCAACTTGGTGAAAAAATATGAAGAACACTGCTCTGCAGCCCTGTTTTGACCAACTCAATCAACCATCGCTGCCCCATCGCTGCTCCCATCTCTGCCCCCCCATCTTCACCGGGGCCTTCTCGGGTCGCAACGAGTGACTGGAGAGTCATGGACTTGCAGGTCGTTCCGCAGCCACGTGCAGATGGCAGTGAGAACCATCACCAGCAAGGTGCCAGGCACGATGTGACGGCTATGATGGGATGGCTGTGTACATCGCACCTGTGATTATGATGTTCAAAGCTGCTTAATAGGTGGTATATAGCTGAATTATAGCTGGTTCATGGGAATGACAATCAGCGCTGAGGTACCAAAGGATGGCCGACAGGTTTGGAAGCCAGCCAACTGGCGAGTTGAACGCAGGAACGTAGCTTGTCAAACGCAGCCAAGCGGCAGGTGTGAAAATTGTTACTCTGCCCAGTTTGGTAGCAATGAGGAGTCCTTATCATCGGTATAAATGCCTTCAATTCCTTCAACGGCTGCAAAGTCCAGCCTTTGCTATCTTAGAGTGATGCAGTCGTCATATGCCTTCTAAGCAAATAGAGCTGTGGAGCCAACTAGTGCAGGCACAAACACAGGACAAACTCAGGGCAGAACTTGTTTCACTTGTGGCACACAAACTTAAGAAGAAAATGCCAACTGTGAATTGTGCGAAGGATAAGCAGCCACCACATCAGATCACATTGGACTTTTGGATTGAAGATCAGGTGACAAAGCAACCATGACTTGATCATCATCGCCATAGAGCATCCAATGTTGCAAGTCAACAATTCTGAATTCCATAATTTTGTCACTTGGTTGTGTTCGCCCGAGATTGACCCAGCAGTTGTTGGTTGGTGAACGCCAGGAGAGGCACTCTTTTTCTGGCTTCAAATTGACTGCGCATTATCCTGAGGCCATGGCTTTGGATTGCAATGGCCACTGTCATGTTTGGCAACTTTCCATTGGAGGCTCGCAAGTCCAAGGGTCTAAGAGATGCAAGTTCTGAAACTGTCTGATGGAGTTGGGTCAACATTGCTATCGACGAGAAGGACACTGCAGGTGGCATCAACCGAGAGTCAACTGGCACAACACCAGGTCTGGAGATCTGACGCAATTAAGAAATTTAAAATCGAGATCGTGTCTGGGAAAATCACAAACAGTCTAACATCAGAAACAAACTCGTTACGTGTGCACTGCATCCGCAACTCTTGGAAATGGATTATGCCTAATGATGGCGGATAAACAGGATCCAAAGTGGCTAGTTCATCCAAATAATACAGCATGAAAATAGATAAACATATAGCATCTAACAATCATAGGGAATGATACTTCCTGGACGGCAAATGTTGAATGGCTCATGTTGGCTTTTCCTCTTGGCCGATATCTTGGACAAGCCGAGCATCGTGTAGACCGTGTAGATGGTCAAACGGCCACATTCCTGGCAGCTGTGCTATCAGACAAGTAAGGTATGCATCAAGAACATGTTGGAATCATCATGATGTGACCACTGCAGCAGCTTTGAAACCATGATTGGGGATGCAGCCATGCTACCACCAAAATTCCAAGGACGGTTGGAATCACTGTAGGTGCACACTCAATACAGTACAGGACATCATGACTGCAAGCATTGCCCCACAAATTTCGACACTGACCAAGCAGTAAATCAGATCATGGTGAAATGATTCTGGCAATGTAAACCCCACTTCGGGAAGCAAAACTGTTCTTTGGTAGAGGTTTTTCACCATTCGTGGTACCAGGGTAATGGGCAAAATTTGAGCTCAAAACATTGGTGTCGAACCATGACATAAACACTTTTGCCAAACTATCAAGCATTGATTGACCATCACTGATCCGTTATTCGCCCTTGTTTAAGTGAACATCAGTGACCATGATGAACCATCAACCACTACCAACCCGCCATCAAATCCATCATCCAATAAATAAACCAGTTGGTTGTATCATCAGTGTCAATTTATTTTTCTGGCTAAGCCATCACTCAACAATTTTTCAACTATTGATATCACCAAGGGACCATATCCCTATGACAAACCACTATCTATCAACTATTTTCAACCATGATTTCACTATATCTCTACTACTAACCAACATTTAAAAACCCGTTTCAAAAATGAAATCACAATATTTCTACCAACCATTGTGAATCAACCATTTTCAATCATGATATCATCATATTTCTGCTACTAAGAATTTTTCTTCTCAACCAATACAAACTATGATATTACAATATCTCCACTCCTGACCACTATTCATCAAACATTTTCAACTATGATATCACCAAATCTTCAGTACTAACCACTATCTATCAACCGTTTTGAACCGCGGTTTCACATACCTCTACTACTAACCCTTATCTATGAACTATGATACCACTAGATCACCATGATTTCCCACCAGCACCGTGCTCACCATCAACACTCCATGGTCATGGTCCGCCCATCCTTGGTATTTCAGTGGGTGTCATTTTTCTGTGCAACCAGTGGTACACACCAACCATTGACAACCTCTACCACGTAGTGTTGTTTCCACAACTATCATTCATCGTCCGTGGCCATTACCAACTTTTCCTAACCACCGCTAAGCTCTACCAACCATTAATGTGAAACATTCTGAAGCAAACATCATTGACCATCGATGGGATTGGAGCGCAACAGCTACCATAGCAGTAGAAGTTATCCCAGCACCAGCCTCCGCTAATTTGGTAGTCAAACATAGCTGGAAAATGGCCATTCCCAATAGCTAAGCCATCCGGAAATGGCCGACTATACATTGCTATGTTAGATTATCAAAGGGTGTCCCATCCATAGCCATGGCCAATGAGCATTGATGGGTCCATCCATGCAAATATTAGTTGATGACTATATCCATACATCTTCTTGTTGATGATTAGTAACCAGCTGGTCATTGATGATTGACATGCATACAACGATCACTAGACAGCTATGACCATCGTGGAATTTCATCAAATCGGACTGTCTCGAAGGTAAGTGATCGTCAGTACCGACTCTCATTTACTAGTGATGTAGCATTTGCATGCCAGTAACCGTGTATTCGTCCGGCATTGAATTGAATACACCAGAATAGGTGCCATTTCATAGCATTATATCCCATTTAATCCCCAGTCACCATCAGTTGAACCATCATTTGATCGCCATCAACCATCATTAGCCACGACTAACCATCAGTTTGACCATCATTTCACCACGTTTAACCACGATCAGTAGCCATTGTGCCTCCGTTCAAATGGTTGATACATCCGCTGGGACGGTGGGCAGCGGTGTCCTTCAGGAAGATCCTCAGTGGAGTATCTCAGTTGGAGGTCGTAGCTTGGCAGCTAGGATTGCTGGTGAACGGTGGTTGGTGATGGATGGTCATTGATGATCAAGGATGGTCAATAGTGGTTAGATCATGGTGACTTGATAGTTATATGGTGGTTAACTGTTGGTTAATGATGGTTCATTGATGCTGATCTAAAAGATATATGGCGCTTCATTGATGGAAAATCAACGGTTAATGCTGATCGAACGATGGTCAATTGATGGTTTTTGATGGATGATGATGCTTGATTGATGGTTCGTTGGTGGTTGATGAGGTGTTGATAATGATAAGTGAAGGTGGTTATTGAGTGATCATTCCCGAAACATTCGTGGTGGCTATTGGTGGTTGATAGTTGATTCATTGATGGTGGTCAATGGTGATTCAACTGCGGGTTGATGATGGTTAATCGGTACAAGCCAAAGCGTAGATCTCGAAGTCTCGCTTAAGTCATGGCCTGGGCTGGTGACTTCAAGTACTGGTCAGATGAACCGAAGGGCGGGAAATAGCAGCTGATTTTTTCAAGTATGCCTGTTGATGGCGCAGGGGTTGATGCTGCCCATTATCATCATGATCAGCTTTCATACCCAATACCTCATCACTACTATTTTCATTGGCTAAAACAGTGACCAAACTTGGCATCGTGTTATAACAAATCTTACCGATCATTGTCATCATCATCGTAACTATACTCGTGATTATCCGTTGTTCTTCTCCGCAAATTTTATCCACCGATATCGTTCTCGTCACTGATAATGAACATGTCCGACGACGATAACCATCGGCATGATCGTAACCATTGTGCAAATGATCAATGGCCAGAATAATCAGGGATGTCGCTTGCCATAGTATATTAAAACTACCGTTACCAGTATCATTTCATTATCAGGGATCAGCGATTATTGGGATCATCACTAACGCCATCATCATCATCATCATCATCATCATCATCATCATCATCATCATCATCATCATCATCATCATCACTGTTCTCTGCTCCAAACCGCTGCCGTGCTGAGCACAAGATTCTGCGTTCAGAGCTTGAAAACAAGCTTTCAAGCGCCTGACCGCGGAGGGTATGGTGAAGCGGTTGATGCTTGGGTTCATGGCTGCGTTGGTTGAAGTGATAAATTGAGATTGGTAGTTTGATTGGTCGTCAAGTCATGGCTAATGACAAGTATTGATGGTTGATGATGACTCCTGTTTTTGAAACGATGGTGGAGTGATGGTTACTGATAGCTCCTGATGGTTGTTACCGCAATAGCCGCAATAATCCCACCAATTGTTTGTTTAGTCATTGTTTTCCGTTTGCGAGAAACAATTGTGATCTATTTGGCCATCATGGCGCGCACAGCATCATCCTCGAAAAAAGACAAACACATGATTCACTGGCATTCGGCACGGTTGACAATGTTGAAGCCACCGACCTTTTCAACAAATAGCTCTGGGTCGATACCTTCTACCCCAAGCTTCTGCTGGGTGTTCATCTACTCCGTTAGTTGCCAGTGGCCCACAGCGGGAGTGTGTATTTTGCTATTTGATCATGGCTGAAAGTGATGGCCGCCTTGTATGCAGCGGCCACTCGACGAAAAACATCCGCGCTTCCGCCCTTGTCCTTGGCTCAGGACTGGAAGGATTACAAATTTGACGCCCCGAACCAGCCAAGTAAACCAGTCAAAAAAAGTACCGAAGATATTATCAATACTAGCTACTCCCAACCAACACAAGAGGCATTGACCAGCAATAGCCAACACCAACCAACCAAACCGTCATGGACCAAGAAAAACCAATTCCAATCATCAAAAACCAACTTTGACCAACAATAACTCAAACCGACCAGAGCCAACATCGACCAGCAAGAGCCAAAACAAACTGACAATAATCAACACTGACCAGCAAAAACCATCCCTAATCGACTGTCACCAACATCGACCACCAATAGCCGACTCCAACTGGCAAGCATCAACATGAACCAGCAATAACTGAAACTGACCAGAGCCAGCGTTGACCAGCAAAAGCCAGCGCAAAACCGACAAAGAGCAACATAGACCAGCGAGAACCACTTGCAACCGACCAGAGCCAACATTGACCAGCAAAAACCCACTCCAACGAATCAAAGCCAACATTGACCAACAATGGCAAACCCCAAGCCAACACAAACCAACATTGACCAACAGTAGAAGCTTTAAGCGGCAAAAAATATATCAACCAGCAATGGCCAACCCCAAATTACAATAGCCAACATTGACCAGCAATAGCCATCACTACAGACAAAACCCACATTAACCAGCAATAGCCAACACCTAGCGACTACAGCCAACCTCCAAGATTGGGCAGCACTAGCCACCACCAACCAACCACAACCATCATTGACCAGCAAGTGCGAACTCCAACCGATAACAACCAACATTGACCAGCAATAGCCAACGCTGAACGAGAATATCCAACATTGGTCAGCAATAGTCTATTCCAAGAGACAATAGCCAACATGGACCAACAATAGCCAAAGGCAAGCAACAACGGGCAACGTTGAACAGCGATAGCTAATCCCGAGCGACAAAAACCAATATTGACCAGCAAAAACCAATTTGAAACTGACAAGAATCAAGATTGACCAGCGGTAGCCAACTCCAGCGGACAAAAACAAACGTGGAAAAGCAAAAGCCAAATCAAGCCGGCAACAACCAACATTGACCAGTGATAGGCAACACCAAGCTTAACCTCTAGATGCGTCTGAACTTGCATGCCACAATCAATCAACTGAAATAATGTCATGGATCAAAATGGATCAAAATGGATCATGCTTCTACCCAGCATTCACTTGTGACCACCATTGAAATAGTATGCCCAGCGTCGGGGTGGCATTGCAGCGCTGCCTTCTTGTAGGCCTCACAACAACAACTCAAAACTCGTTCTGCGTTTCGGGTTCCTTACCCAGGCGCCTGCTTCACCTCAGGCCACGTCGCCGTGCGAGGCCTCAATGTGGTGAGCAGCGCCGCCCTGCAGGATGGTTAATTGATGGTCATGTTTACTGATGGCTGAGTGATGGTGATAGTCAATAGGTTCCCCGATGCCCACAATGTACTTGGCTGGAAACCTACGCTCACAATGGTCCTGAGTTCTAAGCACAATCTGAGAAATGACCTGGGATCCTCAAGGAAAATAACCAATAGATGATGATAGATGTATCAAAAGCGACTTTATGTGTACATTGACACAACGAAAATGATATACGTGTATGACTGTGTGTATGCATGGCCTTAAATGACGTTTATGTTATTCATGCATGGATACAGGTGAATAAGTGTCGGAATAATGAATCGTGAAATTACCGTTGGGAAACAAAATTCAGCTCAGGCTCAGGCCCCAATTATTTAGTACATGATTCCCTGCCCTCGAACCCTGATGTCTCGGGAGCGCGCAAAAACTGACCTGACACTACCATCACTATTGTATGCACCTGCAAGTTAACCGGTCCGTTTCTCAGTCGCATGAGGCAGAACCAGTATCCAGAATCCAAAATTTGTAGCCTACCCGCTATTGTAAATCATTTATCTATGGGCGATTGTGGTTTCCATTGAAATGTTAAACTACCGGATTGTATTTCCCGTTTACCGGTCGGGATAAAACCTAGCAACAACTACCAATTGGTATGAATCCAACTAAAGTCATCACCCAACAGGTTCTGAATCAATGAACGGTGACTCTTGAATTGCTCAAACCAGCAGCCATGCTGTCATCATATAAAACGTAGCAAAGGGTTCAACGTCAGGCGCGGATCAAACATCAGCAATCATTATTCACATTTTGCACGGCCAAACCATATATACACATGATTACTCACCATTCACTCGCTATTGAACAACATCAACATCCACACGTGGTGTAAGAATCATTAACAATCGCCATCGTTCAACCATCACTACTCATCACTAACCAGGATAACCATCAACAAAACATCCAAGATCACCCCCAAGCACCGCCTGCAGCCCGCTGGGCCCGGGGCAGGCCCAAGATGACCAAATGCTTCTCGCGCGGGTCCTGGACAAGTGCGGCGTCCCACGTCAAAGGAACTTAATGATGGAGTATTGATGCTTGATCCTACCGATGTTCAACGATGAGCAATGGTTCACTAAGGATGGTCAATAGTGGTTGCTGCTGGTGAATGATAGCCGAAGGTTCATGATGGACAATAAGGGTTCTTAATGATGGTGATGGATATTTATGATGATAGTTATTGATGGTTCATGATGGCCACTAGATGTCAAAAATGGCCCGACAACATTTGAGATGTTGGGCCATTGTTTGGAATGTCTAGTAGGGCGCAAAAAAACAAACCACACAGAAATGAAGAAATGCTGAAAGTTCTGCCTTGCGCTACGCTGTGGCTGACATTGGTCGCAGTGGATGGCAATCGATACATGTGGGGATGGCGCGGTAGCCGTGGTCCTCCTTGAACGGTTGAGTCACCCTGACTCCAAACGTGGTGCTGCCCTGGCGAATGGCCAGAGAATGGGGCAGCGGGAGGAATCGAAGGTTCAACAGTTCAACCTTCATGCGTGAACAAGTTGCTAAGGGGGATCAAATGCCAATGTGAAACCTACATTTTCAAACAAACGAACACAAAATGAGAGTGGATTTCACGAACCAACTCAGAACTCAAAAAGAACCTTGCTAGAAAGCGGCTTCAGAGTTTGAACATGGAAATTGATCTATGAAACAATGTTTGCTTTAAATGCTTTGAAGCGAAAGTTCGACTTTGAGCTTTCGCAAGAATGAAGGACACAACCCTATCTTAACATAGCACAGAATGATAAAATATAGTTCTACATAGTTTTATATAGTGCACAGGCGCATCTCTTTTAGACAGGAAATTGATCGGGGACAAAGTCATAGGATCCAGAGTTGAACATGGAATTTGATGGTTCCTGACCAGCAATGATGGGGTTAAAGCATGGCTCTACCAAAGTAAAAATAGGATGAGTGTGGCAAATAGTGGCAATTGTCACGGGTGATTCTGTGCCATCATGGTGAGTAGCCCGTAGATAGTCTGAATATGTAGCAATAGAGGATGGGAACTGGCAATAGAGAAGATATGAAGAGTGATGGGGGCGTGATGCTTTCTGATGGCCAACTGCTATCAACAAACGTTCAATCATCATAATTCACATTTGCGATTCAGACTGACAACGGGCTAGGAAGTCTGGGTCAAGATTGCTAATGAATGTCCATTCAAATCATAATTTTTCTATTGAGGCTGGATTAATGAAGATGGCATCTTGTGCCGATAGTTTTGCATAACATTTAAAAATCCGCACGTGCACAAATTCATCCACAGGTATGTGCGTCGGAGTAGTGCTTGAGAGCCCTGGCCTGCATCCGCTCATACAGGATTTTGCCCCACAAGGCATCCTGGCATGGAGGCTAGTTCAGCTTAGTATGGTGACTAGGCAGTAGCCAATAATATGAGCAATGTTCTTGTGCAAATTTTCATGCTTTTTGATGACCTTCGCAGTGAATGATGACGAAAACATTGTGCTGAGGCCTTGGCTCAGGACATGTTTTCAATGATCCTGCGCAATGAACGATAACCAAGAATATCATGATGAGCAGTTGGCTCAGGACATATTTCCAATGATTCCTTGCAATAAATCTTAGCGTACCTCAGGCAAAGTCTTTTCTTGGACACGCTCTTTCTTGACCTTGAGATTGGTGTAAGAATCCTGGTTCGCATGATTCCAATAGAGCATTTGCGCTTTGTGATTAGGTTTTCAATGTCCATCAAGTGAATCTGGTATGGACAAGAATAGGGATATGCACCTACCCCATGTGGATTTGATCAGATCGGACACGAAAACTCCACGTCCCAGCCCTCGTGGTACCTCTTGCACCTTCCACACTCGCGACCAAACCTGACGCGGCACAGATCCTCACAAACCTAGCAAACCTTTTTTTGGGAACATCCCGCTTTGAACTCTTCAATGTCATTGAAACTTGCACATGATCATCTGCACTTCACAGCTGATCCGACATTGATCTGAAACGCACCAATCTTGCTTGGGCATAGAACAGTTCAGTTCAGCTAAGGAACTGAGGAAAACCAGCAAAAAACATGGCTAACTGGCTAATTGACTTTGTTCTTTGAGAAGGATACCTGTTCCCCAAGAATCTTTTTTCTTGCCCTCTCACTTTAAAGAGGGGTATTCCCTGGTTAGGCAGGTACACACTACTCAGAAGACACATCAATCGCTAACCACCACCGGTTGGTACGTGAACAAGAAATGCCAAGAATGTTCGGGATGAGAGTTGATGAATGATGGGTGTTTCCGGCATATCAGCATCAATGGCAAACAAAATTGCAGCCGAAACGAGAACCAAATAGATGCGTGGTGCAATATCGACATTTGAGTATGTGCATACATATGTGTATACTTACTTGTGCTTTTTGTAAAGTAAGCATGCCAGTAAAATGAGGACGCGCAAGTTACGGTTGCATACTTTTGCAAAACATGCATGCAAACTTGCTGCAAACACGTCTGAATAACATGAAGCTAACCTCATCACAAGAACCTGGTTAAACCAACATAGCACAAATGCAATGTGTAAGCCCCACCAATCAGCATCTAGGCGTCAATCTTGTTGCCATGTCACTCTGGAGATCTCTGCTCGCAAAGCGGCAAATTCATTCCTCACCATGCCATGCACCCCGAAAGGAATGCCCACCAACAGCTTGGATTAGCAACGCTGTTCACCAAGTTCTTGGAATATCCGTTCTCGCATGAGACCGGCCGAATCAGCCCTATCATTGAAGTTCTAACTTACATTTTGCCCTGACATCCACCAATCAGATCGAATAACCCGTTTTTTGGTTGAAACAGTTGTACATACCTATAGCTACGAGACTAACGGACCCGAGTAGCCAACTATTTTTCAAGCTATGGGTGCCCGTGACTATCAAAGGCACTCCCAGTGGCATCCAGTAACGGACATGAAACACAACCTTTTTGAGAAAGGCCTGGTTTAGACCCACATCATTTACATCTGGTATCACATCCGGATCGCGGGAGGAGCCTTTTCGGCGAATCCATATCATACCGAAAATGGTGCTTCACAAATTCCCATGCTGGTCTGTGTGCCCCCTACAGTTTTTTGTCAAAGCACAGGCTGCGCAAGGTGATTTTAACATCAACCACCCTTGACCTTTGAAAAAGTCGGGCTTCGGTTAAAAGATTGAAATTCCTGAAAAATGTTGAGTCTGCTCCAAATTATCCGCAAACCAAACTGGCTCCGACTCTGACTATCATGTGGTGTCCCCTGCCACGGAACGATCCCTGCAGATCCAAACTCCCTCCCCCGAAAGTTACCATAGGAGGAGCTGGAAAAGCTCCACTTGTGTTGGGGGTTGCTACCCCGCGTAAAAAAGACTCTGAGATTCCACCGTGCATACAATGTTCGTTCATTAGATTAAATCCCTTAGGTGTCCCAGGGTCTATGGACAAAACCACATTTGTTCCCAAGTCCTGTGATCACAATGCAGCTTGAGGGACGATGTCCTGAAAGTTGATTCACACATCTCCTGCCTGAGTGACGTGCTGCTCACAGACCAGTTCAAGTGATGCAAAAAGTACTTTTGAATACAAGTGAGTATATGATACGATACGATACGATACGATATGATATGTTATGATATGCTAGCATAGGCTAGGCTACGCTAGGCCAGATAGGTAGGTAGATAGATAGATGGATAAGTGTGTAGAAAGGTGGATAGGTAGATAGGTAGATAGGTAGATAGATAGATAGGTAGATAGGTAGATCGATAGGTAGATGGATAGAGAGATAGAGATACAAATCCAAACACAAGTATTGCATATGCAATACATATCAACAATGTATATACATAGAAATACAAATAAATGCAATAGACATTTCTATACAAATGTTATATATGTAAAAATAAATACAGAAATAAATAAATATAAATATAAATAAATATATATATATATATGTAAATATAAATATATTTATATATTTTCTCACATACGGCAAGCTGGAAGCTATAGACTATAGACACTTAAATTCTACACCTATTGTAGTGGCCAGCTGGACAAGTAACCATACAACCAAATGTACAATCAATTTCTACGTTCAAGTTGTGTTTATTGGATTCGCGACTACAGTATATATTCATAGCTAGACTATATTGAAGTTATTACTTTGTTTTCATGCTGTAGCCACAAGTGCCATGTAAAATGTAATCAACCCGAAGCCATACAATGGCACGTATGATTTCCCGTTAATGTAATAGTAACAATATGAACATATTATATATGATATTGTAATAGTACGACCATCCAGACTAGAATTAACCAATCAACAGTTTATATGTATGCATTGGCTGTTGTGGCCATGGCTAGTCAACAGTACAAGCAGTACTATGGCAATAATATTGGCAATCAACGGTGGTGTGACCAAAAAAGAAAAGCAGCAATCAATGACAATACAATGACAAACAAAATAGTTTACTAACACATAGTTTCGTCACTTACAGTATGTATATCAAACTAATGGTAAGAAGTTTTCACAATAGTCAGCCAACTGCAAAACAATAGTATGTTTCAACAACAGTATAATCACTTGTGAAAATTAACCACTGTTGGCTAGTGTTGAAAGTGTATACGACCTAGTTCAACAACCAATGTACTAATCTGTAGTACCATAGCACACTGTGGTAATGCATACTGTGGGGTTTCAGCAACAGCATACCACACAGGAGTAAAGCTGACTAACAGAATCACCCATAATTGACCGACTGCCTTGCACAAATCCACCAACACCGATGCTGAGCTCAGGATGGGTTCATGCCAAGCATCTTCTGCGAAGCCAGATCTTTCTGCATGTCGTTCACCACCTGGGGACCCGGTGAGCAAGGCCGCAGGTCAAGCAACGCCAGAGGAAAGAGGGGAACCATGGGGCAACCCAGCCACCTGCTGATCAAGGGAACCAACTGGGTGTGATGAATCGAAGGATGGGGCGCACCATCTACAGAGTTCTTGCCTGAAAAGCAACAGTGTTTAGTGATTCCACATGGCACACACCAAGGTTAATGATTCATGCTGGTATACAGGCTGAACGGACTGTTCAGCGTCGCAGCTTCTGGTGATAGACTCTACTTGATCCGGACCGGATCATCCCAACGTAAGCCCTGATCCCGGGCCTTCGAGAATTGCAGTTTCAAATCGCCTCGATGGATCAAAACATTTCAGGGGGCCGCAAATGCGGCGACATGGGAACCCTGGTGGAGTGCTGGTGGAAATCAATGAAACACCCAGGGTCAAGTGATGGAAGTGATGGGTTGATGGAAGTGGCATGGTTTGATATTTGATGATTGGTGAATTGTTGATCATTGGGAAAAATCACCGGTCGAATCGTAGCTGGCAATACAGGATTGCGAACTGGATACATCCAGTTCGTCATGTGTTACACCCAACCGTCTCCAAACTGCCATTCTTATCGGGGGCAAATGCCAATAATGTCATGTGCATGTCAGATCATAGGTGGCACCAAGTGGTACCACGGCATAGCCATATTTGAAACATTGGCAGGGGGGCACCCAAATGAACAAGACTGAGAGTAAACCTGCAATCATCCCCTGCATTCTGTCAAAGGGTCAAAATTCAGGACTCTTTCTGGATGTTGTGTGGGTGTTTGTTTGTTTGTTTGTTTGTTTGTTTGTTTGTTTGTTTGTTTGTTTATTTGTTTGTTTGTTTGTTTGTTTGTTTGTTTGTTTGTTTGTTTGTTTGTTTGTTTGTTTGTGTAAGCATAGATAAAAAGATAGATCAATCGATCGATAGATGGATGGTTGAATAGATGGATAGATGAATGGATGAATGGATGGATGCGTTGATGGAAAAATGAAAAGAAGGATAGATGGATAGATGGAAAGGTGGATATCTGGATAGATGGGTGGATGGATAGATGGATGGATAGATAGATGGATAGATAGATAAATAGATAGATAGATAAATAGAGAGGTAGAAAGATAGATAAGTAGATAGATCAAGAGATAGATAGGAAAATAGATATCATACACATTGATGTTCTAAAAACAGATTGGTAGAGGGAAAAAGTACACAACCTGTGAACCTGTGCAGTTTCAAATATATGTAACTCGCACACGTGTCAATGATTTATTCTATCTCTATGCCGTTGTGTGGTTATGACCCAAGACCCCATCAGTGTGGCATTCACACTCTCAGCGCCGTCGCCCATGTCGGATCGCATGGACTTGAAGTCCTGGAACTGGGAAATTTTGGAACTGTGACAAAAACATGGCATGTTCAGATTGATTAAGGCATCTGCTCTATTATACTATATGTATTCTTGTTGGAACGACAAATTGCAGTAAATCTTGCATGTGTCTCCACCAATGGGTGCCCTCAAACATCCCTAAACCCAGTGACGCCTCTACTGAGCCATTGACTGGGGATGTTCACGTTTGTTGATACAACTGTGCGTGGAAGAACCGGCCACCGATGGTTCTCCTCCACGGACGTTTCTGGACCCATTCCAATTCATGCTTAAAGGGATTGAAAAGAGTATACGAAAATATGTTTATTTGGCTGCTTGCATTCCCATCATTCAATTTCTCCAACCTTACTTTTTCAAGGTACCTCCCCAATATGCGTGGATCATTTGTAATTCACCCCTTGTTCTTTTCATTTTCAACTTGACCCGAATTCACGACCAATACGTGCGCAAATGTACACTCGAAACACAGATATGTGAACATATACATTCACTCATTTAATTTCATATGTTTCCACACATTGGGGTAGCCATAAACAATCTCCAAGAAATTACGATCAGCAGGCGATACCCTCCATTTTGGCGGTTCATAGGTTTAGGAGGTCCACATTTGAGATCCTGGAAATCGTCGGCCACAGGCCACCCTGCCCCACTCAGGCGCTCAAGTCCTGATATGCTCTGTTGAATGCTTTGGTCGTTTTGCTCCTCGAAGGAAAACAAAAAGAGAAAAAAAACACATTCGGGGAGCTTTAAGAACATTCAAATGAAAATTGAGGAATGGTAACAATTAGTACTTACTATAGCTATGATGCTAGTATGTGAAATGCTATGACGTACAGTGTAGCTGTGACTTTAGCAAAGTATAGCTATGTGAACTTTGAGTCAGTATGGCTTTGTGAACTTTTGTGAAGTTGACCAATCTGAACTTCAGCCGAAATAACATGATTTGATTACATGGGTTATGATATATAAATAGTTTCACCTATGGCAAGCTGGAAGCTATAGACTTAGATGATGATATTCAACACATATTGCAGTGGCCAGCTGGACAATTCAACGTACAAACCAAATGTAAAATGCATTTGTATGTTCAAGTTATGTTTATTGGATTCGCGACTGCAGTATATATTCATACCTAGACTATATTGAAGTTATTACTTTGTTTTCATGTGGTAACCACATGTGTAATGTAAAACGCAATCCACCCAAAGCAATATTATGGCACATATGATTTTCCGTTAGCGCAATAGTAACAATATGAACATATTATGATATTGTGATAGTAGCTAGTAACTAGTACAACCATCCAGAGTAGAATTAACCAATCAACAGTTTATATGTATGCATTGGCTGTTGCGGCTATGACTAATCAACAATACAAGCAGTACTATGGCAATAATATTGGCAATCAACGGTAGTGCGACCAAAAAAGAAAAACAACAATCAATGACAATACAATGACAAACACAATCGTCACTTACAGTATGTAATCAAACTAATGGTAAGAAACAATTGCACAACAGTCAACCAACTGTGAAACAATAGTATGTTTCAACAACAGTAAAACCACTTGTAAAATTAATCACTTTTGGCTAGTGTTGAAAGTGTATACGACCTAGTTCAGCAACCAATGGACTAATCTGTAATATCATAACACGCTGTAGTAATGCATACTGTGGGGTTTCAGCAACAGCAAACCACGCAGGAGTAAAGCTGACTAACAGAATCACCCATAATTGACCGACTGCCTGGCACCAATCCACCAACACCGATGCTGAACTCAGGATGGGTTCATGCCAAGCATCTTTTGTGTCTGCACGTCGTTCACCACCTGGGGACCCGGTGAGCAAGGCCGCGAGTGAAGCAACGCCAGAGGGAAGAGGGGAACCATGCGGCAAACCAGCCACCTGCCGATCAAGGGAACCAACTGTGTGTGATGAATCGAAGGGTGGGGCGCACCATCTACAGAGTTCTTGCCTGAAAAGCAACAGTGTTTAGTGATTCCAAATGGTGCACACCAAGGTTAATGATTCATGCTGGTATACAGGCTGAACGGATTGTTCAACGTCGGAACAGGTTGACTTGTGATGAAACCAGGACCAAGGCGCAATCCTCTTTTAAAACAATTCTTTGGATCAGTTTTAGGGAATCAATGATGATCATTAAAATGCTTTTGACGCATCGATTACAGAATAAAATGGTCCACATCCAAATAGTCAATCACCGCCACCACCACCACCACCGCCCGACAACGACAACGACAACGACAAAAAAAAGGTATCCCCTTGTTGGGGGGGTGCACACTATTCAGAAGACACATTAATCGCTAACCACCATCGGTTGGTACATAAACAAATTCAAGACGTTGTTAATGACCTGGGTAATTTGCAAATGATTGAAACAGCGACATCACCTTCAAAAAACCCCAAGAAACCCTGAGAAAATGCAGTTGTTGTGGATGCACATGAGCCATGGTGTGTCGTGACGGATGAAGTAGGAACCGAACGTTATTAGGATGGTGTCATGGACGCAGTAGCTGTGGATGCACATGAGCCGTGGAGTGTCGTGACGGATGAAATAGGAACCGAACGTTATTAGGGTTGGGTCATGGACGCAGTTGTTGTGGATGCCCGGATTGCCCGGACGCGCGTTTTCTGTAACTCAACATCAATGCAGAAGCCAAAAGCGACAGTTCTGTCCAGGTCGTAATCAACATCTCCAGCCAAAACAACACATGACAAGAACGTTCAGGATACCGGTTGATGGTTTATGGAAACTTCCGGGTAACCGACTTCGTTGGCAAGCAAAACTGCACCCGAAACAAAAAGCAAATAGATGGGCGGCCTGATATCCATGTTTATGTATGTGCATGCATATGTGATCAGAAATGTATTTTTGATTTTTTTGTAAATCACCAATGCCAGTAAAAGAGGAAACGCACCTTACGTTTGCATACTCTTGCAGAAACCCAAGCAAATTTGCGGCAAACACATCGGGATAACTTGAAGCAAGAGCCTGGTGAAGTCAAGATAGCTTGAAACAACCCCAATGTCTAAGCCCCACTATCCAATCAACATCTGGAACCAAATCTTGTTGCCATGTCGCTCAGGAAATTTTTCTGTATATCCTGCTCTTGTTGATTATCAATCATGAGCAAGCATTAAGCCACCATCAGCACCCATTGTCAAGCACCAACCATCATCCACCAGCATTTCTATAGGCTTTCGCCATGCCAAGGCCCCGCCGAGCAATGCATCTGGCGGTTTTTCTGGGGGGGCCGAGTATGTGGGTGTATCAGTTCCCCAATGCCATCTACTTGTAGATGATGGCCCTTTCCAAGGCATCACGTTTCCGCCCTGTAGGGTGTGCCACAGGCTTGGTCAAATAGGTTCAATATGATTCGCCTGCAGTGTATGGACAATTGTGGGCAGATAGCGGTCTTGACAGGCCATCGCAATTTCAATCATGTCATGTTCCTTCCTGGGTACCTTTGGGAATCGTGAACCTACAGCCTCAGCACTTCAATTCCATTTGGGTTCAACAAGATTCACATTTAGCGACCTTTTCTGCTCACCATGCAGCGAAAGCTGAATAAAAGGATCTAATCACTTTTGAACATAGACAGCAAGTTCTGACGGAGATATGATACAAACTATGCCACAAAAGTTCATGGACAAACACCAACCGCATAGAAGCTTTCTATTGCAGATATTGTTCTGATTGCGAATACGGCTGCGATTTTACATGTTTTTTCTTAAGCTTCTATTTTCACCAGCAATGGTGTATCATCAGTCAAGGAGGCGTTATCAATCAGCAGGGGGTGGGTTCATCATAGGACACCTATCTGAGACGAACGACCTCCCGTGCATTATAAGCGTCATACTGGCGTACGTTTCTGAATTCTACGCCATCGGTAGGGGTAGTGTTGCAGCCGATTAACAATGGCTTTCATCATTAAAGGGAAACAATCTTGTTTGGGAAGCGATGACCTTGGGTCGCATACAACTAAAAAGGGGTCTTACACTTTACATCCTTACAGCCGTGCTGCTGTTCTCGATGTTATTGACTAGTGGATCAACAACCTTTATTGAACATCATTAGCAATGGTGAGCCATGATCAACCAGTACTTCTATTTGTGATTAATCATTCACCGCTATTGCCCACAACTACCCAATTGGAACCACTTGACACCATCATCTCTTTCAGCTGCACCAGGCTCTTTGTGACACGCAAGCTTCCGACAGAGCTCGTCTGCAACTTGGCATGGCGGTATCAAAACCCTCGGCTGGTGGGTTATCATGGGGAGTTTTATTGTTGATATACTGCTTGCTTGTCAGGGGGTTCTAAAGCCTGTTGTAGGAGAATAAATATATATATATATATTTAAATTATGTATTGAAATAAAAATAAATATGTATCAATATGAATATATATTGATTCA
>VSDK01017240.1:134613-184827 GCA_009767595.1 Symbiodinium kawagutii | reverse complement strand
TTTTGTTTTTTTTGCGTCTGCTGCTGTTGTTGTTGTTGTTGTTGTTGTTGTTGTTGTTGTTGTTGTTGTTGTTGTTGTTGTTGTTGTTGTTTGTGTTTGCGCTGCGACATTACAGGCACTTGATGGTTCCGAAAACTATAGGCACGATTGTTTTCAGTTTATAATGAAATCACCTTGGAAACTTCCGCCCCCGGCTTGCCCGGGTACTACTGGTAAGATTGCGTAAATATGACTGATGGCAATATAACATTTAGATAAGAAGCAATGGAAATCCGACCATAAGACTATAGGAATAGCACAAGGAGAAATATAAGAAGTTTGACCATGAAATATGTAGGGCAGACTATGTAGAGCATGGCTTCAAGCAGATTTTTTTGGAAAAGGACCCAAATCAGAACATAGGCATAGGAAAGGATGGTCAACTTTTCCCGCAGACTACCAAGACACGATGTGGTAAGAGGATAGAATAAACAAGAGCAAATCCACAGAAATGCTTTGGGGAGGGCATGGATATAGCACGGTAAAATTCTGGAAATTTCTTTAGCGCAAACAATGAACATCATGGACAAGTTTCAACAATCCTAGGTAGGCAGCATGGGAATAGCACAAAAAAAGCAAGAGGGAACATTTATACTAAGAACATAGAAATGTATTGGCAGAGCTTGGCACCATGAGGAAAGCGCAGGTATAGCATGGGGAGAAATAGAAATACTTTCAAAAGAAACCGTGGATACCATGGCCTGAAATAGAAACCCTGTGGTGGAGAAAAAGCAATGGCATACGCATAGAAGAACATAGCCGTAGTTGTGGGCACACCACCATGACAGAATGTGGTAAAAGCATATAACTAAACAGGGGAAATCCGCAAAAATCCTTTGGGGGAGAAATCCTTTGGGGAGGACGCAGGTACAGCATGGTTTCATTGTGGAAAATCCTTCAATGGAATTAAATGATTGTTAGCAACTCAAACATGTATAAGTTCTAGGTGAATATGAAAAGAATACCTTGTTAGTTGATGCAAGAGCAGAATTAGCCAAGATACAACAGGAATGATTTGGGTAGAAGTGGAACTCCTATAAAGAAACCAATGTATGTGTTTGGAGAGAAGCGAGCAAAGCTGGCAAAAGACATTAACTAAGTGTGGGCGCCCCTTGAAGCGTTGCAAAAAGACCATTGAATTATATACACGAAGATAGAAACCTCACGGGGGCATAACAAAGCACCCGCATAGGAAACCATAGCCAATCTCTCAGGTACTTGGGTACATCACAAGACGAGTGTGGGAAAAACAAGGAGAAAAGATACAAGACATAATGGGGAGGAGGGAAGGGTGAGTTAAACCATGGTAACCCTATGGGGAGAACATAAGGATAGTATGGAAGAACACAAAACCATTGGGAGAAGGAAAACATAGCATGGGGAATATACGGGACCTTAAGGAAAATATCATGGGAGAATAGAAAGAAGACATTTTTCACACCTTTTGCGAAAGCCCAAACCAAGACCAACACCAAATCAACCATATTTATCTATATAGATGCAATACACACAGTAGCGCAATACACGCGCTGCATTATAAAGGATCACCCAGCTCCCCAGACCTGAGCAACAAAAATATAAACTTGACGACGGTTGGCCCGAGAGCGCCAAAAGGCGATGTAATAGCAACGTCAAGTAAGATAGGCAAAACTTCACAGACGAAAATCGATAGGATGATGATGATGATGATGATGATGATGATGATGATGATGATGATGATGATAATGGATGATAATGGATGATGATGATGATGATGATGATGACGATGATGATAGTGATGATGAGGAAAATGTCGATGATGGGGAGAAAGCTGGTAAAAAAGATGTCGCAAAAAGTGTTGAACACAGCAAAACGCACCGCAGACACATGTACCGCACCCAAACGTACCAAGACAAAACGTACCAAGGCAGAACGCTCCAGAGCAAAAACCTACCAGAGCAAAACGCACCAACGCAAAACGCACCAAGCCACACGGTACCACAGCAAAACGTACGAAGGCAAAACGTACCAAGACAAAACGTACCAAAGCAAAACGCGCAAGAGTAACACGTACGAAGGCAAAACGTACCACACTCAAACGTTCCAAGACAAAACATACCAAGGCAAAACGTACCAAGACAGAAAATACAAGACTCAAACGAGCCAAGCCAAAACATACCAAGACAAAACGTACCAAGACAGAAAGTACCACACTCAAACGAACCAAGATGAAACATACCAAGGCAAAAGGTACCGCAGCAAAACGCACCACAGCAAAACGTACCAAGACAGAAAGTACCACAGCAAAAGGTACAACTTACCACAGCAAAACGCACCAAGACCAAAGTACGAAAGCAAAACGTAAAACGCACCACAAAGCACAACGTACCAGCACAAAACGTACCGAGCTAAACGTTCCAAAGCAAAACGTACAACGTACCACAGCAAAGCGTGCCAGGGCAAAACGTACCAAGAGCAAAACGTACCACAGTAAAAAGCACCAAGACCAAATGTACGAAAGCAAAACGTACAACGTACCACATAATCACATAGCAAAACGTACCAGACCAAAACGTACCAACACAAAACGTATCAAAGCAAAACGTACCGAAGCAAAACGTACAACGTACCACAGCGAAGCGTACCAGAACAAAACGTACCAAAAGCAAAATGCACCAGAGCAAAACGTACCAGAGCGAAAAGCACCAAAGCCAAACGTGCCAGAGCAAAACCAGGTCAGTCTTCAAAATCGCAGTGCTACCTCAGTTTTTGAAGTTCAAAATTCACGAGACGCGACACGCGCACCGGGGACGCATCAAAAACGCAATTTCACCTCAGTTACGAAACTCGAAACGGTCGCGACCGACAGCTCAAAACCGCAATTTTCCTTCAGTTTTTGACGTTCAATGCCCACGAAAATATTGAAATTGTAACTACGGTCGGCGCGATCCTTTTTCAAAACAGCTGTTTGGATCAATTTTAGGTAGCCGCTGATGATCATTATAATGTCTGTGCAAAAACATCGATGACAATGAAAAAGTGGCCCACATCTAAATAGTCCATCACCACCGCCACCACCACCACCGCCGCCGCCACCACCTCCTACGACAACGACAACAACAACGAAAACAACAACAACAACAACAACAACAACAACAACAACAACAACAACAAAGAATGGGTATCCCCTTGTTGCGGGGTGCACGCTACTCAAATGACACATTACTCGCTAACCACCATCAGTTGGTACACAGACGAGAAATGACAAGAATGTTCAGGATACCACTTGATGGTTTATGGGTACTTCCGGCACATCAACATCAATGGCAAGCATCATTGCAGCCGAAACGAGAACCAAATAGATGAGCGGTCTGATATCTACATATGTGATCATGCGTGTATAATCGCGTTTTTTTGAATCACCCGTGCCAGTAAAAAAGGAAGCGCACCTCACGTTTGCATACTCTTGCAGAGAAGCCCACGCAAACTTGCTGCAAACACACCGGAATAACTTGAAGCTAGCCTCATCACAAGAACCTGGTGAAATCAAGCTAGCTTGAAACAACCCCAATGTGTAAGTCCGACTAACCAATCAACATCTGGGCGTCAATCTTGTTGCCATGTCACTCTGGAAATCTCTTCCCACAACGTCCCGCGCAGCAGAGTGAACTTCCCGGCCGGCCACTCTGCGGAATCTAAAGACCCACGCTGGCACTCCCAAAAATGACACAGAGAGCCACTGGTACTTGAACTAGCTTGGCCCCACTGCTGTCTGACATTCGTCCAATGTTTCTATGAGTGGCTGCCCCAAGAGTCGTTCAACCTGCGCTGGCACCGTCACGGTGGTCCTGCTTCGATCTGAAGCTCTTCACGCAGCTTAGCGATGTCGCTGGCATGTGGCTCTTACCTCACCACTCACCCCGAAAGGAACATCCACCGACCGCTTGGATCAGCAAATATCTGTGCTCGCATGGTATCGGTCGCTCAGCCCTTCAGGAGCTGCTCTTATTAGCAACCAGTCATTGAAGTTCAATCTTACATTTTGTCCTGACATTGCCCTGGCATCCACGAATCCAATCCAAGCACCCGTGTTTTGGTTGAAACAGAATGGAAGTACCTCTACTTCCAAGACTAGCACAAGCAGCCACCTGCCCAAGCTGCCCACGACTACCAGAGGCACCTCCAGTGGCATCCAGTGATGGACATAAAGCACAACCTTTTTGAGAAAGGCCGGGTTTGGACCTACACTGGCTCATCTGCATCATCAGATGCTGTTATCATCATCCATCTGGACATGGAGTTTAGGCGTGCGTCACTTGCATCATCTGGTATCATCCGGACTGCTGGACAAGTCGTTCTGCGAATCCACAACATACCGGGCATGAACAAACCCAATGGTCCGGTTCAGAAACAAAGGTGGACAACTGCCAGTTGACAAAACAAACAATTAAGGAACGCGTGCCTTCAAGCGAACTGCCCCAATGTTTCGGGGTCATAATTTTCCAATCGCTGCTTCATCTATATATATATATATATACTCTACCACAACAGGCGTTTAGAACCCCCTAACAAGCAAGTAGTATATCAACAATAAAACTCTCCATGATAAGCCGCTAGCCGAGGGTTTTGATACCGCCATGCCAAATTGCAGCGGAGCTGTGTCGGAAGCTTGCGTGTCACGAAGAGCCTGCTGCAGCTGAAAGAGATGCTGGCGTCAAGTGGTTAATTGTGGCCGGTAGGGGTGAATGATTAATCACAAATACAAATTCTGGTTGATCCTGGCTAACCGTTGTTAGTGATGTTCAGTAACAGCTGCTGATCCAGTAGTCAATAGCATCGCGAACAGCAGCACAACTGTAAGGATGTAAAGTGTAAGACCCCTGTTTAGTTGCTATGCGACCCAAGGTCATCGCTTCCCAAACAAGATTGTTTCCCTTTAATGATGAAAACCATTGTTCATCGGCTGCAACACTACCCCTACCGATGGCGTAGAATTCAGAAACGTACGCCAGTATGACGCTTATAATGCACGGGAGGTCGTTCGTCTCAGATAGGTGTCCTATGATGAACCCACCCCCTGCTGATTGATAACGCCTCCTTGACTGATGATACACCATTGCTGGTGAAAATAGAAGCTTAAGAAAAAACATGTAAAATCGCAGCCGTATTGACAATCACAACAATATCTGCAATAGAAAGCTTCTACGCAGTTGGTGTTTGTCCATGAACTTCTGTGGCATAGTTTGTAACATATCTCCGTCAGAATTTGTTGTCTATCTTCAAAAGTGACTAGATCCTTTTCGTACTTTGGCTGCAGCCCGTTAGGTTCCCATTATTTAGCTCTCGCTGCATGGTGAGCAGAAAAAGTCGCTAAATGTGAATCCTGTTGAACCCAATAGGAGCTGAAGTGCTGAGGCTGTAGGTTTACGACCCAACGGTACCCAGGAACGAACATGACGCGATTGAAATTGCAATGGCCTGTCAAGACTGCTATCTGCCCACAATTGTCCATACATTGCTGGCTAGTGATATTGAACCTATTTGCCCAAGCTACAATGAAGATGAACGTTGATATTTCTACAATCCTACAGGGCGGAAACGTGATGCCTTGAAAAGGACTACCATCTACAAGTAGATGCCATTAGGAAACTGATACAGCCACATATTCGACCCCCCAAAAAAACGATGCAGCCCACGAACCCGAATGCTCGCACTCTTTGTAAGACACTCTTTGTGAGACATGCTTGGTGAGACATTCTTTGTAAGACACTCTTTGTGAGACCCTCATCCCTCTTTGTAAGACACTCTTGGCGATACACTCTTGGTGGGAAACTCTTGGTGAGACCCTCTTTGCAAGACACTTTTGGTGAGACACTTTTGCTGGGACACCCTAGGTGCGACACTCTTGGTGAGACACCTTTTGTGGGACACTCTTGGCGAGACACTCTTGGTCAGACGCCGGTGGCGAGACACTTTTGGCGAGACACTCTTAAGACACTCTTGGTGGGACACTCTTGGTGAGACACTCTTGGTGGGACACTCTTGGTGAAACACTCTTTGTGAGACACTCTTTGTAAGACACTCTTGGCGAGAGACTCTTGGTGGGAAACTCTTGGTGAGACACTTTTGGCGAGACACTCTTTGTGGGAGACTCTTGATGAGACACTCTTGGTGAGACACGCTTTGTGGGAGACTCTTGGGAGACACTCTTGGTAAAACACCTGCGGTGAGACACTGTTGGTGAGACACTCTTTGTAAGACACTCTTGGTGCACCACACCACACCAAACACCACACCACCACACCAACACACCACACCACACCACACCACACCAAGCACCACACCACACCAACACATCACATCACACACCACACCGCACCAACACAACACACCACACCACACACCACACACCACACACCACACACCACACACCACACACCACACCACACACCAACACACCACGCCAACACACCACACCCAACACACCACACCAAACCAAACCGCAGCACCACACCGCACCAAACCACACCACACCCAACACACCACAACACACCACACCACGCCACACCAAACAGCACACCACGCCATACAAAACAGCACACCACATGCCAACACACCACGCCAACACATCACGCCAACACACCACGCCAACACACCACACCACACCACACCAACACACCACACCAAACCAACACACCACACCACACCTCACCACACCCAACACACCACACCAAACCAACACACCACACCGCACCAAACCACACCACACCCAACACACCACAACACACCACACCACACCAGCACACCACACCACACCAACACACCACACCACACCACACACCACACCACACCACACCAACACACCACACCACACCACACACCACACCACACCACACCAACACACCACACCACACCACACCAACACAACACACCACGCCAACACACCAAACCACACCAAACCACACCAACACACCAAACCACACCAACACACCACACCAACGCCACGCCACACCACACCAACACACCACGCCACACCACACCACACCATACCACACCAAACACACCACACCACACCACGCCAACACACCAAACCACACCACACCAAAATACACCCACACACCACACCACAGCGCCGCAAAACACAACACAACACAACACAACATCAAGACACCAACTCACCACAACAATTCACCACACCACACCACACCACACCAAACACCACACCAAACACCACACCACAACACAACACCAACACAGCAACTCACCACAACAATTGACCACACCACGCCACACCACACCAAACACCACACCAAACACCACACCAACACACCAACACACCACACCAACGCATCGCACCACACCTCACCAACACTTCACACCACACCAAACCAACACACCACACCACACCAACACACCACGCTCTTGTAGGACATTCTTAGGTTAGACCCTCTTGGTGGGACACTGTTTGTGAGAGACACTCTTGGTGAGACTCTCTTGGTGAGACACTCTCGGTGAGACACTCTTGGTGAGACTCTCTTGGTGAGACACTCTTGGTGAGACACTCTTGGTGAGACACTCTTGGTGAAGGATTGCAAAGCAAGGAGCGCACAAAGAGTGACAACAAGTGACTTTGACGCAGCAATTTCAATTCGCGGAGCCGTCCCAGCATTGCGACACACAATAGCAGGAGCGGACAGAGAGTAGCAAAAAGTCATCCTCACGGAGCAAGTCCAATGCGCGGAACGTCCCAGCGCTGCAAAACACCATGGCAGGAGCACAGAGACAATGACCAAAAGTCAGTCTGACGCAGCAATTCCAATGCGCAGAGAGTTCTCAGCAATGAGGGAGAATCACCCTGACGCAGCAATTCCAATGCGGTTTGAATGCCTGGTACGAAAAACCAAACATGCCAAAACAGCTTGATACAGCAATTCCAGCAAGGAGACAAAATGGAAGCCGGAAAACCAACATGTTTTGAGCATTTTGACGCACGCCTCACAGTGCGGAGAGCGAAAAAAACAAGACAAAAAGCAACATGACAATGACACGCTTTTGTGCGATTTACAATGCGGAGAGCAGAACAAAGTCACACGTCAACGAATCCCCTTTGCAGCTGTGCCACTGCAATTCTCGAGCAAAAACACACTTCAAAGCAATGTTGCGCACGCCTGCCATTGCGAAACACGAGTCCAGAAGCAAAAATGTCTAGAATTCATTGCACCTGCCACGAAATTTGCACGTGCCGAAAGTGCCACGCCTGCCACGGTTTTCGCACTTGGCACGCAACTGATGCCTCCGTGCCAATGCGTCTTGCGAAAAAGAACATTATTGACACGAAGAAAGTGCGCGCCTGCCATCAAGGCTGGGATGTCTAAAGTGCTGCGCCTGCCACGAAAAACGCAAACACAAACAAGCCGAAGGTCTCCAATCCATTGCGCCTGCCACGCAAAGTGGACTTTGGACACGTCATGAAACATGCTGAAATGCTGCAAAGTACCGCGCCTGTAACGCGAAACGACGTCCCAAGTCATGCAAAACCACGCGAAGTGACCACCTCCGAACGCTTTCCCCAATGGTACGGGCCTTACAGCCCTCACGTGGACGGTTGCGGACACAGACGCAACGTCGAGCGAACACGACTCCACCCAGACCCCCACTATGAAACGAGAACCCGTGCTACGCATTCGGGAAAACCGCCAGATGCATTCATTGCCCTGTGCTCAAAAGGTGCCATTGCCCACAAAATGAACATGTCGTACGTAAATGTGAATGCAATCAATGATTTGCGAACGCAAAATGATGTATGTATGATGTATGATGTATGAATGTAGGTAGGTAAGAAGGAAGGTTGGTAGGTATGTATGTGTATGGTAATGTAATGTAATGCAATGCAACGCAATGTAATGTAATGAAATGTAATGCAATGCAATGTAACATAATGCAATGTACTTAAAATAAGGTAAGGTAATCATGTATGTATGTATGTATGTATGTATGTATGTATGTATCTATCTATCTATCTATCTATCTATCTATGTATGTATCTATCTATCTATGTATGTATCTATGTATGTATGTATGTATGTATGTATGTATGTATGTATGTATGCATGGACGTAGCATGCACGTGCAGTTGTGTATGCGTGTATGGAATGCAATGGACAGCGTCCAAAACCCCATTCGGATAGACTTGACTTTGGTTGGCATGTATCCCACAATAGGCCAAGAAGACCAATGAACTAGAAGAATTCCGCCTATTCTTTGGCTTGGCTAGGGCTTTGCAAAGGATTTGTCCTACCACCGTGTCCCATCAGCCAGGGAACTAAGTATCAACAAAGATCAGCACTGTTTGGCAACGGCCGGGTAGGAGCAGGTAAAACCTGTACGGACAGAAGTGGTAGAAATCACCCTATCAGCTGGCAGTTGTCAGCTCAATGATCATAAAATGTTTCCTGGCAGCACATCCAAACATGCACCATAGGTTGCTGCGAGTGGAAATTTTCTCCATTTCCATGTTGCTTACCAGAAAGTAAGGACTACCCTCTGGCAACTGATGTAGGTGGCTGGAAGCCATGGAGGCTCTTTCTCCTGCGTACCAGCAACATGTGGATAAAAACCGGTGGCTTAGTGAACAACGAAGAAAGAGCCGCTACTTTGGGACGTTGACCGTTTGATTGAATACTGGTTACCACCGTTTGCTTGGTTGGTATAAACTAACCATTGGTGAACCATTGCTATTCCAGCATTCTTCACCAGTATCAATCATCATGAACCAACGACTTGATCATAGTTGACTAGTTGACTATGTAATGTTTTGGGATGTTGACCTCCTCGGAATCATTTTAAGCTCACATCAACTGTTCGGCCTGAATTACAGTGGTAGCCAGTTGTATATTCCTACCTGTTAAATGAACATTTATAGGCCGAACATTTATAGCCAGAATCATATCATCTCTTCGCCAGCTTGTCGGCACGACGTCCCAGCGACATCGGCACGGAGCTTCTCAAGTTGCACAGCTTCGGCTTTGCCCTCCCTTAACGCGGCCACCGCATCCTGAACACGAGAAACTGCGCTGGGGAGCTGATGGATAAGATGGTGTTTAATGGTTACTAGTTGACACTATGGTTGATAGTGAATGATCATTGAAGGTTCATAACACCAATGATCTTTGATGATCGTTGATGACATCACTGGGATAGCTGGAGTGATGGTTGAGGAATGGTTGATCAATCCATGGTTGAAAAGCCGATGATGAACCATTAGCTAGCTCATCATATAACTGATTCAAAACAACTAACAGTTGATGATTAATGAATGCTACGATGGTTGTTGATGGCTGATCAATGGATATGAATGAAACGATGCTTGGTTGATACATGGTAAAGTGGTACAATTACACCCTGAGGATTACGAATGGGCAATGGCTGATGAACATTGATTAACGGTGTACAATGGTCTCAAGGCGGGCTGAAAAAATGTGAGTCTCATGGTGGCGGAGGGTTAATAATCATAGCGCTTGCAGTTGCTGGACTAATCTAGTGACTATGAATAAACAATGATGCTATAAATGATTGACGACCATAAATCGATTCATAGATGAAAATCCATCACATACAAAACACAAATAATTTGCTACTAAAGTGCCTCCTGTTCATTGATGGGCAATAAAGACGGTTTGTGGTTGTGAATAATGGTCATTGTGCTCATTTTTTTGACACGCTTTTTGTTGTATCGTCATAGCATCAGTCAAACAAAGTAACCTATATCAATACGCATCCTCCACGTCTCAAATAAACATGCACCCCAAAATTCTTGCTGCCCCAAACCGGTCCCACACAACTGTGAACCGATACTGATGCGAGCGCGAAGGAGACTTGTTCGATGGCTTGGGAACCGAAAGTGAACAAATGAAAAGAAATATGATTGAAAATGATACTCACGGCTTCATGGTTGACACTCGGGTTAGTAAATACGGTCAACAACACATTGCTAGTATATATGCCTACAGCCGTGGAGATCATGATTGATAGTATTTATCACGGACTGGTGGACATCGTGCCTACCAGCTCATCCTTGACAAACAAGCCTAGAAGTGTAAAATCTACAAGCATTGTACATGATTGAATGGTGATTTCTGACTTTCCTGCAATTTTCCTAGCAGCATCGCCTTCTCAACTGCTTCTTTGCGCTCAGGATCGGGTAGGTAAGTTGAAATTTAGAATACTCGGATTATGGACCAATTCAGCGTTGGTAGCGCTCATCTCGTGTTCGGATCTTTGGATTTTGAAAATGATAGCACGCTCCACAATCTTAGGTGACATGTGTTCAAGGGTCGCCATGTACTTCAATATATCTGTAAATGTGTAAACATATATCTGTATATGGAGAGATGTATATCTACGAGTGTAAATATCTCTACATAAGTATATGTATATATTATATATGTATATATATGAAAATGTACATCTATTTTATATTGAAAAAACAATGACATATGTATATGTTTAACAAATCACTTCACAAAGCACTACATTACATGAAGGTCTCAATTTTCACAAATATATATTGATATGGCACACCATAAATTCTACATAATATAATGGTTGTGAAGTTGTGAGGGCGAATACATGTGTTTAGAATCACGGATGAGGTGATACGTCCTTGTGCGCCCTTGTTACCCGTGTTTTGTCCTGATGCAGCGTGAGCATACCCAGGGATTAAGCAATGAAACTGTCTGTCTGCTCAAACAATCCATGTGTGTTATCAAACACATGTCGTGAGTACATCTGCACGCATGCACTCCGGGCGTAAGAACATGTTACATGAAGGTCTCGATTTTCACAAGTATATATTTTAAAATCATATGCATCTACAGAAGTATGTTGTCTTTGCACATGGAGGATCATTGATCCCATGTTTACCACCATGGACTGGTCACCACGTGCCAGATCCATCCCGTCCTCCAGTTTGCTGAAGGTGGCATTGGTCTTCTTCAGCTCATCTGCGACCTGCAGCGGGCTGCAACAGCAAACACTTGCGAAGAGGCTTGGACTGGTCCGGAGGATGATCAACCAATGGTCAATCGATGGTTGACCATACAGAGAAAAGCAAACAAATAGGGCAAATGGGGAACTAAGTGGTTGATGATGATGAAGATGATCATAATCATCATGGGAAGTTGGACTGAGGAAGATTGCCATAGCCACGAATCTTCATGTAAACTAGTACCCAAAACTCAACGAAAACACCCTCAGTTTACCTGCTCAATACCTGGTGATTGACAAGCAAGATTATAGTACGGGACCACGGATCTAACATGGTCTGACCATCATCTACCACTATTATTGCTCATTATCTGCTATTATCAACCATGAACTCACCATGAATCAAACCATATGTACCTCGAGTATTGTTGGTTATATCGCGTTATCCCTTACTATGAACCATCAACTTACGATTACGAACCCTCATACACCACCATTAATTCCCTCTCATTCACCATGATTAAACGACACATCCTTTCTAACCTTGTTCACCCTGTCATTTACCATTGATGGTTAAGTAATTAACCGTTTTCAATCTATTAAAAACCACTCTGAACCTTTGATCAAGCAAAAACTAAGCATCACTAACCTTTATAAAATGCCACTTTAACCATTCTTAACCCTGATTAACTTTATACACTCTATTCTCCCCTATTAGCCAACAAAACCATTATACTATATCATATTATCAGATTCATCCACTCTTCACTGCCGCATCCCAGATTCACCCCATCCATCTTCACGGAAAGCGGAGCCGCCTTCGCCAGGCTCAACTCATCGCCCCAGATCTGGTCGTTCAGAGCCTTGTGCTGCCGTTCCATGGTGGCGAAACGCACCTCACGTGCGGCACGTGGCGCACGCGGATGGCGCAAGGCAATGTGGGGGAACCGGTGGGGGCGAGCACCTGGATGGCTGGAGATTCAAAAGATTTCATGGTGAGTTTGGTGAATCAATGGTTCGTTAATGGCGAATACCAGGTTCATCATGCTTCACCGGTCATAATAGGGGATTCATTGTGGTTGAGAATAGGGATACTAAGCCATCACAATGGTTGATGATGATGAGGTGACTTCATGCTGGTTTCTCTTTGGTCTTCGAACAGTTTGCTGGATTATCCAGCATTGGTAGAGTGCCTACCTACTGGGAACAACTGGGAACATCAATTTTCCATTGCTATCTTAGATTACCACAGGGTATAACAACCAAAAAATAATGATTCTCATCACCAACAATCGTTAACAACTGGTAATACAATACCGTTCTCTCACAATAACCAGGCGATTAACACAATCAAATCATCATCAACAGAATCAACAGCAATAATATGAAACTTCAATGGTTGAAAACCAGGTGATAATAATCATCAACAATACTATCAACATAAATAGGAATGTCTATACATCATAACTATGGCTGATACAACAAGTGAATGGAACCGATAGAGCAACCACACACTCCCCTAACCACCCCGACAGCACCCGTTTTGCATAGGATCAAGGCGTTACACAATGGTTTCAAGGCGTTAAACAATGGTTGCCTTAAGGTTTTTAGATCAGTCCTCCTTGGATTGAGACTGAGCACCATGATTGACACTACGGGTTTAGAACCAATTGTTGGCCAACATGATGATCACCGTTACAACCATCAATAGCCCTTCTAACCATGGTCGGTCATTCACATTCACCAACGATTTTGGGGTTCAGAACCATAGCTAGACATGGTGATCTGGGAACTCCACATCGATCAAGTCGTGCCTCGGCTTCTGCTTTGAACTGGTTGAGCCTCTTGCTTTGCTCATCCTGAAGTTTGGGACGTCGTGACTTTCCGCAGACGTTCATGCAATGGTTTCTCAAAATAGGGGACCCGCCTAATCATCCACTATCAACTATTTACAGTAGTAAACCAGGAATTTGGGGGGGGGCTATTTTGAGAAACACTCATGTTGGGATCAATGAAACTTGAAGATGGAAGTACCGGGAGATGTAGATTGCCATGACTATCAAAGTGGCTCTCTGGTGATACAGGGGTGAAAACACCTTTTCGGATCAAACAATGGAATACTACATGCCGCTAATTTTTGAATGGTCAAACAACAAGTTAATCAAATCAACATGGTTGGTGGTTTCAACCCCTATGAAAAATACGAGTCAACCAATCACTTTTTAGTCACTACCCGCAAAAAAGATTTATAAACACAACAACCGGCAAGTTTTCCTGACAATTTATCACCAGTTATGAAGTTGTGAGAGTGAATACATGTGTTTGGAATCACGGATGAGAAGAGATACGTCCTTGTGCGCCCTTGTAACCCGTGTTTTGTCCTGATGCAGCGTGAGCATACCCAGGGATTAAGCAATGAAACTGTCTGTCTGCTCAAACAATCCATGTGTGTTATCAAACACATGTCGTGAGTACATCTGCACGCATGCACTCCGGGCGTAAGAACATGTTACATGAAGGTCTCGATTTTCACAAGTATATATTTTAAAATCATATGCATCTACAGAAGTATGTTGTCTTTGCGCATGGAGGATCATTGATCCCATGTTTACCACCATGGACTGGTCACCACGTGCCAGATCCATCCCGTCCTCCAGTTTGCTGAAGGTGGCATTGGTCTTCTTCAGCTCATCTGCGACCTGCAGCGGGCTGCAACAGCAAACACTTGCGAAGAGGCTTGGACTGGTCCGGAGGATGATCAACCAATGGTCAATCGATGGTTGACCATACAGAGAAAAGCAAACAAATAGGGCAAATGGGGAACTAAGTGGTTGATGATGATGAAGATGATCATAATCATCATGGGAAGTTGGACTGAGGAAGATTGCCATAGCCACGAATCTTCATGTAAACTAGTACCCAAAACTCAACGAAAACACCCTCAGTTTACCTGCTCAATACCTGGTGATTGACAAGCAATATTATAGTACGGGACCACGGATCTAACATGGTCTGACCATCATCTACCACTATTATTGCTTATTATCTGCTATCATCAACCATGAACTCACCATGAATCAAATCATATTTACTGCGAGTATTGTTGATTATAGCACGTGATCCCCTACTATGAACCATCAGCTTACGATTACGAACCCTCATAAACCACCATTAATTCCCTCTCATTCACCATGATTAAACGACTCACCCTTTCTAATCTTGTACACCCTGTCATTTACCATTGATGGTTAAGTAATTAAGCGTTTTCAATCTATTAAAAACCACTCTGAACCTTTGATCAAGCATAAACTAAGCATCACAAACCTTTATAAAATGCCACTTTAACCATTCTTAACCCTGATTAACTTTATACACTCCATTCTCCACTATTAGCCAACAAAACCATCATACTATATCATATTATCAGATTCATCCACTCTTCACTGCCGCATCCCAGTTTAGAACCAATTGTTGGCCAACATGATGATCACCGTTACAACCATCAATAGCCCTTCTAACCATGGTCGGTCATTCACATTCACCAACGATTTTGGGGTTCAGAACCATAGCTAGACATGGTGATCTGGGAACTCCACATCGATCAAGTCGTGCCTCGGCTTCTGCTTTGAACTGGTTGAGCCTCTTGCTTTGCTCATCCTGAAGTTTGGGACGTCGTGACTTTCCGCAGACGTTCATGCAATGGTTTCTCAAAATAGGGGACCCGCCTAATCATCCACTATCAACTATTTACAGTAGTAAACCAGGAATTTGGGGGGGGGCTATTTTGAGAAACACTCATGTTGGGATCAATGAAACTTGAAGATGGAAGTACCGGGAGATGTAGATTGCCATGACTATCAAAGTGGCTCTCTGGTGATACAGGGGTGAAAACACCTTTTCGGATCAAACAATGGAATACTACATGCCGCTAATTTTTGAATGGTCAAACAACAAGTTAATCAAATCAACATGGTTGGTGGTTTCAACCCCTATGAAAAATACGAGTCAACCAATCACTTTTTAGTCACTACCCGCAAAAAAGATTTATAAACACAACAACCGGCAAGTTTTCCTGACAATTTATCACCAGTTATGAAGTTGTGAGAGTGAATACATGTGTTTGGAATCACGGATGAGAAGAGATACGTCCTTGTGCGCCCTTGTAACCCGTGTTTTGTCCTGATGCAGCGTGAGCATACCCAGGGATTAAGCAATGAAACTGTCTGTCTGCTCAAACAATCCATGTGTGTTATCAAACACATGTCGTGAGTACATCTGCACGCATGCACTCCGGGCGTAAGAACATGTTACATGAAGGTCTCGATTTTCACAAGTATATATTTTAAAATCATATGCATCTACAGAAGTATGTTGTCTTTGCACATGGAGGATCATTGATCCCATGTTTACCACCATGGACTGGTCACCACGTGCCAGATCCATCCCGTCCTCCAGTTTGCTGAAGGTGGCATTGGTCTTCTTCAGCTCATCTGCGACCTGCAGCGGGCTGCAACAGCAAACACTTGCGAAGAGGCTTGGACTGGTCCGGAGGATGATCAACCAATGGTCAATCGATGGTTGACCATACAGAGAAAAGCAAACAAATAGGGCAAATGGGGAACTAAGTGGTTGATGATGATGAAGATGATCATAATCATCATGGGAAGTTGGACTGAGGAAGATTGCCATAGCCACGAATCTTCATGTAAACTAGTACCCAAAACTCAACGAAAACACCCTCAGTTTACCTGCTCAATACCTGGTGATTGACAAGCAATATTATAGTACGGGACCACGGATCTAACATGGTCTGACCATCATCTACCACTATTATTGCTTATTATCTGCTATCATCAACCATGAACTCACCATGAATCAAATCATATTTACTGCGAGTATTGTTGATTATAGCACGTGATCCCCTACTATGAACCATCAGCTTACGATTACGAACCCTCATAAACCACCATTAATTCCCTCTCATTCACCATGATTAAACGACTCACCCTTTCTAATCTTGTACACCCTGTCATTTACCATTGATGGTTAAGTAATTAACCGTTTTCAATCTATTAAAAACCACTCTGAACCTTTGATCAAGCATAAACTAAGCATCACTAACCTTTATAAAATGCCACCTTAACCATTCTTAACCCTGATTAACTTTATACACTCCATTCTCCCCTATTAGCCAACAAAACCATCATACTATATCATATTATCAGATTCATCCACTCTTCACTGCCGCATCCCGGACTCACCCCATCCATCTTCACGGAAAGCGGAGCCGCCTTCGCCAGGCTCAACTCATCGCCCCAGATCTGGTCGTTCAGAGCCTTGTGCTGCCGTTCCATGGTGGCGAAACGCACCTCACGTGCGGCACGTGGCGCACGCGGATGGCGCAAGGCAATGTGGGGGAACCGGTGGGGGCGAGCACCTGGATGGCTGGAGATTCAAAAGATTTCATGGTGAGTTTGGTGAATCAATGGTTCGTTAATGGTGAATACCAGGTTCATCATGCTTCACCGGTCATAATAGGGGATTCATTGTGGTTGATAGTCGGGATACTAAGCAATCACAATGGGTGATGATGATTAGGTGACTTCATGATGGTTTCTCTTTGGTCTTCGAACAGTTTTTCTGGATTATCCAGCATTGGTAGAGTGCCTACCTACTGGGAACAACTGGGAACATCAATTTTCCATTGCTATCTTAGATTACCACAGGGTATAACAACCAAAAAATAATGATTCTCATCACCAACAATCGTTAACAACTGGTAATACAATACCGTTCTCTCACAATAACCAGGCGATTAACACAATCAAATCATCATCAACAGAATCAACAGCAATAATATGAAACTTCAATGGTTGAAAACCAGGTGATAATAATCATCAACAATACTATCAACATAAATAGGAATGTCTATACATCATGACTATGGCTGATACAACAAGTGAATGGAACCGATAGAGCAACCACACACTCCCCTAACCACCCCGACAGCACCCGTTTTGCATAGGATCAAGGCGTTAAACAATGGTTGCCTTCAGGTTTTTAGATCAGTCCTCCTTGGATTGAGACTGAGCACCATGATTGACACTACGGGTTAAGAACCAATTGTTGGCCAACATGATGATCACCGTTACAACCATCAATAGCCCTTCTAACCATGGTCGGTCATTCACATTCACCAACGATTTTGGGGTTCAGAACCATTGCTAGACATGGTGATCTGGGAGCTCCACATCGATCAAGTCGTGCCTCGGCTTCTGCTTTGAACTGGTTGAGCCTCTTGCTTAGCTCATCCTGAAGTTTGGGACGTCGTGACTTTCCGCAAACGTTCATGCAATGGTTTCTCAAAATAGGGGACCCGCCTAATCATCCACTATCAACTATTTACAGTAGTAAACCAGGATTTTTTTTTGGGGGGGCTATTTTGAGAAACACTCATGTTGGGATCAATGAAACTTGAAGATGGAAGGACCGGGAGATGTAGATTGCCATGACTATCAAAGTGGCTCTCTGGTGATACAGGGGTGAAAACACCTTTTCGGATCAAACAATGGAATACTACATGCCGCTAATTGTTGAATGGTCAAACAACAAGTTAATCAAATCAACATGGTTGGTGGTTTCAACCCGATTGGCGCGATGTCACAGAGTTAGAGGCTGAGAAGAGTGGCCCCGCATTGCGGAACAGATTAGATGGAGAAGCATCAGTGTACAAGAGACTGCTAGACAGAGAGCGGCTGAGAGATCCAAATGATGGAGTGAACTACTTTAAGAGATTTTTGCGACCACACTTTATCAAAGGTGCACAAACGCTCTTTCTGTATCAATTCATGCAATTCATGATGCAGAGTAGAGGAACAACCGATTTGCAGAAGTGGATGACCAGATTCCAGATCACTGGAAATAGGCTCATTGAGTCTTGGATGGATCTGGTTCCCGATTTAATTGCAAACGGTCCGGGTATAATTCAGCACATCGCAGGAAGACAGGCAGAGCGCAATCAGCAGCAAGCACAAGCACAAACAGCAGCTCAAGCAGCAAATCAGGCCTTTGTTGCATCACCCTGGAGTGATGAACTCTGATGCAGCATCTGAATCTGTTTAAGGAACAAAGAAGAAGGAATCAAATTTCCACTGAGCGCAAACCTACTTGGGTTGATCTTTGTTTCCCTTGCAGACCTTTCACAAGACCAGAGGAATACGCTGACAAGCATCATGACACACAGAGCGAGAACGCTTGATCAGTATACGGCGACAGAGCTCAGAGACACATTCTTGGAGATGTTTTGCGCAACAAGAACGGTTGTAGACAATCCGACGATCCAGCCATTTGCTACTGGGCAGAGAAGAAGTTTCTTAGTTATTAAAGAAACAAATTTAAAAAGCACTACCGGGTATTGGGCCGAAGAGGAAGAAGATGGCGCAGAAGGATTCTTAGAGCCACTAGAGGACGCTTTTTGGGAGTATGATGACATGAAATACACCTGGTACCAAAGAAGATTTAGAGGAAGAGCAACCCGCAAGGGCGAAGGAAAAGGAAAGAGACGAGGAAAAGGAAAAAGAAAAGGAGGACGAAAATACTTCCGTCCCAGGAGAAAAGGAAAAGGCCGAAGCAGAAAGGGCCGTGCCCACATGGTGGGGGAAGAAGAAGATGATGATTGAATCATGAAGAAGAAGAAGATGAAGAAGAAGAAGAAGATGATGATTATTGAATCAAGAAGAAGAAGAAGAAGAAGAAGAAGAAGAAGAAGAAGAAGAAGAAGAAAAAGAAGAAGAAAAAGAAGAAGAAAAAGAAGAAGAAAAAGAAGAAGAAGATGATGATTATTGAATCAAGAAGAAGAAGAAGAAGAAGAAGAAGAAGAAGAAGAAGAAGAAGAAGAAGAAGAAGAAAAAGAAGAAGAAAAAGAAGAAGAAAAAGAAGAAGAAGAAGAAGAAGAAGAAGACGATTGGATGCAAGAACAAGTCTGGTATGACCAGCAGAATACAGACAAAATGATACCATCTTTGTTTATGTATGTCGCAAGAAAATTGTACGACCCCACCTCAGCCATCATTCCACCGCATTCGGCCGTAGCGATCTGCCGGGCGGAGCAAAAATGGGGGGAGGCTGTAGGCCGTCTATAAATCTGTCTATCTAGTCATGTATCTATTTGCATATATTGGCTGATGATGGCTAGATGGTGTAACATGGTCAAGAACGCTTCAAAGCTTTTACTCTTCGAGCCACATCACGGAGCCACAGGTCGCTGCCTCAAAGGAATCTTCAAAGTCAAATGCCGCCTCTGTCGAAAAGAGGATGCCATCACAATCATTCTGTTGTCTTGTTTGCCGCTACTTGAAACATGGATGAATGAAGTCTGCTACAGCTTGCAAGGTAATTTACAATTACACAAGAGGCGCCGAGAAGAAAAACGCCGCGTCCACGCATCAACAAGTAAGAGATTGGATCACTTTCATGTATCTCATGGCCTGTAATCCCCTCCCCTGACAATGTATTGATGAGCGCTCCTGCCATGGGCCATGATGTCAACCAACCTGTGAAATTGGAGGGGATTGAGTAGGGTCACGCGCCACCTTCAGGTTCTGTTCAAAAGCCATACGTCACCTTGCACCAGGTCGCCTCAAGCTCCGTTCGTGTCGCGTCGCTGTCCGCGATGAAATGGGAAGAGACCTGGCGAGCGGTGTCACAACACGCTCGAAACTGTGCGGACACAGTGTCCGTTCAATGATGAGGAGTACCATGGTACTGTACAATTCTACAGGTTTACGGCGAGAGTACAGCACCATGGCTACACTGTCAATTGCCTGGGTTCTCTGCTGCACGGTAGCGCATAGGAGCGTTGCAAAAATGATATGGTCAGCCTAGCGAGGCACAGCATAGTTTACTGTGCCATCATGATTAAGGACTGAATGCAAACAGACTTAGTGTCTGAGCGTCATAGGGTCAAAATCGACAATTCGTTAGCTACTCCGCATTGCACCTAAAGGTGATTGAAAGTATCTAAGAACGAACATAAGTACAACTCAGGTGAAGTGTGTGGGTGGCCCCTTCGGTGTGCCACTGCAAATTGGAATCAGGACTGTCACAAGAAACCGTATCCGATATTAAAAAGACAACATCAAAATGCAGTATGAAAACAAAACATCAGGGACTCCGCACACACACACACATACACACACACACACACCGACATGAGACAACTTTAGGGTGAGAAAGACATGAAAAAACCTCGACCAAATAATTACTTGACTGCACGGGCATATTGTGAATGGGCAGAACATGCCACATGCGCTCACGCAGAGCGCCACAGACTCACATGGTACCCTGCCAGCACTTACGGGCAACTACGTAGAAACCGAGGAAGAAGTGATATGACAAATGGATACAACTATAGTGGCGCCCGTTCCCTAGCAGCTGGGAACATTTACGGATTCCGAATTCGAAATAGAAAGGAAGATTCAAAACTTCCACATAACAACAGGCAGGTGCAACTCAAGCATGACGTGATGACCGACCACCAACATCTGTGGATCCACAAATGGATGGTGTGAACAATAATAGAAGCTTCCTGAAATAATCATAGCTCGGGATGTTGGGTGGGTCTTGGTGGGGCTGGGTTGCTACACTTGTCTTACTGATCACCCATAGTGAGAGGAGCCCTTAAGGTAACCGGGCCACGTTCCCATGAGCTCGTGACATCACCCTCTCCCCCACGGAGGTTCGGACCTCTGCCACCATGCCATCAAGACCCGAAGGACTGAGCAGCGGTGCATCTGCACTGTGGATATCCTCCATCCGCTGAGAGATGTACAAATATATCCATCTATCCATCTGTTTGTCGCACAGGATGTATTATGTTTAGTAATCCAATTGATATGATAATTGATGATATTTGTTACCCAGATCATATCTGGGATATCTACAAAGATGAATGTTCAGTACAGCGCAGGAAGGCAATCTGTCCTTTGAAAATATCCCGCAACTCTGAACTGGTCAGCAAACTAATGACTGCTTCGACTGCTTCCATACATTCCGAAGAGCCTTAAAAGGGCTTCCTCTTAGTTCTTGATGTGAAGTGGCAGAACGAAACTGTGTAAAACCGCGAATCCATGCCCCAACAACTGGTCAATCAACATCACTAATCATCGATGAGAGTTGCTTTGAAATCATCTGGAGATATGTGGAGCAGCGCTTTCAAGCTGTTTCGCTCCATAATTATTGGGCTCAAGGACCTCACCCTGCTATCGGCATTTCTGGCCTCCGAAGAGCTTCACCTCGGCCAGTAGGCACTGGGTATCGACAACCCAGCACTTCTGGGGAGTGGTGCGATCTGCTAAGCTGTCTAATTCGTGGCTGGGAATCAAACCATGAACTGTCAACCAATGAATTACCCTTGGTACATAATGGCCTATGTATCTTTGTTTGACTTATTCATTCATGATTAATCAAAGCTATCTGTTTCTTCATCTATTCATCTATATGTGTACGTACTACCGTACTCTTCTTTGCTCCCCTTTACGATTGACCATCATTCGCCACTTCGCTCATCAACCATGTCCAACCTTGCAACAAGGTCTGAGACTCCAACCCCCTGCCCTACTATAGCTACGGATGTCCCTTCGAACGGATTTGATTTGTTCATAAGGATCGATATCAACAGCTCGACCTCATCGGTCATTCATGGGATTTGAACAGCCAGCGGCATGTAGGAGAGCTTAAGAATTCTTGGGAAAGCAGTTTCCCGGCTGAGTACGGTCTCCCCCCGTCTGATCTGATGCAATTGAAGAAAATCCTCAATGGTGTGCCCCAACTCGTTCATCATTCCACAAACCGTTGGTTCTAGGGTCCTTGGATGTCCCTTGCATTGAAAGCTTGGGTGGACTGGGATCACCCACACATGCTTTCGCTTTCTTTCAGCTTGATTCTCAGCTCTTCTGACTCCTGCTGCACTGCAACTCAGTTTCTTTGGTTCCTGGAAGCAAAAGTTTCACTAAGAAGTCTGCAAGAAGCCTTTTGAAAGACTCAAATTGATCCCAGGGAAGCCACACCACCTCACAAACCCGGAGAACACTTTCTTTTCTGAGATGCTGCACAAGGAATGAAACCCTACCTGAATACATACACACACATATATATATATATACATATATGTATATATGTATAGAAAACTATGGATAAATTATGTGTGATTTCTTTCGCAATTAAGAAACAAAAGCTAGCCGCAACTTAAAGTCAAAAGGTTAAAATCTATTTTGAACAGACACATAAGTAACAGATCTGTAGTTGAAACGATGAATTATCATGAAGCTAACAAGAGGTTCAGTCTCAAACAGGCGTCCCCATCGGAATCTCCTGAAGCTGTTCGCGCACCTCCTGAGGCGGCCCCGACAGCACTGGAGATTGGTGAACAATGGAGATATATCTGAAACTGATGGTCAACAGGTGTGTTAGTTGCTGTTGATTAGTGATGATCGTTGGTTGATACTTGTGAAAATCATCATGCAATCGACCAATCTTGATCCTGGTCGAGTTTTCAATCTGTTGAAACAACTCTGGAACAAGGGCTTGTACTCATCTTCCAGCTGCAAGAACTTGACAGTCGAGACAGCTGGATCATGAGCAAAAAAAATGCCGGGATGTTCCATGCGACCTCAAAGAAGATCTTCCTAGAATCATCGCAAAAGAGGGTGTTGTTTGTAGCTTTGCTTATAAAGGAGCTCATTTGCGGAGCCTATTTTCAGAGTCAATTTTTGTTTCATCCATCCGCATGTTGAGACCATAGCTGATGATCATACCAAGTCGGTGCCCCCACTTGGTAACTGCCAGCTAAATTGGTAACTAGAGTAACTGCCAGCTCTGGTAGATACAACTACAGCTGACTGGTTTTGTAAACTAACAAATCACTCACAGACTTACCTCGGATAGGACCAATCACAAACCCAATGCCATCAAGGTATCTGTACTGTGGATATGTACAGTACATGTGCGTATATAGATATATTTATAAAACATCCATATCATGTATATGCGTATGTGTTTCTGCTCATATATCACCTTCTCATATGTGTATGTATGTAAACAATTGTATACATATATGCCTATCACCTGTATATTGTGAATACAATGGCTGTTTGCTGCAGGGTGTTACATCAATGTACAAACAGGCAGTCACGAATCATATTGGCAGGTCTCTTTAGGCTACAACTAGGTGACGGCAATTGATGATGACTCGGTTGGATGGTTGGTCACTATATTACCTCACTTAAGACATTCGGGCGGTGAGGATACATGAAACAGGAAGACTCTCTAGTAGGCATCCTGATGCCTGACCAACATGGGTCCCCAAGTGGGATTCAATGGCATCCAGGTACGATTTCCCATCCGGTACCGGATAGGCCCACGCTGTTGGGTTGACATGGATCCATACATGCTGGTACAGTTACAGCAAAAAAAAGGTTTTCGTCGTGGTAAGCAGAAGAGCTTCAACCCATGGGAAAGATCATGATCTTTCCCCAAATCAACCATTATATATTGTAGAATCAACCATCATGAACAATTATCAACCTGCATGAACCTTCTAAAAATGCTAATTTTGTTTTTTTAGTAGATTGTGGAGTACCATGGATGTACCCCTCTGTCGCAGCAGCTCCTTCAACTCTGCCTGGACGGCATGAGCAGAGCAAAGGCTGGCACTGCCCCTCGAAAAAGGCCCAACAGAAAAGCCAAATAAATCCTCAATATGATGACATTGCAATAATCATTTTGATAAAACAGTGTTATAATGACCACCATGATGGTAACTGTTTAGTAACAACAATCCTTACAGAATTATGAGAACCATCATAACAAACATGACGAAAACCATCAACCATTAGCATTATAATCATGATAACGATGATGAACCCGCTTATCAATGGGGAGTAACCAACTGGATGACCATCATGACTTTGATGTTCGGTAGCCATTGATCATAGCAGGTCCTTTTGATGTCTGTAAAAGTGACTTGAGGCTGATTAGTGACAATGGCCGGTACAATGGTAAATTGTACCAGTCGTTGTAAGGATTGCCTTCACGAGTATGATTGATATTTATAATGGTGATGACACTGATCATAAAAACAGGCACTGTAATGGTTATTGTATGGCTTCTTGTGATTTTTCTATTGATGATGGTTCTGCTGATGCCTTTTTGTGTGGTCATGTTCTTGGGTATGGTACTGATTTTATTTATAGCTACTATAGTGATTACTATTGTGGTTAGTCATATATTGCTTGTTGTTCTGCTAACTATAATAGTCATTAGAATGCCCATTACAATGTTACGATGATTGCGCAACAAATTATGATTCTGTTCGGACTTGTTCCCAGTAGGGGAACTAACTTGGTGTCATCTCCAACTGCACCAGTTGTTGGGGGGTTGCATAATGAGCTATAATATGGATGAAAGTATTGCAAAACTACCCTCCAACGACCAGCCGATAGGTACTGGGACACCGATCCATTGGCCTTAATGGTGATGCTGCAAACCTAGTGGATTCCCATGCATTCCCTATAATCAAAAAAGAGATGGTCACCTTGGGGAGTGCTGGGTGGGGTACCCATGATGAACCCCTTCTGGATCTCGGCGCCCGCAATGCCTTCACTTTCTCCAGATCGGTTTGCAGCCCTGAGCTCACTCCTCGACCCGGCTGGAGCTACCCACTGAGCTACCCTCTGGTTCAACAGGAAGCTGATTCGTGGTGGACGATAGTCGTAGCTGCTTGGTGATGGTTGGCACCATTGATCATGAGCTATGTCGTAAATGTGAACAATGCTTTGCAACGGCGACCCGCTAGCTGTCTCCTACATAGCTGGCTGGATCGGCAATGTTTTCCCGCCAGCCATGCAACAGATTGCCTAAGGTACACTTCGAGTAGGCTGTTCGCACCAAATCGTACACAGCATTGAGTTGCTGAGAGTCTCGTTGTGGAAACAACTGACTGTACTTTCCCGACCGTTCCCACCAACAAAATTGGTGGTGACAAAACCAAGGTCGGTCATCGCCAATAATATCATTACAGATGAGCAGCGGAAAAATCTAGTCGACAAGTGGTTCTTCTGGTGGGTATACTATAATGAGCTGTAAGACACCCTGCATATCAGCAAGTAGAACCCCTTTCGACCACCCCATATCTACCCATGGGGGTTGACTCAATGGATCATTGAAGGATGGGCAACCGGGTTCTGAGCTCCAGAATCGACTTATATAAATGATGGCTGTTTGCATCCCCACCCTGATATCCCTAGATATCCCTAGTTCTCATCCTCATCCCATTGCGCTGTACTCCCTGGTTTACCCAAATATCACCATTGTTGGTTGGGTGGCTGTAGTCATCATCGCGAGAGTCCAAGTCAGCACCTTTGGGCCCCAAACGGTCTGCTTTGGTGCCAAGCTCTTCCATGGCTTTTTTCGCATCTTTCACCTGTCTCAACTGAAATATGCCGAGATCTGCTGATAGCTGATTTGCCAGTTTCACACTGGCGAAGGATGAACAAGTCGAAAATCTGAAGCAGCTGGTGACTGCCCTGGTCAGGGGGAGCGGGTAAAGAGCGGGCACAACCCACATTGCCAAACACAAACATCGCACAGGATTCTACCACACAATTCTAATTCCCATGTGATTTAACCCGTTGACACCAATCATGCGCAATTGATCTTGTGATGAACATTTTTTTCTGGAGCAGCGTCTTATGAAGTGGCCTGTTGATTGTCGATGGGTGAAGGAAGTCAGAGAGCCCGATAGGGTAAGCAACCAATAAGTAGGCCCAAAGGTTTGCACAACAATATCTTCTCACTGCAAGATAGTCATACTGCCTTCCAGCCCTGAGGTTCCCCGAGCCAAAACTGCAGGTACTACGCTCGTCTTTCTGCTCAAGGCTGTTTTTCGTCTCCGGTCATGGACCCGATAGACCTTGTTGTTCGTTTGTCGTTGTCGTTGGCATGGCTTCTGGTGGCAGCTGGACGTCCGCCTTGGACGGGCTGGCAGCCTCGATCTGCTGACCTCAGCATGGTGCTTCATGTGTCTTGTCTTGATGACGTGTTTACTTGCTTCGGAATGAAGTGTAAATGTTGCTTGCATGGCTACGTTTCAGAGAAGTTGTCATCGTTTCAGAGAAGTTGTCATCGTATCACAGGGCCACCTAATAACGTTCGTGTTTACTTGCTTCGGAATGAAGTGTAAATGTTGCTTGCATGGCTACGTTTCAGAGAAGTTGTCATCGTTTCAGAGAAGTTGTCATCGTATCACAGGGCCACCTAATAACGTTCGTGTTTACTTGCTTCGGAATGAAGTGTAAATGTTGCTTGCATGGCTACGTTTCAGAGAAGTTGTCATCGTTTCAGAGAAGTTGTCATCGTATCACAGGGCCACCTAATAACGTTCGTGTTTACTTGCTTCGGAATGAAATGTAAATGTTGCTTGCATGGCTACGTTTCAGAGAGGTTGTCATCGTTTCAGAGAAGAAGTGTAAATGTTGCTTGCATGGCTACGTTTCAGAGAAGTTGTCATCGTTTCAGAGAAGTTGTCATCGTATCACAGGGCCACCTAATAACGTTCGTGTTTACTTGCTTCGGAATGAAGTGTAAATGTTGCTTGCATGGCTGCGGTTCAGAGAAGTTGTCATCGTTTCAGAGAAGTTGTCATCGTATCGCAGGGCCACCTAACAACGTTCGTGTTTTCTTGCTTCGGAATGAAGTGTAAATGTTGCTTGCATGGCTGCGGTTCAGAGAAGTTGTCATCGTATCACAGGGCCCCCTAATAACGTTCGTGTTTACTTGCTTCGGAATGAAATGTAAATGTTGCTTGCATGGCTGCGGTTCAGAGAAGTTGTCATCGTATCACAGGGCCCCCTAATAACGTTCGTGTTTACTTGCTTCGGAATGAAATGTAAATGTTGCTTGCATGGCTGCGGTTCAGAGAAGTTGTCATCGTATCACAGGGCCCCCTAATAACGTTCGTGTTTACTTGCTTCGGAATGAAATGTAAATGTTGCTTGCATGGCTGCGGTTCAGAGAAGTTGTCATCGTATCACAGGGCCCCCTAATAACGTTCGTGTTTACTTGCTTCGGAATGAAATGTAAATGTTGCTTGCATGGCTGCGGTTCAGAGAAGTTGTCATCGTATCACAGGGCCCCCTAATAACGTTCGTGTTTACTTGCTTCGGAATGAAATGTAAATGTTGCTTGCATGGCTACGTTTCAGAGAAGTTGTCATCGTTGCAGAGAAGTTGTCATTGTTTGAATACAGTCTGTGAGCAGGAAGTCTGGGCAAAAGTTTTTTTTGCTTTGTGTCTTCTTCAGATTGCGAGGTTCTGCTACAGAAAGTTCCATGTCCTCGATCGTTGGTCCATTCCTTTCTGACAGATGGGCCTTTCTATGTGGATCCTATGGCTTTGCTTCATCGCTTGCCGGACATGTTGAGCCAGTGGATGGATGAATGCTTCTCGTCGCAAAGCTGAACGATCTGGCTCTCACCTGGTTGGAAAAACTGCCAACAACACTTTCCGTAGACCTGCCAGTGCTGCCAGTGGAGTCAAAAAGACGATTCATAAAGCCAGACACATTGTGTTCAAATTGCGAAACATGCAGGGCCAATGTTCCTCGAAGTCTTACGCAGTGCTGCCTCTGCCTGCAAAGGTGGCCGCAAAGGGCCACGGGGCGGGCGCTGAAAGCTTTTTGTAGTACCAGGACAGTACCAAAAGAAGACATAGACAAGTGAAGCACGTTCCAGGATAGCGCCAGCAAGTACCAAAAAAAGACATAGAAAACTATGGTACAGTCAAACATAGTACCAGCACAGTACCAAAAGGAGGCGTAGAAAAGTATAAAACATGAAAAGTGTCCCAACCCGAAGACTTCTGCTCGGCGCTGGTTCATTTGGGCACCTGCCAAAAGACATAGCATTATCGTCGAGTATGGGAAGGATCATGGACTCCAAGGCACTCCGAAGCGCATCTGGCTTTCCACTTCCACTCCTCCTCCTTCTGGAACCTAAATTTTGTTACACACTGAAATCCAATCGAAATCGCTGATATCATCTTCGCGGGCAGCTTGATTAACTACTGTGCATATGTGCAACAAAAACTGATGTGTCACCGAAAACAGGCAGCTGTCACACTGACATCTCCAAGTTGCTGTATAAAATCTTCCCACCACGTGTGCCACCTTGGAGATTGCGCAAGGGCGACAAACAGCAGAAATCTGGACTGTTTCCAGGACTTGTGAAGCACAGGCAGGGTCCGAATTAAGAAAGTTCAGGAAAAGTATGATGCAATCTTTGCAAAGTTAAGCATGGGAAACAAACGAATCGAATGCATTTCTACTTTTGCCTGCCTGTTTCATGGTTCGAGAGGTTTTTGTGAACCAAGTCGATCACGTAAAGCCTTGCTGTTACACCGTAAACGAGTCCAGAGTTCCACCCCTTTATTTGATCATCTTCAATGTCTGGCCGAAATGCTGCTCGTTGGCAGCAGCAAAATATGCCACGGCTACAAAATCCACGGCCAACGGCAAGAAATCGGGGCCGGCAAGGGTTGCACTGCATCAGTGTTATTTCAGAGATTATGCATTGGATGTGAAGTCTGCGGGTTTTGATCAACCGTTCTTTGCAGAGGTATATCAGCATTAGTATTACCAGGGCAATGGACATAGCTTCAGCTGAAAAAAGGGTTTCCAAAATGGTTTCCAACCTTGAAAGAAAAACATGCCAAAAATTGGCCACACGAGTCGGCAGATGGATGCAGATCCGGCTTCATGGACATTTGACCAAACTCAGCCATATAGAAATATAGGCTCCCGGTGACCATATCTATATTGTATATAAATATAAAAATATTGATATACATAGAATATGTAAATTCAAAACTATATAGATATATATATTTATACATACAATATGTACGTAAAAAAACATTGGAAACAATGGCGTGGAAATTGTTCTATGGGGTTGAAACGCAGTCTGAAAGCAGTTGAACTTGATAATTCTTACTGGGCAGTAGGTTGTGAATGATGATACACATGTACTCAACGCCACAGCAAATCACAGCAACAACATAAGTGAGCGTCGCTTGTCAGGCCTAACATTCGCCACCATCGTTTTGTCGCTTCCGCTCCCAAAAGCTGGAGCAAAAGATCAGCTCCAAAAGGGCAGTGCTGAAAACGAGTGAGTGGCGGGGAAGCACTGAGTCAAGTGTCAGTTCCAGTTTTCAAATATTTCCGCACTGAGTCAGTGCGAAGTCATCACCAGTGGTGGGGTTCCGTAGCAGGAGTCATTCTGCGTAGTCATAGGGCGACCTTTCGCTGACCTTTCGCGCGGATCTTTCGGGGACCTTTCGCTTTCGCTGGCCTTTCGCAGACCTTTCGCTTTCGCTGGCCTTTCGCAGACCTTTCGCGGGCCTTTCGGGGACCTGTCGCTGACCCTTCGTGCGGACCTTTCGGGGACCTGTCGCTGACCCTTCGCGCGGACCTTTCGCGGACCTTTTGCTGACCCTTCGCGGCCTTTCGCTGACCCTTCGCGCGGGCCTTTCGGGGACCTTTCGCTGACCTTTCACGCGGACCTTTCGCGGACCTTTTGCTGGCCCTTCGCGCGGGCCTTCCGGGGACCTGTTGCGGACCCTTCGCGTGGACCTTTCGCGGGCCTTTTGCTGATGGTCAGCTTTTCCGCAGCCCTAAGAGAGCCTCGATATTCACGATGAATCCCTTTGTGGCTTCTTGGGTTTCATTTTTTCTGGTCAATTCAGGTTGGAATCAGGCCACCACTAGTAGGTTTGATGATGAATAGAGATGATTAAACACATTGAGTCTGCATTCTTGATCCCGAATCATAAATCATAAATCATAAGAATCATGAATTGATGAATGTTGTTTTTTAACACGATGTTGCTTATGGCGGAAATCATGTCTTTGAAATTGTAGTCATATTCACAATCACTTGTTGTGTATAGCGCTAACAATGTCAATTATCACAAATGCTTACAAACAATAAAGTTGTTTTCTGCAACCATTTGGAAATAGCTCAGAACCGTTCGGAACCGTTCTGAACTACTTGGACCTTACTTTCTATAAATAGTTCGGAACCGTTCGGAACCGTTCTGAACTATTGAGTCATTCATTTCCAAAAATTTCCAGAATAGTTCCAAATAGTTCCAAATAGTTCCGCCCAGAAAATAGTTCGGAACCGTTCAGAACTGTTCTGAACTATTTCAAACTGGTCTTGTCCTATTAGTTCGGAACCGTTCGGAACCGTTCAGAACTATTATTCTGCACATGTTGTTTGCCTAGTTTTTACGCCAACAAGTACCTGATCATGGCATTACAAGAATAAGGATCCCCAAAGCATATAGACAAGTTTGTCTTTGCAGGCATAAGTTAAGATGACTAGGCAAAAACTGAAATTAACATAGATAGTAACGAGGAGAAGTCTGCTCTTTCTTCGCGCAGCGCAACAATCACAGCAATGTGATATCCTGGTGATCTCCTTCCCGGTTTTTGTTCAAATTGAGATCACAAAGAGACCAGCAATCACAATCCATCAGCAATATCACCCCAAACCACTACAACAACCAAACAACAATAGCAGCAACCACAGCAACAAACCCACAAAAAAAAAAAACACCAGCCAGCAGCAACAAACAACTGAAAGCAGCAATTGTTGAACAAACACAAGGCACCAGGCAACAACCACGAAAAACTTAAAAATCATCAGAAAGACAGCTGCAAGAGCAACACCGTCAAATTTTGTGTAAAATGTTTCCAGGACATGCACAAATTCTTCCAGCCATGTTATACACAATTCCAGACATTTTATTAGCAGTTCCAACTTCTTTACAAACAATTCCAGATTCGTCAAGCACAAGGGAACCGATTGAAAATAGCTCGGATACAAATATGACACAAGCACAAATCCTAATGTATTCAAGAAATAGTTCCAAGGTATTTAGAAATAGTTCCAGGGTCTTGGAGCCTGCCCAACAGACATACAGGCCCAAGAAACCCCTAAACTAAAATCCAAAAATTCACCCCCATCCAGCCGTAACTTCTGATATGCCTAAGGTATCATTTTGGGTTTCAGGCAACTTCCCGAAGATGCACTTGGATCCGTAGAGAATTCTCATCAGCCAGCAATCAACCAAGAAACCATCATTCGCAAACATTTGCCGTCATTTATCAACAACCATCAACGCTAATTCACCACAATACCATCATTTCACCAGATCCGTAGAGAATTCTCGTCAGCCAGCAATCAACCAAGAAACCATCATTCGCAAACATTTGCCGTCATTTATCAACAACCATCAACGCTACTTCACCACAAGACCATTTCACCAATCATTTCAACCATAATCTGATCATCATCCATCATCATCATCTACTCATCATGGAATCTGCACCTCCATCAAATCATCATTTCAACCATCGTCATCATCCTTCATCATCGATCTCATCATCATCTAACCAGAATCAATCTTAACCAATTTCTCCATCCTCCTGGATAGATTGAATCCATCATTTACCGTCATCACCATCATTCGTCCTCGTTCACCTTAACCAATTTCTTCACCCTCCTGGCGCAGCATCAGCGGCACCTCCTCTGTCAGCGCCGAACTTTCCACCCCGGCCTGGAGCATGGAGGAACAGAAAATGGAGAGTTTATAGTGGTGAAACCATGGCGTTTGTAGTGGATTGTAGTGGATGATTATAGCGGATGGCTAGTTCTATGATTTAGGTTTGTAATGGTTTAAACATCTAATGGTTGATGCTGGACTTTATTGTCAATCATATAGTTGACAACTATTGCATGGTTAGTGGATTTCATGAAATTAGGTGAACTTGGTTATGGCTGATCATGATGTTTGAAGGATTACAATTTGGATAGTGATTACTCAATCAACAACAAGGCTTGATAATGGTTTATGGTAGTGGTTAAGAACCATGGTTGATAATGGTGGTTGTTAATTGATGATTATAGATGATAAATGAATGGTTACTGGATAATTGTTTTGAGTATAGAGGTTAAGAGTAGGGTTAAGAACAGTGGTGAATAGTAGTGGCTAATTATGATGGATGATAATGAGGGACATGGATGGATACAATCTAATTATACCGTAAGTAGTGCCTTGATTGTGGAAAGCATGGTAAATTGCTGATTGGAAAAATCATTAGTTGAAAACAATGAATATTGGAATACAATCAGCAACGCATGATGAAGGTAATGATGGTAATGTTGATGATGATGATAACTGTGATGATAATTACTACGATAACTCTGATGATCCATCATTCCGCAGTGGATGCATTCAAAGCCTTAAGAGCATGCATGAGGGGCCGACATCCTTGGACTAATCTTTGCTTCGATCTCATAAAGCTTGATGAAAGATTTTGAGACAGCCCTTATAGCGCGCCGAAGCAAAAATCCTTTTGAACCAGCCAGCAGCGATATCTGCTGATAGCTGATTTGCCAAAGCTGATGCTGATCCAATCTATGAGCTCTGACAAGTTGTACGTTGGCATCTATATGGATGACCGAGCCATAGTCGCAAACTTTCAAGCTCTCCTTGAGCAAGTCCTTCATGAATGGAGACGGTTTTCTGAGGAGCATCACTTGATTGAAAATGAGGACAAATTACTTCACTTCGTGTCATCCCCATGAACACATGCAAATCTGACACACGTCTATCTGGCATAGCTTTTGGCATTCTTTCTGGGATTGCTTCTGGCATTCTATCTGGCAAAGCTTCTGGCATTCTATCTGGCATAGCTTTTGGCATTCTATCTGGCATTGCTTCTGGCATTCTATCTGGCATTGCTTCTGGCATTCTATCTGGCATAGCTTCCGACATTCTATCTGGCATAGCTTTTGGCATTCTATCTGGCATAGCTTCCGACATTCTATCTGGCATAGCTTCCGACATTCTATCTGGCATAGCTTCCGACATTCTATCTGGCATAGCTTTTGGCATTGTATCCGGCATAGCTTTGGCATTCTATCTGGCATAGCTTTGGCATTCTATCTGGCAAAACTTTTGGCATTCTATTTGGCATAGCTTTTGGCATTCTATCTGGCAAAGCTTTTGGCATTCTATCTGGCATAGCTTTGGGCATTGTATCTGGCAAAGCTTCTGACATTCTATCTGGCATAGCTTTTGGCATTCTATCTGGCATAGCTTCTGACATTCTATCTGGCATAGCTTTGGCATTGTATTTGGCATAGCTTTTTGCATTCTATCTGGCAAAACTTCTGACATGCTATCTGGCATAGCTTCCGACATTCTATTTGCCAAAGCTTTTGGCATTCTACCTGGCATAGCTTTTGGCAGAGGAGTTGAAGTCCGGCAGGGAACATTGGGCGTGGATGATCGTGGTTGAGGTCCGGCAGGGAACGCGTGGATGATTGTGGTTGGTCCGGCAGGGAACCCTGACCGTGGATGGTAGTGGTTGAGGGCAGGGAACATTGGGCGTGGATGGTCGTTGTTGAGGTCCGGCAGGGAACACTGGGGAGTGATCATCGCGGTTGAGGTCCGGCAAGGAGGAGGAGGAGGAGGAGGAGCGGCAACTGACAAAAAATCCAACAAGGAAGGAAGGAAGGAAAGAAGGAAGGAAGGAAGGATGGGTTGATGGATGGATGGATGGATGGATGGATGGATGGATGAGGAAAATGATATGTATATTTGTGTGTGTGCAAACAAATTTAAAAACTAAAAACAAATACATAAAGAAATAAAAAATAAAAAAAAATACTTAAAAAAAAGTAAATAAATAAATAAATTAAAAAAAATAAACAAATAAACAAATAAATAAATAAATAAATAAATAAATAAATAGAAATATATCTATATATGTTCCCGGTTTGTTGGCCTCCCCACTGGTATGGCCCCCCCGCCTGTTTTTGTTTGGACCCGAAATGCCTCTGGCATAAAGCATGAGGCAAGAGCACACTTTACATGCGCCAGAAGGCTCAAGAGGGATAGAGAAGACTGTAGAGCTAGCACAGAGAGAAAAAAACGCGCTCCAGCAGAGACGCTTTAGCTGATCCTTTACTTGACGGACACTACTGCCCCTCTTCAAGTGGCAGCGGGGCAGTGATCCGTCATTGACGGGGAGCTCCAGGAGAAGGGCCCAAGATGGAAAGCCATGGCTATGAAGAACAAGGTTGGAATGGGCATAGCGACGGTTCATGGAACCATGCAGAAGCCTATGCAATGAGAAGAGGAAGCGCATACCCTAAGAATGCAGTTCACATGACACAGCAGATGACAACGAAGATGCCCCCCATCTATGATTGGAAGACAAGCTTGCGCATACGAAGATGCAACGGTTGGCGAGATGTCACAGAGTTAGAGGCTGAGAAGAGTGGCCCCACATGGCGGAACAGATTAGATGGAAAAACATCAGTGTACAAGAGGCTGCTAGACAGAGAGCGGCTGAGAGATCCAAATGATGGAGTGAACTAGTTTAAGAGATTTTTGCGACCACACTTTATCAAAGGTGCACAAACGGTCTTTCTGTATCAGTTCATGCAAATCATGACGCAGGGTAGAGGAACCACCGATTCGCAGAAGTGGATGACCAGATTCCAGATCACTGGAAATAGGCTCATTGAGTCTTGGATGGATCTGGTTCCCGATTTAATCGCAAACGGTCCGGTTATAATTCAGCACATCGCAGGAAGACAGGCAGACCGCAATCAGCAGCAAGCACAAGCACAAACAGCAGCTCAAGCAGCAAATCAGGCCTTTGTGGCATCACCATGGAGTGATGAAGTCTGACGCAGCATCTGAGTCCGTTTAAGGAGCAAAGAAGAAGGAATCACAGAAACAGATTTCCACTGAGCGCAAACCTACTTGGGTTGATCTTTGTTTCCCTGGCAGACCTTTCACAAGACCAGAGGAATACGCTCACAAGCATCATGACACACAGAGCGAGAACGCTTGATCAGTATACCGCGGCAGAGCTCAGAGAAACATTTTTGGAGATGTTTGCGCAAGAACGGTTGTAGACAATTCCGGCGATCCAACCATTTGCTACTGGGCAGAGAAGAAGTTTCTTAGTGATTGAAGAAACAAATTTAAAAAACACTACTGGGTATTGGGCCGAAGAGGAAGAAGATGGCGCAGAAGGATTCTTAGAGGCACGAGAGGACGTTTTTTGGGCGTATGATGACATGAGCTACACTTGGTACCAAAGAAGATTTAGAGGAAGAGCAACTCGCAAGTGCGAAGGAAAAGGAAAGAAACGAGGAAAAGGAAAAGGAAAAGGAGGACGACGATACTTCCGTCCCAGGAGAAAAGGAAGAGGCCGAAGCGGAAAGGGCCGTGCCCACATGGTGGGGGAAGAAGAAGATGATTATTGAATCGAGAAGAAGAAGACGATTGGATCCAAGAACAAGTCTGGTATGACCAGCAGAATAACTTTTTCCGATGTGCCTGGAATGATGCCTATTTGGGCACAGAGGATCTGTACTACAAGGATGAGTTCGGATACTTCCAGAGGAAAGGCGACGGAAAAGGAAAGAAAAAAGGCAAGAAAGGGGAAAAGGAAGTAAGCCTGGTGATGGAAAAGGAAAACCGAACTATGTCCAACCAGCTTCCACTTCAACACCTGCATTGCCTGCATCTCAAACCCATTATGCTTCCACAGCAGCTTCTTCGAGCGCCACCAGCTATGCCCTGATGGCCAACCGGGAGGAAGATCAACAACAAGAGATTGATACCACGCAGACGACCCATTTGCAGAAATCAATCCAAATAAATTCGCTGGTGGAGACGTGCTGAATGGAGACGTACATCGCTGAATGGGAAATTCCTTTTGAGCCAACACCTTCAACTTGGAGAACCTCCATTGGAGGAAGAGTTGCACGGCACCGATCCTGAACCTGTTAGAGTGGAGCAAGTCGAAGCAGGTGAACCCAGAAGAACTCGCTGTAGAGGACAGAACAAGCGTGACCAGAAAGCAGCCATAAACAAGGAGAAGAACAAGGAGCCACCATCGTTTGTGACAAGCACTTCGTCGTCATCAGTGCTTGGACAACAGAGAAGCCAGCGAAGGCTGGAAGCTCTAAATATTAGAAGTACCAACACCTGTTAGCAGAGAACCTGGACACTCCAGATCACTGGTGATACCAACTGAGGAAGACAGAGCTCAAAGTGAAGGCTCTGTATCGGCAGAGGTATCAACCAAGAATGACAAAGCATTTTCATACCACGCAGTTGAAACATGTGAGAACCGAAAAGCCTTTCACACGGAGAACGCAGTAAATCCTACTGTGTGCAGTCTCGATCTTGGATGCACAAGAGCCATTGGCTTACGAAGAGCAGTAAATGCAATTTGCAAATATGTTGATTCTCGCCCAGAGCCTGGCCTTTGGTATGAATTCAAGGAGACTAGTTCACGATTCTTCTTCGCGAATTCCCAGCAATCCAAGTGCGCCGAGAAGCTTGTAGTGTACATGTATGACTACAAATGGAATTTCATTGCACAGAGTTCGACATTGTCGAAGAAGGTACTGCCCCATTGTTGATGTCACTTCTGCAAATGAAAATCTTAGGTTTCCAGTTTGAATTCACACAGGATCGAGCGTATCTCACCAGCGTGTGTATTGGCATGCGAAAAATGACTTTGAAGACAGCCATGCGTGCACATCAAATTCTTGTTTGGTAGACCTTGCATGGTGCATGAGTGTGGTGAACTTTCGACAACAACCATCAGAGAAGAGTTTCTACTCCCAACATGATCATTACGAACACAGTCAGATCGCAACTCAGCAAGAAAAGCCAGAAAAGGCAGAGGCTTTAGTCTAACACGACTACTGGCAAGTTGATCCTTCGCGAAGAAAAATGATTCGCCATCATCGAGAGTATCGAAGAAATTTTCATGATTTTGAGAGCTCGAGGTTACCAATTCCGAAGGAACACATCGAAGTGGAAAGACGGACTCATGTTGAAAATAAGAATGGAAAGAAGACTTTTCATCAGGACAAATGGAGTGAGAAGAAGACGAAGGAAGATATCAGAATGGAAGGACCATGGAAAGGAAAAACTATCTACAAGATCAAAGCTGGGTAAAAGATTCCAGATGGCGCAGCCAGGACAGATATTGAGAAATTCCCCAAGTCATATGGAAAGGTTGAAAATCCTTTCAGGCAGCATCAGAATGCACTCTGAGGGTATGCGCTTCCTCTTCTCATTGCATAGGCTTCTGCATGGTTCCATGAACCGTCGCTATGCCCATTCCAACCTTGTTCTTCATAGCCATGGCTTTCCATCTTGGGCCCTTCTCCTGGAGCTCCCCGTCAATGACGGATCACTGCCCCGCTGCCACTTGAAGAGGGGCAGTAGTGTCCGTCAAGTAAAGGATCAGCTAAAGCGTCTCTGCTGGAGCGCGCTTTTTTCTCTCTGTGCTAGCTCTACAGTCTTCTCTATCCCTCTTGAGCCTTCTGGCGCATGTAAAGTGTGCTCTTGACTCATGCTTTATGCCAGAGGCATTTCAGAGTCCAAAACTGAAACAAAAACAGAGGGGGGGGACCCAGAACCTGGAACATATATATGTATGTATATATATGGAACAGATATATTCATACATGAAATAAGTTAATACATATATATAAATATATATATATATATATATATTTGAATATATATATATATTTACAAATATATATATATATATAAAAACACATATATATATATATATATACACATTTACAAATATAAATATATATATATATATGAATACATATATACATATTTTTACAAATATAAATATACATATATATAAATACATATATATATAAATACAAAAATATAAATATATATATATATATATTTAAAATATACATATCAAATGAATAAATAAATATATATATATAGAACTATAAATATATATACAAATATGTAAATAGAAATGAATGAATATATATATATATAAAATACATAGATAGATAGACAGACAGATAGATAGACAGACAGACAGACAGATAGATAGACAGACAGACAGATAGACAGACAGATAGATAGCATAGAACATGCTCCCTATGCATCCAAAAAGCTGCTAACCCCAGTTTCTTTCAAACACCAAGTTGAGAAGGTGAAAATTGGTTGTGCCATCAAGCTGGCTGGTTTCTTGACAGGTGATGGCCGTGTTTGATCAAAGTAGTTATCACACTGACGCTGCTCAGTTAGGAGTTGTCCACGGCTGCGCCCCGTAAGGTTGGCCAATAGCGGCAATAGTGTTTCTATGACCAACACTGCTTCCAAAAAGCAAGCAGTCCAGCATGTGCCGAACAGCTCTAGGCACTTCAGTTCTGGAACCAACTGAGCATATCCAAATTACGTATAGCTTTTCCACAGCTGCATGGAAATAAACCCCCTTCCAAGCACTTGTGAATAGCGAACAAGCATGAGCAGTCATGGTTTGGAATGGTCAACATTTGTGAAATGATTGATTGGCTCACAAATTTACTGTCCAACTACAGCACATCCTCATCCTGGACCTGGAACCCTGCCCGCTCTCCCAGGAATCTGGCCAGCCGGGTGTCTAGAACGCTTTGCAACAACCTGAGTGAACTGAGAGAGGGACTGGCCGCCAAGCCATTGAAGGTTGGTTGATGGGAGAATCTACGTTGGATGCTTCATCCTGGTTATTTGATAGTGCTACAAACAATCTTGGACGCATGGCCGCGCGCAGAAACTGCCAATTGGGAGGCTTGGGCTGCTTCCGGAGGCTAAACAAACAACAAATTGCTGGATGCTGGTGATCTTCCCTTCTTGTCAACCAGCTTATCAACAAGTATTCCCTATGTTTGACCCTTTATTCATGATTCAGTAAGCAATACTGTAGTAGCCAGTAGCAACTGCAGAATACTTCTGTTAGCCACCATCTACCTTCAGTAGTAGGCAAACTTTAAATTGACCGTCACTGCCCATTGTTTTGATAAATCAGCCAGACAAACTATTGCTGGTGCATAGCTGACCTGGCAGGATTAAGATGGAAACACATCGGTTTCCGTGCCTCTTCCACTATCCGCTTGGTCGCTTCTTAGGTAAAAATGCTGCAGTCATGCTTTTGGGATACTTCACTCAACAGTTTGCATCTACCAGGGAAAAAAACACTACAAGATCGCAAACTGGTCATGAATTGCAAAATTGTCACCGCCAGGTCGTAGATTCCCCAGCTAACCATTGACCCGTCTCCCAAGACGGCAGCAAGGGCACCATGTGTGGCTTGAACTTGTGTCACGTTCCTAAGCTGATCTTGCACTGCAGAGCTGCCACTACCACAAATTGGAGCGCCCCAAGTCACAATCCTGTCACCTCCACAGCACCACATTGCAAAAACCTTGTGGGATGCCAAGACTGTTGGCTGTTGCACGACGCAGGGACGTGACCCCCATCTTGAATGGCCGAACCTTCCAAGAGTCTGTGAGGTCAGTCAGCACATGTCCCCCTTCCTTTGAAACCCTGTCCAAGAGAAATTTGGGCCAGCACTTTCAAGTCCCTCACAGTGGCAAAGTGTGGCAGCAAAAGGGTTTCACTTCGGCAATTTTGAAGGGACACAGTGACTTGAATCATTTAAAATTGGATCAACAAAATACAACTCAAAATCTTTAATCTATTGAGCCACTCACTGCTGGGCCATTTGTGATCCCTTGTCTTGGACATTTTTTCTGGTGTAATTTTGCCAACTGCTGACACCAGGTGTTTGGAATGTCAGTTCAATTGTTGAAAGAATAATATAATCTCAGTATACTTTCTCTGAATAATGGTGGACAAGGAAGGATTGGTGGGCCATCCCCACCGTGCTTGACAGCAATCATGAAATATTCCACACATCAAAATCAACCAAAGTCTTCCATAATGATTTAGTCTGGTCCATCATCATTCGGTGTAAGCCAATGTAAGCCAACGATTTGTCTGGCCCTCTAAAGCCCTCAGCCATTGTCATGCTCGACCGTGATCCTGCTCAAGCTGGGTCCCTGTGCTGCTTCACTTCGTGCTCCATGCGTTCCGACAGGCCATTGACCTTGGGACCCAATGTTGAAGGACGTTTAGCGGAGGCAAGTCTGCAACATGGGTCATGCGTGGTGATGTGCAATTCCAAATGGCAGGTTCCAAACCAAAGTAGCTAGACGATCCACTGGCAAGGCTGAGTTCGTTGCGGAGACTTCAAAATGCCTCAGGTTGAAGAACTACATCTGAAGAGGTACAGCAAAGTACCAATAGAACACAAAAACAAGGAAAGTGATTCAATTCAAGTACCAGCAAAGTGCAAAAAATAGAAAAACGCATCCAGTATTGTACAGACAAAGAACCAAAAAGAAAACCAAAAAAGTTCAGCGCATTCGGGAATAGTAGTAGCAAAGTCAAAAAAGAGGACAAACGACAGGAAAACACATTCAAGTCTAGTACCAGCACAGTACCAAAGGAAAACGAAGAAAAATAAAGTACGTTCAAGTACAGTACCAGCACTGGACCGAAAGAAAGCATACAACAGTAAAGTACATTAAAGTATAGTGCCAGCAAGGGTTCTAAAAACACAGAAAAGTATAGTGCTGTCAAGTACAGTACCAGCACAGGACCAAAAGAAAACATGTAAAGTGTCCCAACAACCCATCCCTTGCGGAAGACAGATTGGATTATCGTCGAGTGTGCGAAGGATCATGGACTCCAAGGCACTCCGAATGGAAAGCAGCACATCTTTCTTTCCAATGTTGTTCTTTCTCCCACCTCAATGTTTTGCGCACTGAAACCCAATGAAACCATCTTGGCAGGCAGCTTGATTCATTAGTGACACTAGTGTGCATATGTGCAAAAAACTGATGTGGCATGGAAACCACGCAGCTGTCATACTGACATCTCCGAGTTGCTCCCAGTCTCGCCACCACCTTGGAAATTGCGCATGGACACATAAAAAATCTGAATTGTTTCCAGGACTTGTGGAGCACAGCAGGTAGGCTAGGAACCGTCCGAATTAAAACAAATCGGGGAAAATCTGATGCAATCCTTTCAAAGTTAGGCATGGGAAACAAACGAATCAAATGCATTTCCACTTTTGCCTGTTTCACGGTTCGAGAGGTCTATGTGAACCAAGTCGATCATGTAAAGCCGTGCTGGTAAACCAAAAACTAGTCATCATCGCCTGAGCCCTGAATTACACTGAATTCAGAAATCGACCCCTCTCTTGGAAAATCATCAACGTCTAGCCAAAATGCTCATTGGCGGCGGCAGCACCAAAGTAGGCCATGGCCACAGATCCGCGTGGCCAACGGAAAGAAATCGAAGTCACCAAGATCGCACTGTATGAGTTTTATTTCAGAAATTATTGTTAGAGTAGTTGGGTATGAGGAATGAATTACAGTTTTATAGGGACTATAACCATCAGTAGGTTGAAATAACAACCATTATAGAGATCATAACCATTTATAGGGATATATAAGTGAATCATAGGGGATAACAAGCAACAATAATGGTGAAACACCTACTGATACCTATTGGTTGGTGGTTTGATTGACATCTTGGAATTTCCCTAGTACTTGCCAAGCAAATCTAAGATTTTTGCTTCGAGAGGCACAACTGTTCTTTTTCTGGAGGTATATTAGCACTAGTGGTGCCAGGGCAATGGACCAAGCTTGAGCTCAAAAACATGTTTCCAACCGTGAAAGAAAGACTTTTGCGGAAAAGTGGCCACACGCCAAGAAATCGACGGTCCCAAATAGAAACCCCGGCTGATGGGAAACCAGGTTTTCCACAAATGAGCTGTTTTGGGTACCATTTTCCCTTCACAGAGCATTAATGTAAGTCTCACATATGCACCCACCACGCATGCACCGCGCATTTCTGAAGGCCGATCAAGCGTCTCTGCATGGAACGGGTGGATGGTGGTAAATCAAAGCTATGTAATCTGGTGAGACAGGTTTTTATAGATCTATCATGGTTCAACATGGTATCCATAGAATCTTGACTCGTGAGCACGCAATGTGATCCATGGCATTGATGACTGGATGTGGACCACGTGCAAAAGTGCCAAAAACCATTTGGCTTTGCCATGGTCCAGTTATCAATATAAGTGTTATATATCGAGTGTGGATCCAGTTATATAAGTGTACATAGCTCGATAAGAATCGAATTATCAGCGCCATGACTGCGAAGCCTCCGTCTCAAGAGGCCAGATCCTGCATGGGCGATGGCTGGGTCCGGATTTAGATGATCGCACACTCAATTGATCGGGAAGGGCTGGCACTGATTGAGCTCAAAACCTCTTGATTGCTCTGATTGAGACCGTGTTATGCAGCTTTTGGCTCAAAGCCTTTTTTTGCTCTCGTCTTTGGTGACAGGGGCCGTTGAGATGGAAGGTGAGGCGAAAATGGATGCGAGTGACCTAGCCTGACTGCTGGAACGGGAAGAGGAGATTAGGACTTGGCTGTGTTCTCCTGAAGGCCATGTTCTGTTTTCTGATGGCGCCAAAGTAACTATCAAGTGTGCCATCCAACCACATATCCATGCTACCTTGAAAGTTCTTTTGAAGAAAATGGTTGAAACAGAAGGCATGCCCCAACCTCCCATCCATCCCCTTCAGCTGGCTCTCCTCTATGCATGTTGTGGCAGCAGTGGCGTTGAAGATGCCACGGTCATCTCAGACTCCTGGTTCGTCACAAAGTTCTTGGGGCTTGCGAAGTTGAAAACGCGAAGAAGAAACCATCAACTGAGCCAAGGCATCAAAAAAGATAAAAACGTGATGGTACGGTATGCTTGTCCTTTGCCAGCTGATGTCTACTGAACTTGTACACGTGCGCCTACAACGCATTCTATTCATGTTGAGCCACATGAATTCTGAATTCGTCAAACTTGTTCTTAGTTGGAACCCAGGAATCAAAGTTCCAAGAACTGTGTTTGATTCTGAACCCCGCGCTCCAGGATTGACCTATGTAGGGATTGGGTTGGGGCTGGGCAACTTTGCGATTGATTGTTCGATAAAACTTCAAATATGTATCCAGGGGCTTTACCACAGCGATGGGTTTTAATTATAGGAGATTTGTGACGAGATCAATCACCAGACTGCAGCCAAGCTCGAAAAGAAGCGTGCCAAGTTGACCCATGGATCACGCCAAACCATGTTTAAGTGTTGTATGTAACAATGCATGCTGAGTCAACAGCTATCTAAATCTATTGTGCCTGACATTGCACAAATCATTCCATGTGTGGGTGTTTGACCCAGGCTTCCATCTCATCTATAGGCATCGGCAGAGAGTCTTCGAGAAAATGATGATGCACATGACGACTCCAGCAAAGGCTCTGACAGCGAAAATGATGATGACCTTGATGGTGAAAAAAATGTGGAATTGACGTTTCCACAGAAACACCCATCCAAGAAAAGGATAATGCCCAGGGGAAAGATTTGCTAGAGGCGCCCACAGGCCCAGGGTCTCCGGAGCCATTAGAGTCCCAGCCAGTGCCCGGAACCCATACTCCTAGCGGAATTGGATCAGCGGATGGTGCCAAGCAAAAGCCTTCAGGCAGAAACCGTCATGTGGCATCTGCCACTTATATATGAATCACATTTTTTGGATTGTTTTGGTTACAAACTGAAACTGACAAGAATGGTAAAACAATCGCTGGCAATTGTTTTTCTAAATGCAATTTGTTTTCATTTGCCATGGACTCGAGCACCGTATATAGACTCCGCTGCCAGCAGGCCTGGCAATCAGTGTAAAATCATGCCCGGTGTTTTCATAGGGCGGGAGTGACGGGCGTCACAGATCATCAGGCATTGACATCGAACATGTTTGATCTTTGAGAATGTAGAGGTTGAGAAACTATCTTCGTTTGAATTTATATGTGTAATCAACTCCCCAAACCTGCACATGCTCCCCAGCGAGGCTTCTGACACCCAAGTGCAAGAGTGCTGCAAGTAAAAGCTGTCCGGAATCCGCTCAGAGCCCTGATCAACCAGCTGAACCAAAGACGTCATCTGTTCCGTCACCTGTTGAACCATCTGAGCCCCCTAAGCCAGTAGTACCAGCAAATGAAGAATCCAAAGCTAGTTTACCCACACCGAAAGCTGAAGAGATTGAGGAGAGCACACATGTTGTCAAACATCCCCAAGATGTTGATTGCTTCACTGCTCATGCCTAGTTGGTGTATGATAGGAACGCCCTGTGTATATATATATATATATATAAAGACTCACAGGTGCACCCCTTTTTACTTCAGCTCCGCAAGACCTAGTTTGTCAAAAATTAGTAAAAAAGGACCTACCCCCACTTGCACTTCTTTAAAATACTTACACCACAGGGCCCTTGCCCTTCTCAGAAAAGCATTGCCCGGCAACACCCAAAGCAAGCTTTTACTGAGTTGTTGTGGTAGAGGGTCACCCTAGTACCCGGCAACACCCTAAGTACTAGAGACCTTCACCCTCTTCTGCGGTTGTCACCCCTGGACGACAGTTTTTGGCCTGCTTTTTCGAGTGCTTCTTCCAACGCCCCCTGTTCTGCGAAGACTGTGGCTTCGTATGGGGTTCAAGCTTTGGTAAAGGTTGAGTGAGACTTTTGAGGTATTGGCTTCTGAGATTTTTGGTAAAAGGTACCCAAGGAATTGTCATTTCTGCCAGGACTGCTAGCCCCTCATTTATGTAGAGGCGAGCGGTGGAGCTGTTTTGCCAGCGTCCCAAAACAAGCAACTTGTCAAAATTGCCATAAAGCTGAAAATAATGTGTGGCTCCGCCACGCCTAAGCGAATACGGTCTATAGTCAATGCCATCCAAAGAAAGGGCAGTCAACACGGTGGAGAATTGCTTCCTCCATTTATAACTGCTGCCAGTCAAAGACGTATTGGGATGCCGATTTTGCTTCCACTGATGGAGTCGCCGACATACATCTTCAGCATATACGGCGATGCTTTCAGCAGCACCTTGTCTTTTACCGCTTTTGGTAAGTCCTAGCGAAATTACCGCTGGTCCCTTGGGGTTTGAAATGGAAACACGTCGTGCCTGTACAGCTAAAAGTTCTCCCGTGCGCAGGAGACCATGATAGCCAAGCAAAAGACTAAGTGCAAACTGATTCCATTGTTTGAACAAAGAATAACCCACCATGAGGTGGAGTACATCGATGCTCGATTAGGAATTTCATGGGTAACCCAAGTTTTCATGAGTCGCCAACTTAACTTCAGCTTCCCTTTGAGGTGAGGCTGATAGTCCTGGATAGCTGCAAGCAATGTTGAGCCGGTGGAGGGGCCTTTGCCTGCAGCCCAAAGAAATTCCAAATAGTCTGATATGACATGATCCAAATGAAAAGCGGAGGTCGGCAAGAAAATATTCTCTTGCGCTAACCAATCATAAAACTCTTTTCGAGATTGAGTGTAGCGTGCACGAGTGACTGGCTGTATAGTTAAATGCTTCAATGAACCCATCTGTTTCCTCGCTTGTTTCCTTGCTTCCTCTGTTGCGGCTTCTAAATGCCTTTTCGGCATGATTTCCACTTACGTTTCAGCGGTCGGCGGCTTGGCCGATCCGCTGGATTTTGCTTCGTATGGACATAAGTCCATACGGCTTGGGAACGAGTGGCGAGGAGCAAGGAGTTGATGCGAAGAATGGTTCTGCGAAGCTTTTTACTACTACTCCTGCCGCGACTTAGCGCGCGCAGGACAACGAGAGAGTCAACCAAGTGCATAAATTTGGCATTCAACTTTTGACGCCGTTCGAGACGCCAGCGTAATGAGGTCAAGACTGCTCGAAGTTCTAGGGCATTGATGTGTTCATTGGCCGAAGTCCAGGCCCAACTGGCAGCTGTTTTCCAGCGCCAAAGGTTGGCCGGCACACTGGCACGTAATCGGTGATATCTTACTAGATCTTCAGAGTTCGACTGCAATAAAATGTCTTCACCTTTGATGGAGACAAGTGTCAAAAATTTTTCTACCAAGCGGCGCTCAAAACTACCCGTGGCTTTGCCTCGGGAGGAGCGCATCGCTGGTCTTTGCAAGAACGTCTGAAAGTTGGTAGTTGCGCCGGGAGATGTCCTTTGGATAATCTCCCTCAAGGAAAGAGCTTTGCCTTTGGCAAGCAGTTCATGGTGTAATCCTTTGGAAATCCCATGAGTGTTTCACGCTCATTGATACTTGGAATTTTCAAATTGCCATGACGATTTGTAACACAGTGTTTTGGCTGATATTGATATGGCGGAAAGCGATATTCATCAGCGGTCCACCGAGAGAGATCTTCGGAACTGCATTGCTTCAAACCGGCCGGTTTATACCCCGGACTTTGCCGAGGCCGACTGGTTGTGAAAGTTGGGAACGGATCCGCATGAACACATGTCCATCCTGGCTCAAGAAACGGTGCGGGATCTGCTTTGTCCAAAAAGGTGACAGAGGCTCGCCCTTTGGGAGTATGCCCTAATTGATAACCAGATCCTTCAGGAATTTCCCAATCTATCCAGTACAAAGGCACAGACCGATGCTGCCTGCATCGATGTGCCATGGTGAACCGCCATAAGCTTTGCTCATGACTTTTTCATCCTCATCATCCATGGATGATACTGATTCCATCAGCGAGCGGATTTGTGCCCAAGGGAAATGGCGGACTACCATTTCTCGCATCCTAGGTACATGGCTAAACAAGCAGCTACGGGCATCATGAAGCGCTCCCTTACGGGATGCGTTCAGTCCACTGACGCCTTGACACGGCGGACCAGCGCCGATGAGTACAACTGCTGTTTGAGTGAACTGCTGAGACCAGGCTTTTACCATAAGGTCATCAACCAAGTTCACATCAGACACATAGACAGTTTGTGGAAATCGATTCGACAACCCGAGAAGCTTCTGGTGACTTCTCGATACTAATGTGTCCTACTACATGCCAACCGACAACATCGGCTTCAACTCTCAGAGCTGCAATACCGTCAAAAATCTCTATCGTAAGAACACTGGTAACATCCAGTGGTTCCACTACATCTCCACGGATGGAGCAATTGCTTGCCACAACCCCTGCAGGAGAAAGGCCATCAGAAACAGTGACCCCACCTCCATAAGTGGACGCATCACTGGCTGTGACGGTGCCTGATATAGCACAACGGAAGTCCATATATGCTAAAGGCAAAAGTCCCAGAAACCTAGCCAATTCTTGCTTGACATCAGCAGGGATGGGGAAACGCACCACTGGTGGGTGGCCCTCAAAGCTAAGTATAAATTGCCAGAGATGATTTAGTCCGCCAAGGAGCGGTCGTCGAAACATGGCTATATACACAAATCCTCCGCCGACTACTTGCATCTGTTTCTGAGTGCTGTAGCCTTCTTTGAGGAGGAGGCATGCAAGATGTGCATATTTCAAAACCTTGTCGACTTTAGGATGCGCAATTCCTCTTTGGCCATCTAGCAGTGCGCCTTGCACCTCAGCACAAGGTTGACGAGCAACTGCTTTTTTGGGATGGCGTGGCACACCTAACTCTGCATATGTTTCATGGAGTCCTTGGACCAATGGAGACACTTGTGCCTTGATGGCAGCGGCTACCTCGCTAGAGACACGCTCCAACTGATCGAAGTTGTCAAGATAAATTCTATATACAGAGTTTGCAGAAGGAAAACTTCTGTCCTTTCTCAGTTCAGCTTCGCTGCCCTGGAAAGGGTTGTTGTACAACGTGCGTTTGATGATCACTCTATGTACATGTTGCGCCAGTGCAACGCTGTTCTTAAATCCCATTGGTAGCACGGCACTGCTTGGGTACCATCTCCCTGGCTTGCTTCCAGCTAAGCTTGGCGGGAGAGGACGGTTGAACGCTAAAAAACGATGCCAGGCAGGTGGCACGCGAAAGATATAAAAGAAACAGCGGATGTCCTCGCTGGACACGACCAACTCTTCATGAGGCATCAGCGACATGGGGGTCATGCCAGCCCACGATGGTAAAGTGCTTACATCTCCTTCAAAACTCCTGGATACCGCATTTAGCGGCACCAGATTCATGATGATTCTCAGCACTTCCCAAGGGCCATCATACTCTTGCTAACTGACTCCGAAGAGACCATTCAATAGCGGTTTCCCGGCTACTTGGTAGAGGTCATCTTCATGTACACGAGTGAAAACACCTAACCGCATTAAGTTGCTACAAAAGTCCTCCCACTTTTCGGGCGGAACCAAAACTCTGGGGGGTCTCACAGCGACTTGGTCGCTCACGTCCAACAAGTACTCATCGAAATGAGATACGTAGTGGAGGCAACCGAGTTCGACTACCTGTTCCAGAGGCACTGTGCCAACTTCACTTGGCAACGCGCTTCGCACGTTTTCCCATTAGCATCACTTGAGCCGTTAGCACCTCTTCCCCTTTGTAGTCAATTCCACGAACCCGGAAAAACCTTTCCCACGACGGAGCTTCCTCTTTTGACTCCCACCCAGAAACTCTTTCACAGTCCTGAGACAAACCGAACAAAATCCGTTTTTGATACTCAGAAGCCTTTTCTTGTCCTTCCGTTCCTTCCCCATTAAGGGAGTTCAAGGACATTGTTAAACACCTCAAAAAACTAAGCTGGGTTTTAGTGGCTAGAGGGAGGAGCTGGCTTAGCAGGTTTATGGACGTGGGCAAAGGGAACACCCTGCCCGTAAACACGGTCTTGCGAAGCCTACCTATATAACCGTCCATCCTACTATCTAGCCAACTCACCAACCGCCCCAGCGAAACCCCTTGCTGCTCTCTGTCAGCTTCTTTTTCACCGACGGTAGCTCGGCCCAAGCCTGAGCTCAAGTCAGTGTTGGAAGCTCCACCGACTTGGTGGCACTCTTTGAAAAATTTGTCAACGCCAGTGGCAGCCGGCATCAACTCAGGTGAAACTTGAAGCGGGAGATGGCAGTCTCCCTTCATCTTCTTGGCGGCTGGCTCAGTGTCGTCGGGCAAGTTCTCCTTTGACTGGGCTTTGGCTGTCTCAGCATTTCTTGGCTTCATCTCCTCAGGTTTTTCTCTTCCTTTCTTTTTCCTCCGTCCTGTGAACCATCTCATCTTCGGCCTCCTCAGGCGTTCTTGGGTGCTCCTCTGGAAGTCTTGGGCTTTTGGTGGCTTCACCTCACACTTCTTCGGGGGGTCTCTTCCTCGATGCTCTTCCTCAACTCTTCTTTCATCTTCATCTCCCACTCTCAGGAGACTCTTCTCTCGTCCTCTCTCTTCTCCACAGGTCATCCCGACCTGCC